>WNNJ02001187.1:0-445128 GCA_012934845.2 Pomphorhynchus laevis | reverse complement strand
ATATTATATTTGATATATTATATATAATATTATATAATATATTATAATATAATATAATATATAATTATAATATAACATTAGTAAGATACGTACGTGCTTATTCGGCTTTCAACGAGGATAATCCTATTACGAGATTTTTAATTTTTTAGAAAATAAAAATAATAATAAAAATGTGTAGTGCACATTACGACCTGAAAGTCAAAACCTTATTAATAGACAATTGTTCAAAAAATGTATATCAAGTAAAAGTTAGTAAAAAATCTTATGGTAAAAATATTACAAAAATTTTTTATCTGGTGTCTGGATATTTTATCAGATATAATCCGATAATCAATTCGGTTTATCTCAATTTGTCCAGTTTTCCCACTATCCTCATCTCAAATTTTTGCTTTATAGATGCTTTACTCAATCAAATATTTTCAATGTGTTGGTATTGGTGCTTTTATGGGAATTAAATGAAGATCCGTTCTGTAAAATTATATTTTATTAATTCAAACGGAAAATAATAATGTGAAACATTAAAGTGGACTAAACAAACAAAACAGTCATGAGTGTCTCTTTATAGACACCAGCAATAGTCCACCATCATCACAGCGTCCCGACATCTTTGGTACACGAACACCGTTCTCTAAAAGATTATTCTATTTCAGTCGGGAAGTCAGCATCTCTGCAAAATTGCGCCCAATGTTTACCCTGATTTCCCAACCGGATAACAAAATATTCCAAATATGCTCTTTCAACAAAATCAGTGATGTTCAATCTGTTTTCAACTAATGTATATTCTCCACAAACATATCAATACACGTTTGGATAATTAGCACAACCCCTGTGTGATACAATCTGGCTCATCGGATATCGATTTGTACAAAATCTGAAAATAACAAAATAAAATTGAAATACTATAAAGGATTAAATGTTTTTCATGCAAGAATGTTCAATTAATAAACAATTGCCCTATAGATTAAAATTAAGGTTATTTTTAGATTCAGAGGATTAATTTCATATAAGAATGATAATAATATAATTAATTTATTATAATTAATTAAATAATAATTATTAATAATAATCAATATTATTAATAATAATATTAATTAATTAATTATTTATTATAATAATTATCATTCTTACAATTTCATATAAGAATGATGTTTACTTTATAAACATCAAAATTACTGTTGACCAGTGTAATTATTTTTCTTTATCTTTAATTTATATAATTTGTATAAAATACGTTGACTTGGGTTATACGCAGATCTGGTTAAATCTTTTAAAATGGAAATTTTTAAAATAGTAGCTTTATTTTATGTAACCGTAAGAAATAAAGGATATTTTCCGTTACTGACTTTGTCGTAGCAAAATGAAATTTTATATCAACAAAGTTATGTAAGGCAATAAGAAATATAAGACAATAAGACAAAGTTATTAAATGCATAACTATTATGTTATGTTGCCATGGAAGTGATATAAACTAGAAATAATTGCATCAATTGACAAAAATGATGTTATAACGATTATCAGAGAAGTACGATTTTTTAAATAAAACTCATAATCATGGTTTTAATATTTATTAAATTTGATTACCATTTATATATTGTAATAATAAAAATCTTATCTCAAAGGTTTTATGATTTTTAATTGGAATAATTTAATTAATATTTTATAAAAAATATTTTTATTTTTATTAAATATTTTATATTTTATTTTTTTTCACAAAAGATACTTTATTACCAACATACAACGAATGGGTTACCCTCAAATGGGCCCTTACCTTGTAAATTATATTCACGTTGGAATTGAGACGGCTGTTTGCATCAAGTGGCCTAGGGAATTAGGATTATCAGTAACCCCGATGAGCAACGGTCTGTTTATCGTCGATTTCGCAGCCCTTACGCACATTGACACAGCTTTTGCCAATTTTATTCCAATTATTGCGCGCCTTGAGCTGACAATGTCGTTGTATAGTGAACGTCCTCTGTCGGATTTTAGCTTAGAGATACGTTTTAGTAATGACTGTGCGCCCTGACCAAGTCCCCCATTTGACGCAAGAACCACAGGGAAGAAACCTGCTCTTTCAAATCGCGCTAAGCGTTCACCGTATTTGGCGACCTTCCTCGATTCGTGTTAGCGGAACGGGCTCTCCACAGAGCTGACGGAGTAGGACGGAGCCAAATGGCTGAAAATGCAAATGTCAAGTATTGACCGCTCTGTCTTATCTTCGTAAATGCCGTAACATTCAATATCAGCTCTTGCATTCTGGTCTCTAGTCGTTGTTCTGTTTTCGAAAACGGTCTCGGATGGGATCGGTTGAAGTGATGGTTCAACTGCTACCGCACAACAGGCAGAGCTAAGTTCTTTCGCACAAAAATCACGAATGATATTGTGTCTTATCGTTGGAAGTCCACCAGCTTGGCAAGCTAGTGCATGACATGTGCAGAATCGTTGGCCACATAGACAGAAAGCTGGTGCATTGGGATGGTGCCAACAATATCTGAGTGCGAGTGCGTCCTGGAATTGATTTTTACTCAAGTTATTTGTTAGGTATTCTGACGGTCGCGCAGATAACCAGTAATGATCTCTTTACCGATGCAAAAGTTAAACACCTGTTACTGTCCTCATCGCTGCAACACGTTATTTCATTTTTCAGACTTTCATCGGATTTTGTTCTCGCTAGCTTTATTTCGAGCGAAATTCGCGTCTGTCTGAGTAAAAGTTCGTCACCCACAAGACCCTCCAAGTGTCTAGAAATAAAACACATTGGTAAAAGGAATTAGAAAGTGCAAAAAAATAAAAAAAATGTTTATTTTAAATTGTCGAATACTAGTGATGCGGGCACAATTAGGCGTTATTTGCAGTCTCAAACATTCCTTCAAAAACTGAATTGATAGGTCAATTCGTAGTGCTCTGATTTCGGTCCTTTCCATATGTCTCAAATCTTGGTGAACAACATCGCCAAATCGTTGTTTGGTAATAGAGAAAATTCGTTTCCAATCCGAATTATCACAAGAAGGCGAAGAAACAGGAATATTTATTTGATTAGAAAATTCCAATATTTCGACGGCACTACGGCACGTCATCTTCAGGGTCTAGAAATAAAACATTGGTAAAAGGAATTAGAAAGTGCAAAAAATAATAAAAAATTGTTTATCCATTGTATATCTGTACTGATGTTGGCAAACACAAATTTCTAGCAACTAAGTTTAAACTAAGCTTTAATGTGATGTTTGCTTTATTGTTAGGGACTATGCAATCTTTAAAAGTCTCAAGATACATGGGTTCAATAATTTTGCGCTTTGTTTTGTTCGTTTCTTTCTTCAGTGGTGTAATAAGGTTAATGTCCATTAAGTGGTTATTAACACATATATGTTGAGAAATGGCACAAGAAGATGTATACTGTCCGTGTAATGCTCTCTTCATTACATATAAGTGCTCTTTGGTACGGATAACTAACAGTCTTCCTGTTTGGCTCACAAATATTTTCTTACGCCCATATGTTGAGAAATGAAGTTCATTTCCGATATAAATGAACTTGAAACAAAGAATAAGATAATAAGAATTGTATTAAATGAAAACGGTTTTCCAACATGGGCAATTAAAAAAGGTTTTCTACAAAAGTACCAAAAAGGATAAACAAGTTGTTTTTGTTCCAGAACGAAAAAAGAAATACATAGAATTGCCATTTATAAATAATTTTTGGAATATTAATTTCAAAAAATGTGTTTCAAACAATAAAACATTAAATACTTCAAATATTGTTTTGTATAATAGTAAAATACCGAAGTTACACAACATTTTGAAAAAGAAACTCAAACATTATCATGGTGGAGCTGTTTATAAAGTTTCTTATTTAGAATGCGATAAAATATATGTGGGTCAAACAAGCCAACCATTAGAGACTAGATTAAAACAACACAAATAAACACTCGAAAAGGGCCTAGGTAGCGATATTGTAGACCGTAGTTTAAATTTAGATCACAATATTGGCTACAATAATAATATTGTTTTAGCAAAAGAAACCAATTGTTTAAATATAAAAATTCTTGAGACTTATTACATTCATAAAAACTCCAATATTATTATACTGAATAATATACCTGACGTTACGTTAAATATTCTGTAAAGATGTTGTATACGATTCTTTTGTTTAAATAAATTTTTTCTATTTTATTTTTATACTTTATTTAATTTTCCTATTTTTAATTATTATTATTTCTATTTTTTCTAATTTTTTCAAATTATTTATTTTGAATGAAAATATTATGGTAATTATTTTTGTTTTGTTTCTAAACTATTTTGAATCATCCATTTTTATTGCGTTTTGTGTACCTTCAAAAGTTGCCGAAATCGTGTAAAAAATTCAAACAACAGTGAAAGCAGCTGATTATCGCTAACAACAGCAGCACCTGATCAAAGCAAATCGCAGTGATTGTTTTGAACTTTTTTATAGATGTAATGACATCTGAAGATGTAATTACCTAAAATTACATGAAGATGTAATTTTCTGAAAATGCTAACAGTAATTAGCGAAATATCAAGAATAATTTCTTCTTTCCTTTGGTCCAGCTCCAATAATTATTTAAATTAAATGATTAAAAAATAACATTTTTGAGACAAAACTCTAAAATCTTATAAGGAACATTTAAGCGCTAAAATAATAATCAACGAGCATACCACCGCTTTCAATCTCCGATAACTTCTTGTTTTGTAAAATGTAAACGAAAAAATAAGACGAAATATGAAAATGATACAGCGAAAGAGGAAAGCGTTTGGAGTAAGTGGGAA
The DNA here is from genome assembly GCA_012934845.2 of Pomphorhynchus laevis. NCBI lineage: Eukaryota > Metazoa > Acanthocephala > Palaeacanthocephala > Echinorhynchida > Pomphorhynchidae > Pomphorhynchus > Pomphorhynchus laevis. The sequence continues at coordinate 440,349 of WNNJ02001187.1, read as the reverse complement.
AATGAATAGATGGTGGGGGCGAATATTAGCAGAAACAGGGACAAATTGGGCACGGGATTACGTCTCGATACAAAAGCAGTTGGGTAAAAGCAATGAGTGAGTGGGAAAAGTGAAATATATGAAGAGTGAATAGTTGTAGAGATAGAGGGGACAAGTTGGGCACAAAATGTCCCTACTAGAAAGGGTGTAAACAAAGATGGGAAATGAATCATTAGATTTAATAATTGTGGAGACAGAAAGGGAAAGAAAAATTATTCAAAAGGGGATGAAAGTGAACAAAATTGGGTAAAATGATGGCAAGGGGTCTAATATGATATAAACTAGAACACTCGGAGGCAAAAGGCTGCAAAGAGATCTCAATTTCTGGCACATGAAATGTGCCATGAAATGTGAGCATGAGACAAATGGTCCTGCTCGTTGTTTATTATTAAACCACGAGCATGGATTCACAGGCTCGTTGTTTAACCCTCAGCGAGCAAGCATCCACATGCTTGTTGTTTATTATTTTAGCGCTGAAATGTTTCTCGCACGATTTTAGAATTTTCTCTGAAAAATGTAATTTTTAAATTATTTAAAAAATTGAACTATTATGGTAAAAAAGGATTTTTTGAAAAAAAATTAGATAGAGGTATTTTTCAAATGTCTGTATCCAAACTGATGAAAGATTTATAGGTATTAATGGAAAATTTCGAGCTATTTTAAATTTAATTGAATTTTTTACTAAATTAAATTTAACTCTAAATATCAAATACGTCTCAAACCGATTTGATATTTGTGTCAGGTATAGTGTCAGGTATATCAAAATTTTATAAGTTTTGCTTATGAAATGTGTTTTTTACTAGATTTTTATTTTTTATTAAAAAATAAAATCAATTTTTGCCGCAACTAGAATCTTCATGAAAATACTTTGCACGTGAAACAGTGTCAGTAAAATCAATATTTTGCAAAACTTCATTTGTAAACAGCAAAAATATTAATGAAGAAGGCCCAAGCTATTAATTATTTACGACCCATATTTCAGTTAAAAGCAATTTTTTTAATCTTTTAACGTTTAAATTTTTTTGTTTAGTTTTATTTTATCGTACATAAATATATTCTTGATTAAATTTAAATATATGTTTTTAATATATTCCTGATTAAAATTATTTAAATGATTTTTAAATAATTTGAAATACATGAAAATAAATGAATATAAATCGTTAATAAATCATTTTTTGGTGAATTTTAAAAAATTACAATGATGATTATAATTAGTTATAATTACTATTATTATATTTTTAGCAAATAGACTTCTCAAAAGATAAAATCACTAATATAATTACATATTGTATTATATCAGTATTAGAATATAATAGAAAATATTATATTGTAATAGAATTATTATATTGCAATAGAAATATTATTATGAATATTATTATAATAATCTTTCAATTAATATATTGAAATATTATATTGCAAAATAAAATCATTTATAAATTATTTATTATCCATAGAATTTTCCGCTTTATTTATTTTCATTTTATTATATATATTTTTATATTATATTATATTTATATTATATGGTATGCATGAATGCTCATGCAAAAATATGTTTCTTGTAAATTTAAATATGTCATCTTTACGAGATAAATTAATAATAGTTTTAATTGATGTTAATTTAATGTTCATATCTAGATATACACCTTCTTTATCATCAATATTGGTTTTGTTAAGAATAAGGCTTTCTGGGTAAATTTGTTCACTAATTGAATAAAAATTATTAGAATTAAATACACATATATCATCAATGTATCGAAACATAAATTTCATATCTTTATATTGTTTAGATTTATTTTCCAAATTCATATTTTATAAGGCTTAAAAATAAGTCAGCTATAATAAGGTTACCCCCCATTGAAACACCTTTTATTTGTCTGAATTAAAATGTTCAGTTTGTTCTTTTAAATTTATGGTAATAGAATAAACCATTAAAATATTAATCTAAACGTTTTCTTTCTTTGCCACAAATTGTTAATTGAAACAACAAAATAATTGAAAATTTTTATCATAAATTAATTGATTTATTAAGGTTAAGACGAAAGTTAAAACATTTCAAATGTGCTTTAAAGTTCAATGTCAAAGATGTGGGAAATTCACGTGGGCAGGTATGTTGGATGAAAATTTTGAAACTTAATATTATCAGGATATTATAATATCCTAATATTATAATATCTTAATATTATAATATTCAAAATTTAAAAATATTGGATAAACATAAATTATTTGTTAAAATTAATAATCAAAAATTATGAATGAAAATTTCAATCATTTTCTCGTAGATAATTTGAACGTGACTTCGGAATATAAAGCTTAAATGAGGTTAAAGATCTAGGAATTATTTGGCACCGTGCTCATGACAAGGGAAGACACGGATAGACACATTATCAAAACTTGAAAATCGCAATTTCTTATTAATAAATGTTTCATCTCGCTATTGCTAAATTCCTTTAAATCTTTATTCGACGCATTAGTTAGGCCACATAATGAATACGGTATTCAGTAATCGTATCCTATGACGAAATTTGAAATGTGAATTTGGAGAGGATTCTTCGCCGAGGTAGCAAATTGTATCTGAAATTACATCGAAAGAATTATTGGACAGATTGTCAATTTTTAATATGAATATCTCAAAATGAAAGTGATACCAATCCGCGTGAATTTTTTGTTAGCTTTTTAGCCAGACGCGGACGAACAACAAACAACAACTGCTAGATGCCGTTTCGTTATCACTATGACTCTTCTAAAAACAGGATTTATTTTAACGTGGCAAATGCGTGCCAGCGCACGCTTACATGACCACAACAAAACAAAAATGTAAATCGTGTGTCGAGAAGGTATGAACGAAGAAGGTGTTTGAATGTGATAAAGGAGGGAGCGCGGCGGACGTCGAGAGGGAGTTGATTCCAGGACGAGTGAGGCGGCGACGAGGAAGGATCGGAGACCGTAGTTGTTGGAGTAATTAGGAACGTAGAGTAAGAGGGTATGACAGAAACGCAGCGATAGTGAGGTGGGGCGAGTATCGTCTAAGAAAGGAAGGTTGATGAACGATGGGGAGCCGACAGCGATGAGACGAAAGGTAACGAGAAGAAGGCGGAGTTTGATGCGGATGTGGATGGTGGGCCAGGAGAGTTGGGCAAAATATGTGGATGTGTGGTCGAAGCGACGGAGACGAAAGAGCACTCGAACGGCGGTGTTGATTATTCGTTGTAGGGGTAGGATGATGGATTTTGGAGAATTGGCGAAAAGGCTAATGCAGTAATCGATTTTAGGGAAAAGAAGCGATGAAAGAAGAGACATACAAGAACGGAAGTCGATAAGGGGGCGGATACGGCGGATGTCACGGAGAATTAAGTTAGATGAGCGGACCTTGTCACGGACGAAGGGTTTAAGGGAAAGGTGATCATCGAAATGGAAGCCTAAGAAAGTGAGATTGTGGACTATGGGGATGATCGATGAGGCAAAATATACAGTGGGAGGAGATATGTTTGGTTTACGGGGGAGGATCCACATTATTTTGGACTTTTCGGGGTTTAGAACGAGATGGAGATCGGAGAGACGTTTGTAGATAGAAGAAAGACAGTTGGAGGCAGAAATGCCGATATCGTGTATGCGATGTGCGGGTACATGAGCATAGATTAGAATGTCATCGGCATATTGCATGACCTTAAAGGAGTAAGGTTTGATAAACGGAGATAGATTGCCAAGCAGAAGAGAGAAAAGCAGGGGACCTAGGACTGAACCTTGTGGGACCCCGCAAAAAATAGGGATGGGAGGGGAGGATGATGAATTAGAACAGACGCGAAAGGAACGGTCGGATAGATATGAGGCGAACCATGCTACGGAGGAGGAAGAAAAGCCGTAATCATAACGAAGGCGAGAAAGGAGGACGGAGTGGTCGACAATGTCAAATGTGGAGGAGAGGTCGAGGGAGATGAGAACACTATGTAGAGCTTTATCTCGAGAAATGAGTGCCAGTTCCCTCGCACTGCTGGACGCAGAAGAGGACTAGCAGACGGCTATCAAAGAATCATGTGAATGATGCACTAGAAAATCTCTAGTGACAGAATCATTGAGTGCTGAATCATCACTACCGCTTCACCAAATAGGATCATTAGCGCAAAAGCACTGGCAAATGCCAGCGCAATGTATCTTGTGTATCGGCTAACAAAAAAACGCGGATTAGTATCACTCTCATTTTGAGATATTGATAAAATAAGTTAGCCGATACACAAGATACCTTGCGCTGAAGAGTCATAGTGATGACGAAATGGCATCTAACAGTTGTTGTTCGTTGTTCTTCCGCGTCTTGCTAAAATGACTAACAATTTATAACATGCAGTATCCGCGCTAGACTATTTTCATTAGATATGACAGCAATGTCACATATAGTCAGAAACCAGTATGGCTACCCCTCTAAATAAATTACGTTAAATGATAGATAGTCTCACAGTGGTCATTCCATGACACTAAAAACATTATCACATGGTCATTGCTAGATGCTTACCAGATAGTCACACATATATTAGATCATGGAATTTTCTTCAAGAAAATTCAGTAGTGAGATCCGATCTAAAGCTATTTAAATCTGCAATTCAAGATTTTTATATTATCAACGAAAACTGCCAGCTTTTTCCTTGATAAATTTATTAATTTGAATTGTACAATTTTGTGAGCGAGCAAAATAGATACTTTGGCTACCGCTATATATCAATAATAAAAATATCAAATAACATTTTAATAATCTACATCGTTTAAAATATTTTAATTTTAACGTTTGTCATGATTTAAAATTTATCCGACATGTTTGGATAATCTTAAAGACATCGAGACTTTATAGTATTTGACAAACGTAGACATCGTTTGCAATATAGACATTTTATCATAAGAAATAATAAATATGAATATATCAATAATATGTCATGTATATTATGTAATAAAATTCCTCCTAAAGGCATTTTATGCCTCTAAAGTGGACTAAACAAACAAAACAATCATAAAAAGAATACAAAATAGTAAACAGCGGATATACAAGTAGTCGTAAATGATTGTAAGAATATTCAAGAAATAAATTTACGCTTCTTTTCGGACATGAGTGTTGATAAACATCAGTGTCACGTTTTGGACACCAGAAATAGTCCGCCATCATCACAGCGTCCCGACATCTCCGGTAACGAGTTTCCAACTCATTGATGCCCTGATGGAATCGTTCACCTTGTTCGTCGCTGATGTCTACAAGATTTTCAGAAAATCGATCGAGATGACTGAATAGAAAATGCATTTTGATGCTCATATTTGGGCCAATGTCATTATATCATGATATCTAGTTGGCGACAATGTCTTTATAGTTGTCACTCTTATGTTTCCAGAGAAAATTCTGAGCTACATCTACAAAGGCTAGCCAAGCTGACGTTTCTTTTTCTCACGTCTTTTTCACGAATTCGATATCCTTCAGTAGCTTACAAATTTGTGGTCCATCAAACATCCCTGATTTTAGTTTTTCAATCGTCAAACGTAGAAAAACGCTGCCGATATACCTAAAGCAATCGACGGTTTTATCAAGAAATGTGACTAATTGTTTCATCAATTCCAGTTTGAAGTGCAAAAAAAGGAAAATAACTTTCGCTCAACTAAACGTTCTTCTAATATATTGGCAGCTCTACAAGGAACCATAGTTGTTAGTGGTGGACAGTATTTCTGACTATAGTGGTTTGCTCGGTCTCTACTGTCTTGCATACATAGAAAACATGTGTATTTAATATAACCAAATTACTGTCCCAGTAAACGATTCACAATTTTAAGTAATCGCAAATGACCCGTTTATGATCGTGATACTGTATCATCTAAAACCAATTTAATGTCTCGATATTTTTCTTTGATTGTTGAGTAGCCGAGTGGGACGACCCATAAAATTTTTTATTGTCTAACAATTCACATTTTAAACTGCGCTTAAAACTATCAATGAAAATACGCCAATCCTATAGTTTGTATTGCTCAATTCCAAGTTAATGAAGAAGATTGCTTACATCGAGACAATAAAAACTAGCTTTTATTCCTTGGTGAAAAAGGAAGAAAATTCTCATGGCGACTTAGAAAAAAGGTTACACAAACACCGTTCTCTAAAAGATTCTTCTCTTTCAGTCGGAAAGTCAGCAGCTCTGTAGAATTCTTGGGGAGGCTTAAGTCACGTACTAGATAATTCAACTCTATATGGGAGAACAACTTAAGTGTGGTTTCAACTGAAAATTCTTCATCTCTGTCAACATCTGTAAGTGAGAAATTTTTGTCGCTTGAGCATAAACTTAGCTGAGGCAAGACACTGAAGTTAGGAACAGGTAGCTCTTCGCTGTATAGAACCGGTTTCATTGCTAAAGAAAGATTAGGATATATAAGCGTTTGGCAGTTATTTCGGTAAATACCCTTTAATGTTTGAGCACAAAAATAGCAGTCGTTTTCATGATCGTTGGGTTTCCGCCAAACCGTCGGTGTAGCAAATCTCATACTTTTTCTAATCCCTTTAGTCTATTGTCGCAAATGTTCTGTACATTGTTTGCAAAAACTATATTACGCCCAATGTTTACCCTGATCTCCCAGCTGGACCCCATACGATCAATCTGGATAATGATCAATATTATTGATCATTATTCTTATCGATGATTATTCTTATCGATGATTAATCTTATCGATGATTAATCTTATTGATGGTTAATCTTATCGATGATTAATCTTATCGATGATTAATCTTATCAATGATTAATCTTATCAATGATTAATCTAATCAGTGATTAATCTTATCGGTGATGATGCTTAATCTTATCGATGATTATTCTTATTGATGATTAATCTTATCGATGATTAGTTTTATCGATTATTAACCTTATCGATGATCAATACTATCGATGATTAGTTTTATCAATTATTAATCTTATCGATGATAAATCTTATTGATGATTAATCTTATCGATAATTAATCTTATCGATGATTAATCTTATCGATGATTAATCTTATCGATGATTTGTTTTATCGATGATAAATCTTATCGATGATTAATCTTACCGATGATTAATCTTACGATGATTTGTTTTATCGATGATAAATCTTATCGATGATTAGTTTAATCGATTATTAATCAAACCGATTATTTATCTTATCGATTATTGATTTTATCGATGATTAGTATCGGTGAGTAATCTTATCGATGATTAAGCTCTTTGATGATTAATCGCATCAATGATTTATCTTATCGAAGATTAATCTGAATGATAATTGATCAAATTATTTATTTTATTGGTAATTAATTTTTATTTATATATAGTATAAAAGTGAAGACTCAGTGACCTGTCTGATATGTTTAACCGTTTATAAAAGTTTATGTTTTATGAGTTTGTAAGTTTGTAAGTTTTTATAAAGATGGATAATAAATAATATACTTTGTATTAGAATAAGATACTAGATAATCAAATTTCATCAGAGGAAATACGCCATTACCATATGTTTGGTCCCACTGCTATGTTGGGTCGAGAAATAAGGGCCGAAACCAGATAACATGGCATTTACTCCCGATACTCAGTCAATTCAAAAAAAATATTTTTAGGGTCGAGAAATAAGGGCCGAAACCAGATAACATGGCAGTTACTCCCGATACTCAGTCAATTCAAAAAATTTACTTTTATTTTAAATTTCATTTTTTTTATTTTAACTTGATATAAGTTATATGAAATCTTATTTTACGATTATTAATTATTTATAATTATTTAATATTTATTTAATTTTTATTAAACATTATTTTTAATTTATAAATAATTTAATATACGTAGACTTTGTTAGCTGACCTTATTTGTTAGGTATGGGTAAATCATATTAGCTATAAAATAAATATTGTTTACGTAAGGTAGCGTACTGGTATATAATTCAAAACATGGTAAGCATTTGTGTTCTTCCTTACTTTCTAATGATATCATATAGCAAGCAATGAAAGGAACACAGACAGTTATGTGCAAGGATAAATCTTGAAATTTTTATCATAATAATAAGATTTTCTTACTAATATAAAAACAGTGATAAATAAAGTGATTAAAAAGTCAGTCGAAAAACAAGACTCTCGTTCTCTTTTTCAAGTCTTCCTACTGATATTACGGCATCAAATCCAGAGAGATCTGATTTCCCCAACCTATCCAACACGCCGCCTTCCGACTAAACCACCCGGGGTCTCTCACTCCCCGAAGAGTCCAGTCGGTGCGGACTATGTTGGGTAAACGCGAGACGAGGAGCTTAAGAAACCTTAGCCTTTGCTCTGGGGGATGTCCTCTTGAAAAGAAGACTAATCCCGAGATACCCCAAGTGCCCCAGAGGCGCATTTGGGTGTTCCCTTTCAACGACAGATGCTGGGCCCGTTTCAGAGCCCACCTAGCTTTCTTCAGGATACGTTTGAGTCTATCCAGGTCAGCTTTCGCCGACCAGTTCACCGTAACGGTGAACCCCAGGTATTTTACTCGACTCGTGAAGATGGGAAGTGGTTGATGCTGCAAAATTGAGGAGAGGGCAGAGAATGCTAGTATCTTAAGTTTCTTTTTGGTGGCAGGAACGCCATTAAAGACTACCACCTGCGATTTAGAGGAGTTAAAAATAAGATTGGATGGGGGCAACTGATCTTTTAATCTTAAAAATAAACCGCTGATGTCAGAGATTACATCTTTGCACCTGCGTCCAGAGAACAAGGCTGTGGTATCATCAGCATATACCACTAGATGTTGATCACGTTTAAAATTCTTGAATAGTACAATGGATGCAGCAAGATATAAGATAGGAGAAAGTGGGGATCCTTGAGGTACACCCGTAATAGGGTAGAACTGACGCGCATAAGGGTCGTCTTCATAGTAGAACCGCTTGGTGTACAACAATATCTCCATTCTGTTAACAATTCTCGCAGGCAACATGAGGGACCTGAGAGAGGAGATAACGAAGGGAATGGAGATCCGGTCAAATGCAGCTGAAAAATCAAGAAAAACAGCCACAGCAAGCTGATGACTATTATCCTGACAAAACTGATGCACCTCACCAATTGCTGAATGGACCGAGCGCCCTTTGACAAACCCATGAAAACTCGGTGGGATCAAATTACGCCTACATAAATGAACGCGGATTCTACGCGCAAGCGCTTTCTCGTAGATGGATATGAGAGCGTTTTGAATCGAGATAAGCCGCAGATCTTTTGGACAACTGATTAATCTCTTTTTAGGTAAAAAAACTCGACGGCTGATGTTGATGTCTGCTATGTCGGACGGGGAGGCTAATAGCATTGTGATGGCGACCTCCTTTCTCTGACTGTATGTCAAAAGCTGACAGACACGAGTGGTGAGTGGCGCGTGGGATTTGGAGGTGCCCGGGAGTGATCCCCAGGAGTTAAGGATATCTGTAACAGATAAGTCCCTACTCCTGAAGTCACACCAAGGCGGGATTGGTTGGGGAGATTGAGTGGCTCCATAATTATGTAAGGAAAGTGACTCCTCTAAAACTTTGTCAAGGCCTATGCTACCAATCCAAACCAAGGCTCTATCCTTCCAGCAGACAAACTTCTCCTTCTTGAATATCTTCCAGAAGGAAGCCTGAGAAGGGTTTAGGTGAGCAATGCTTGCCCTATCCCTGCTCAGCTGGAGCCTATATCTAGAGCTCCAATATTCATTCGAGAGGATCTGTCTGGCGGAAACAAAGAGATTGGGAAGGTGTAACATTTTAGCTAGGACCTTGAGCTTTGTTGGAGTAGGATTGTATATTCGACCTTTATAGGTAGTCGAAAGGATCGCGGTAGCTTGCGATGAGAGGTAGGAATTAAATTCGGTCAAACTCTCAATTCCAATTATGGGGAAGAGTTGGATAGCTGCCTGAAAGAAGGTCACTCTAATAGGGTCAAAGTGAAACCTTCTTCTAAGCAACGTATCGTCCTCTAGCCGCCAGCGAATTAGGTCATGAGAGGTGGTCTGTTGTTGACGCGACTGCTCGGTGCAAATGGGTTTCAACAACCACATCTTATGTAGCAGTAATATGTCGAGGAGAGAATTTGTTGTAGAGCAATGAAAGGTGGGGAAGGTGGTTTATGAATAAGATAGTCGATCCTTGCTCTGCGGAGTGCTGCATTAATCCAACGACCAGTTCTGTCGTTGAAGTCACCAAGTAACATGTCATAACCGCTCCCTAATATTCGATCCAGGAGGTCACGGTTCTTGTGAATTTCTCCTGGCCGAATATAGACATTGGCTATGCTTATACGCTTACCATTCTTACAAAGTGATATAGCTAAACAAGATAGGGCTGGACAAGAGTAGTTTAATAGGAGGGATGATCTTAATGAGTTTTTTACTAGGGTTAAAAGACCTTGAGATGAATAAGAGTGAGGGGGTTATGTAAGGAGTAAAGTGGGTGTAGATGTGCTTATGGATAAATCGAGTAATATCATGGGGGAGACGGATAGACCGCGTCTCCTGAAGGACTATAACATCTGCATATCTACCAGATAGAAGGCTAAGGGCGGAAGCACCTCCCGAATTCCACTGAAGGATATTCAGTGAAAAAGGCCCTTGATTACTTCCCATTGCGTAAGTGTTACCGAAGTGGGACACCCTCTATCTAGTCGCAACTAGAGGCGGAAAGGTCGCCTTTACCGCTTCCCGTTACGACAAATGGAGTCGCTTGCCCACGGGCGATAACTTCATTTTCCTCGTTAGCCATAGCCCATATCGAATCCTACCGAGCAAGCTCGAGAGCGGCTATGCTTAGCGCTGACCCGTTTCGTTTCTTAGATTTTGGTGTTTTCTTAATATTGTTGGTTTTCTTAGAAGGAGGAGAACGGAATGATTCCGCTAATTGACCCACCAATTTTTGGACCAATTTTTCAAGTTGAATCATTGATACCTGATGCTGCATTTCAATGAGTTTCAGGATTTCCGTATCCAGCATCCTGTCGTCTTTCTTGTTAGACGAGACAGCTTCCACGCAGCTAGTCAGTTTTGCTGTCACACTCCTGTGTCTCTTTTGGTACGCCTTAAAGATTTTACACTTTTTTGACCATGCGGGGTGCTCACCACCGCAGTTTGCGCAAAATGGCTTACATTCGCACTTCTCAGGATGAATAGCAGTTGTACCACACACGCCGCACTTATGGGGTAAAAAACAGTCAGTGGACCAATGCCCCCCACTGATGACAATTGTCGCAGTGAAGGTACGTTAGTGAATCGGTTTCGATTATTGAAAATCTCAAATTATACCCCATAAAAGGATTACATGTCGAAATCGACAGTTTTAGAGTTTCATCCACCGCTTCCCGTTACGACAAATGGAGTCGCTTGCCCACGGGCGATATTGCAGAACGCCACGGGAATGAGGAAGCCTTTAATTCCTTCTATAAAGCGAACGTTAGAGATTTTGTAATCAGTTTCTAGGGCTGATATATCTTCTTCTGAAATGAATGTGGGCATATTATTTATCTTTATTGTTGCCAGGATTGGTTTGGAAGCAATTATACCTTGTTCCGAATGCCTTTTTTTAAAGTAGTCGACGTACGACAATGCCAGATCAGGAGTGCAGAATGATATTTTAATCTCAGATTCATAATATTTAATAGCATTGAACAATATCCTTTTTTAAATCGATCAGCAAAGCCTCTTATAAAAACATTGAACATGTTCTGCCTTTCCAGAGGCACCAAAAGTCTGATAATCACCAGGTTGGATAATTTTGGTACCGGGGGAGTTCACCCTCCGGAATATATTCAAGAGAATCTAAATCTCCACTTACCTCGTTTATTGCATTGGTAGGAAAATTAGTTTTCATTGAGTTCTTTGAACCTATATAAATTATCATTGACATTGAATTTATGTCGACCGAATTAATTTTGTAACTTGCAGAATAATGGTTGATGCAGGAAAAATTATTATCGTAAAAGCATCAAGTTTTCAAATATTGTATAAAGCAATACCCAAACCATGTCATCAAATAGTGCATTTAAAAATATAGTGTTATATTTTTAAATGTAAAAATATAGAATAAGATACACTAAATAATCAAATTTCATCAGAGGAAATACATCATTAAGCATGTATTTGGCCCCGCTGCTATGTTGGGTAGAGGAGTTAGGGGCCGAAACCTGATAGCATAGCAGTTCCTCCTGATGACCTCTTATCCTTATTCTGATACGTCGTATGTTATCTATTAGTCAGCTTATAAAATTTGACTTTTTGAATTTCAATTAAAAATTTCAATTGATATAAATTATAAAATCTTATATAACAATTATTTATTTTTATTATTTTATTATTTGAATTTTGCAATCAAGACTTATTTTATGTCTAAATTATGCCATCGATCTTTATTATGATACGTTTCAACCGTGATATCATGTTCTTATCCAATTTATATAATATTTTCAAGGTTACATAATATATATATACTTTATATATAAAATTATATATTCATTGTACAGAGTAAGCAAATACAATTTGTCTAAGTGCCAGAAAAATAATATAAGTAGTGAAATATAAAAATTTATATACTTCGGTGTGATTTTAATAATTGATTTTTTTTAGAATTTTAGAGCCGGATTAGCAAATCAGGTCAGCTAACTAATTTTTTATAATGTATATCTAAAATTAAAATTTAAAATAAAAATCAATTTTTATGAATTTATTTTTAAATAACAGACAATTTATCAGAAAAATATTATTTTAATATTATTATAGATAATATTAAAAAATAATAATTTAATGTATTATTATCATTTTAATATCAGAATCTTATTATTTATTATTAGGATTTGTGTTTCCTATGATTTAACTAGCAATAGCTAAATTTAAGAATAAATTAAGAATAAATTTATATTTTTAAATCTCCCTTCAGAATTTTAAAGATTTTAAAAGATCTATAAAATTTTAAATTTTATAGATCAATTCAGATAACGTAACTAAGTATACGTATATTAAATTATTTATAAATTAAACATAAGGATGAATAAAAATAATATTATTAAATGTTAAATAATTAAATAATAATAAATATTTATAAGATTTCTTATAACTCATATCAAGTAAAAAAATTTATCGAAATTTAAAATAAATGTCAACTGCTATGAATTTATATATGAAGATATATATGGCCTATCAATATGCTATATTTTGTGGAAATTTATTGACACAAGTATGATCAATTCTAATTTTCTGAAGATGCTAACAGAACAAATCAAATCAGCTAACAAAGTCTACGTATTTAATATAATTATAAAATAAACGAAACATAATAATGCTAAATCAAAAAGTTATAATTAAGATAATAAAATTAATAATTGTTTTTAGATTTTCTATAATTTAAATCAAGTTAAAATAAATAATTAAAATTTAAAATAAACGTCATTTTTATGAATTGACTAATAAACAACAGACGTTGTATCAAAATAAGGATTAGAGGTCATAAGGAGGAATTGCTATGCTATCAGATTTCGGCCCCTAATTCCTCTACCCAACATATCACCAGGGCCAAATACATGCTAATGATGTATTTCCTCTGGTAAAACTATATAGTATCTTATTATAATACATAGTATATTATTTATTATCCATCCATAAAAATTTGCCACTTAAGAGTTTAAATTTATTCTTTATATTATTGTGTTGATTTATATATTTTACTATTTTCTGCTTGATGTTATTTTTATAGTAACCTAGTTTAAAATATGTATCTATTAAATTATTTAAATAATTTTGAAGAGAGCCAATATCATTACATATTGTTGCAATTCTTAAAATTTCATTATTTAATGTATTATATTTTATATTATATGGTATGCATGAATGCTAATGCAAAAATATGTTTCTTGTAAATTTAAATATGTCATCTTTACGATATCAATTAATAGTAGTTTTAGTTAATGCTAATTTAATGTTCATATCTAGATATACACCTTCTTTATCGTTAATATTGGTTTTGTTAAGAATAAGGCTTTCTGGATAAATTTGTTCACTAATTGAATAAAAATTGCTAAAGTTAAATACACATATATCATCAATGTATCGAAACATATATTTCATATCTTTATATAATTTAGACTTATTTTTTAAACAGTTATGAACAAATTCATACTCTATAAAGCTTAAAAACAAGTCAGCTATAATTGGGCTACTATTACCTCCCATTGGAACAGCTTTTACTCGTCTAAATATAGATGTCCCTACTTTTAAATAATTTTGATTTATCAAAATATTTAAGGATTCTATTAATTCAATTCTATCCATATATTTATATTTACTTGATGGTTTAAATTTTGTTAGATAGGCGTTATAGCTATTATAACATATATATGTATATCCTTTTCCGATTATAAGATTAATTAATTTTACTAACGCTTCTTTTATATCTACTAAATCTAGATTTGTATAAAGCGTACTAAAATCGCATGTATTTATATTTTGAAAATTTATTCCTTTTGTCTGTTCTAAAAATTCTTTTGTAGAATTAATACTGAAATAGTGTTTTATACCAGTATTAATTTCGATTACCTTGCAATATTTTTTAAAGTGTGCTTTAATTACTTTAAGTGTTTTATTCATACAGACAGAAAGTGGTTTTAATGTACATTTAAACGCACTACATATGAACCTAGGTTTTATTGGATTTTTTGTAATTTTGGATTTCAATATAATATAGGTATAGTTTTATTATCTAATTCAACCTTTATACCCTTTATATCCATTATTGAACAGTGACTTGTAATAATGGTTTCTAAACTCAACTCACTACGTTCATATGTTGGATTTACATTTAAATCATTAGAATTAACCTCTTTCATTAGTATATCATAATAAAGCTTTTTGCATATGAAGACAAAGTTATTACTAGCTTTATCAATAGTTGTTATTATATAGTTATCATTTAATTTAGTAAGTTCTTTATACATATCTTTATTAATTTTATCTTTCCTTTTATAATTGTTTGTTATTTTCATTTTATTTTTAATGTTATCAAATATATAATATGTCCAAATGTTTATCTTAGATATATTCGAGCTTTCACTATTAATCAGCTTACTAAAGTAATCATTTAAGTTATTATACAACGAATTGTAAATTTTATTTTTGTCGTTGTTATTATTTTATCTATATTTATACACTTTTGATAGCAGCTTTCTTAATTCACGATGTTCAATTAATTCTAGATTATGAGTACATATATGTTCATTTATTTTATCAAAATTAAGACTTTTACAATTGCATTTTGTTTCCATTATGTTTCTAATATTATCCTTACATATTGATTTTAATTCTTTATTATAATTACAAATTTTTCGTCCTACTGGTGGTAGGAGTTTATACCTTATTTTAGGAATATATTTACTTAAATCTGACCCTTTTATTTCTTTACTTTTAGAATTATTTAAAAGTCCGGCTATATTTATGTTATCTATACATTTATTAATGAAGTTTATGGTTAATGTATATTTTCTATTGTTATTATTAACATTTATTGTCCGATTATAGTATTTTGTATTACAATAACTGTCTTTTATACAACTTAGCCTATCAAAATCGTTAATTAATTTTTGATTTATTGAACATATGATATCTTTAGAAAAACTTCT
The DNA here is from genome assembly GCA_012934845.2 of Pomphorhynchus laevis. Taxonomy (NCBI): domain Eukaryota; kingdom Metazoa; phylum Acanthocephala; class Palaeacanthocephala; order Echinorhynchida; family Pomphorhynchidae; genus Pomphorhynchus; species Pomphorhynchus laevis. The sequence continues at coordinate 424,693 of WNNJ02001187.1, read as the reverse complement.
TATATTTACATAAAGATCTTTTAGCTTATTATCTCTTAAAAGTTGTTTTAATATTTCTGATTGTTCATATATATACATATCTTTTTCAATATTTTAACTCTATTTTTCTTAGTCCTTTTATCACCATGTTGCTATGTTGGGTCGAGGAACTATGTATAGTTCCTCCAACAGGAGGAACTACTAACATCGTAGTTGCTCCTGATGACCTCTAATCATTATCATTATACATCTACGTTATTTATTAGTCAATTTATAAAAATTGACCTTTGTTTTAAATTTCAATTTTAAATTTTTACCTGATATAAAAATAAATTGTATCGTATAAAATACTAGACAAAGTTATCTGATCTGATTTCTAATAGCATCGTTACATATTGATTTCGATTCTTTATTATAATTACAAATTTTTCGTCCTAATTACGGTAACAACTTATACCTCATTTTGGGAATATATTTACTTAAATCTGATCCTATTATTTCTTTACTTTTAGAATTATTTAAAATTCTAGCTATATTTATGTTATCTATACATTTATTAATGAATTTTATAGTTAATGTATATTTTCTATTTTTATTATTTATTGTACGATTATATTATTTTGTTGATACTATAACCTAACTTCGTTGATCCAGATCCAATAATTCCTTATCAAAAATGGATCACATTATCAACTATTTAAAAATATTCTAATTTTCTTGATTGCTAATGTTTCTCGCAGCTGCTATCCCAATCAAGACACGTATAACAACTGTACCTATATACCTAATCAAATACAGGAGGTGGGAATACACTATGATCCACGATGTTAATCCTTTCGGCATATTTCTCGCATTTTGGCTCTTCCGAAATGCGAGAAATAAGACATCCGAAAAACTTGATACTACTTTTTTGGTTATTTGATACTCGTAGTGATTTCGAGAAATTAAAAGTGTCACCAAAGGCTCAAAACGTTGTGGGTCTGGTTTGATGTTATCGTTTTCAACCAAGTAGCCGAGTGCTACAGACGGGCACGCGCATCAAATCAATATCCATGGTTGCTTAAACAACTGCCGAAGTTTCATTTTCATTTTATATCGTCTCTAATAATCGAGTGACGATTGTTACTATTTAATTTTAATTTAAATTTAAATTTTTAATATTGAAAATTTTAATTACGATTTAAAAGATGCAAACACTTTTTGCAGCTTAATTAGAAAGAGGAAATCTTTGACATTTAATAATTGGACAAGTTTTAGTTGATTAATTTTGAATCTATTTCGCATTGCAAGCTAATACAAAAAACCCTATTTTTTCTTTTTTATCAGTCACTAATTGTAAAGCTATATTTTTTCTTAGCAGGGCCGAACTCCTTCATCAAACGCGGTCCAACAAATGACACTACGTTTTTTATTTAAGTCTTGTATTGAGCAATAGTAACTTTAAATTAATTTATCAACGGTTTCCGTAAATCTCTTCGGTCTTTGTTCATGATCATCAAACGTTCTTTCACAAATTTGCACATTAGCCGCATAAAATTTTTCTATTAATTGATTCTTAACCAATTCAATTTATGCTAAGGATACAGTTAAGCAGAAGATAATTGTAAATGACTTTTTAATCACCCATATTTAATTCATAGTATAAAATGTATTTTTTTTGCAATTAAATTCCCAAAATATGTAATTAAAATAATAAATAATTTTTAAATTATTAGTTTCCTAGATTTTAAGGGTGAAAAAATTACCATCCAATGCTGAACAGCGGTTAAATTTTGTTAAATTATAATTTCAACTAATAGATTGCTAGGTAATTAATTGATACAAAATACGTCTTTTAATAAATAAAAATTTAATATTTAATATTTATCTTTAAAATAAATATAAATTTTTTTTAAATATATAATTTATAAGTGTATGTTTAAATCTACAATTCTTATTCTAAAAATATTGTCTTATTCAGGATGTGGTCAACATATTCAATCAGTCATGAGAACTATACCTCAGCATTTGAGATGCACGTGCTCACAAAAATAATAGACCCCAATGTAAAAGTAATAAAATAACAATTTGTAAAAAAATTACTTGCACATCAATTCAGAAAAACAGACAAAGATCTAACCGATGTCACGTTGAATCAACTTTAAAAATTCAGAAAGCGAATATCAAATTTTGTCTTTAAAATCTGTCTCATCTTTGAAATGTTACAGTAAATAAATTTACAAATTATATTTGATATTAAACTTTAAAGAAATATTATATTGTATTATTACTGCCAAATATTTATTTATATTCTCATAACGTTTATCTTAGAATAATTGCAAATTTAATTACAATAATTACTTAAGAAATATTTAAGCGTTAAAATCAGATCAGCTAACTGAGTCTACGTATTTTATACTATATATAAATGAAAATAAAACTTTGAAAATTCATTAAACTGGATGAAAATTAGCAAACAATAATGTCGTATCAAGAATACATAGTTTAGGTATTTCTGACAGAGGTTATTTGACCGGATAAACAAAGTCCACAGTCTAATGATAACTTGTCAGTAGAACAAATCAGATCATATAACTGAGTCTACGTGTTTTGAACAAAATATAAATAAAGATAAATAATTATATAAAATTTTATTCACTTTATATTTATATCGAGTTAAAATTTAAATTGAAATTTGAAATAAAAATGAAATGACTGATAAATTTTATACGGTGTTTTCGAATACGCAATTGAGGTAATCGGGAGGAGATGCTATGTTATCAGGTTTCGTCACTCATTCATCAACATAAAATAGCAGCGGGGTCAAATACATGTAATGACAGATTTTGTATGATAAAATTTGATTATCATGTGTATCTTATTGTAATACAAAGTATATTATTTATTATCAATCCGTAAAAGTTATCAGCCAAAGTTAAAATTAATTCTCAATAATATTTTCTTTATATAATTTTACTATTTTTTGTTTAATTTATTTTTATAGCAACCTAGTTAAAAATATGGATATATTAAAATGTATATTATATTGTATTATTATGAAAAATGATATTATATATGATATACATGAATGTTAATGTAAGATCAATAGTATATATGATCTCTTAATATAATAAATATATTAGATTAAATCAATTATATCAATAATTAAATCAGCTAGTCAACTAAGTTCACGTATTTTATAAATACGTGAACATAAATATTTATACTTATAAATAAAAAATTATGCTAAATAAAATTTAAATATTTTTTATAAATAAATTGATTACGAACATACAAAGGGTTCCAGCAAATGGGCCCGTCAAACACATACAAATCATTCTTTGTCAACAATATTACGAAGTCACCGATACAAGTCAGTGTTCATCAGTATTTTTTAAACTCGCAGGTAGCGTTGAGCACCCGTCACAGTCAATAGAGGATAACACTGTTGCGGAGGACATATCTTCTTGTCCAATATGAACGGCTTTACCACAGGAGGAACGATAACCTCGGATAGACATCGTCGCGGCCCGACACAGAGCTAAACTGGTCTCACTTTTCATAAGGTTGATACAATGTGTGTAAGTGCAGTTCGCGTGTCTTTTGCGGATTGTCCAGATGCGATCCTTTGTAGTACAGCCCGAGCGCCATCTCAAAGGCCGCCATTGCAAGCGAGGATAAAGGGGATGAAGTACCTCGTTCAAGCTGTTGCACTCTCTCCTCGTATTTAGCTCTTTTTCTAAATTCGTGATAGGTCATTGAACCGGAAACGTTCGATACATAGGATTCGGCGAGGTAGTTATAAACACTGAGGTCAAAACCATCCGCTCGAATCGGTTCTCGAACAAGCCTTCGCACACGGTGTCGAGTCGTGCGTCTTGTTGCCGGGTCGTACTCTTCGAAAATGTGTATTCTTTTTGGCATTCTAGTAGCGGTTCAATGCCGACTCCGTGACAGACAGCCGTTAGATTCCTTGCAAGGTTATCCCATACAACGTTGTGACGTATCATTTATAACCCTCCCCGTTTGCATGACATTCAATAAGACAAACTCGACGCAACATCGCACATGCACCGTGGCGGCAAATGTTTTGGTTCCCATCCGTAACGGAGTGCAAGACTGTCATGAAAAACGCGAGGGGATAAATGGCGGTCTTCGCGGTCAGTAGGTAGAACACTCAGCCATGTTGACGCTCCATCAATTTTGGCGTATTCGAGAAGTTGCTGAGTTCGTTCAGGCAGACGGTCTTTTGCAGTCTTCATTTAGAGTTTTAGTGCTTCTTCCCCCTATGTGCGTATTTTCTTTACGGTAAGAAGTTGTTCCGCTCGAAGTTTATCACCTCGATTGTCGGCTGAATATGATGAGCATACTTGTGCAGATGCATCAAACTCGAGGCTTGCCGCGAAGCATGGATCTGAAACTCCAATACCGCCTAAACGAATGGGCGAGGTAAGCACTTTACACCAGTCATCAGTCAGCCTCTGAGATGTGAGCCCAGGTAAAACATCTCGGACAATGGCGTCTCTGAGTGGTACTAACATGTGTTCCTCGCAGCGATTAGTCCGCAGAAATTGAGTCCACTTCCATAGCCATGGCGAGTGGGTCGCCCTGTGTCACACCCTCTTTGGAGCGCATCGTTTCTCCATCAACGACTAGTAGAGCATCTGCTGCATAAATGTTCTCCATCGTGCGTGCCAGCGATGGGCATATAAGTGGCATGTTAAGCATGGCTATTTTACTGTTAAGCCTGTTAAACGCATTTACTGCGTCGATGCAGAGAATGCCGTATTAGAGATTGTCATGGAAATCACCTCTCAACGAATGGACACAGAAGTCCACACCGCTGCGCTGCGAGGCACACAGTTGGTCAATGCCAGCAACATCTTGTAGATCCGTTTTGATAATGTTTAGGATAGCCTTGCAGATAATTCGCCTGCTCACGTCAGCGACGCCTATGGGGCGCAGACTATTGTGTTTTTTCGGAATAGCCACTGGCCTGCATGCGACAGATGCCTCAGGTGTGGCGGGCGATACTTTATCGGTTGCTATTTTGATCGCGAGTGCAGACAAAGCTTCAGCGAGTATGTCAGATTCCCTGCCAAAGGATGTTAGTAGTCGCTTCCACAGCGACGAATCTACACCGGAAGGTTCCCGCAGAGCCAAAGGCGGAGCGGGCAGATCGGACAATGCTTGTACTGTTAATTTCGAGAAAAGAGGATGGATGATGAGGAACCATGCCATCGATGGGCGATCGGAGCAGGGCATCCTCTTTCACCATTGCTGCGTCTGAATGCAGTAACTGCAGTTGTTCCTTTACAGTTGAGTCGCCTATGACTTGGGTAGCAAGTAGTGTACCGGATGCGGCGGATCCGTAGAGGATGGAGGTGGCAGCACTCAGTCGTCCTTTTTTCAACAGTCTGCAATACCGATCCTTCCAGTCAACGTCGTCGGTGGCATGTTTAGAAAGTCGGGATCGTGCTTGGAGACAACTGGACTCCTCGAAGAGGTTGGTGAATTGGAGATTCTTCCACTGATGAATTCTTTGCTCGAGCGATTTGCGGAGGTGGATTGTTTTTCGTATGGGCAGACCATGCAAGACGCAACGCGAGAGCACCGTCGCAGCTTTCAGTGCGCTGCAATTATGAAATGTATCCTCTCTCGCTGCTCGGTAGTAAAGATCTGCAAGGATGACAATGTAGTCTCTTATAGCATTGCAAGGTGGTGGGTCCATCAAGCTTGGAGGCTATCTTATTACCTCCTCGTATACTTCATCTAGTGATAACTTACAGGATAAATTCGCTTCGGCTATAGCTGGACTTGCTGTTGGGGTGCTGCATAACCTTAGCTGATGCCTGTTGATGCAATGTGAAGCAGATCAGTTGATACAATCTTCGCCGCTTCGTGCGCATTTGCAGCCTTTGCACCTAGCATTTGGTCCGTTGCAAGAACATCACTTGTGTTCGGATGAAGGTTTTCCTCTTGGCATTCCGTGACGATTGCACTGTAGTGTAAGTTTTATCGGATTGATATGCGTAAGGTATTGAAACAAAGCGGTGTGTATGTATTTCAGATTGTAATTAGCTAGAACATGTATGTTTATTAGTTATCAAACTGTTTTTATCATCTATATTTTTAATTAGGTAGTTCAATTATATTTTTAATTTCAAAATTACATTTTTAATCAGCAAACATTGACTGGTAAATTATCTGAAAAATAAAATAAAAATACCAGAAAACTGCTAGTTTTATAAATAATTATTGGAGCTGGATCGAAGGAAAGACGTAATTATTTTTGATATTTCGCTAATTACTGCTAGCATCTTCAGAAAATTGCATCTTCTGGTTATATTAAGAATGAGGTTACTTGGATAACTTTGTTAAATTTAACTTCTTTAAATTTAAATAATTAAATAATAAATAATAATAAATAATTATATATAATATCTAATTTTTATATAACATTTTATATAAATTATATCGAGTAAAAATTTATAATTTAAATTTTAAATATAATTACATTTTTAGGAATTAACTAATAATTAATAGACGATGTATCATAATAAGGATTATAGGTCATAAAGAGTGACTGCAATGCTATCAGGTTTCGGCCCCTATTCCTAAATCCAATATCGCAGTTGGGAATAATTCATACTAATGACGTATTTCCTCTGTTGAAATTTGATTATCTAGTATCTTATTCTAATACGAAGTATTAGAATAAGTATTATCTAGTATCTTATTCTAATACGAAGTATTAGAATAAGTATTATCTAGTATCTTATTTATTATCAATTAATAAAAAGATCTAGCTATAAAATTTTTTGTTATGAACAAATTCATATTCTATAAAGCTCAAAAATAAGTAAGCTATAATTGAGATACTATTTCCTTCCATTAGAACACCTTATATCTGTCTAAATATAGACGTACCTACTTTTAAATAATTTTTATTTATCAAAATATGTAAGACTTCTATTAAATCAATTTTATACATATATATTTACTTGATGGTTTAATTTTGGCTAGTTGGCGTTATAGTTATTATAATATATATTACATGTATATCTGATATGCATATTATATGTATATATGTATATCTATGTATGCTCTAATACAAAATATATTATTTATTGTCTTTCCATAATAATTTTCCGCTAATAATTTTAAATTTTATCGTATTATATTCTTATATATTCGGCATGATAATGACGTATTACGTCTGATGAAATATGATTATTTCGTATCCTAATCTAATACAAAGTAAATTATTTATTATCCATCCATAATAATTTTATGCTAATGATTTTAAATTTATTTTTAATATTATTGTGTTGATTTATATATTTTAGTATTTACTGTTTGATGTTATTTCTATAATAAATCAGAAAACAAATGTCGTTACAAATTGTTGCACTTCTTAAAATTTCATTATTTAATGTACTTTGTATTATTCAGCTATAATCACCTCCCATTGAACATATTTATTTGCCTAAATATAGACAATAGAAAGTATATATAGAAATATAGACAATATATATGAAATGATACATGAAATGGATATATTGTGTTTTGTCAAATAACGGATTCAATTGAAATTGTTAGTAACATCAGTTCCATGATCAGTAATCTACATACAATGAACATTTTTATAATTTATAAAAATGTTATAAAAATACATCCTTATATAATTTAGATTTAGTAATTTTTTTATTTTTATATTATTGTGTTGATTTATATATTTTACTATTTTCTGCTTGATGTTATTTTTATAGTAACCTAGTTTAAAATATGTATATATTAAATTATTTAAATGATTTTGAAGAAAGCCAATATCGTTACATATTGTTGCAATTCTTAAAATTTCATTATTTAATGTATTATATTTTATATTATGTGGTATGCATGAATGATCATGCAAAAATATGTTTCTTGTAAATTTAAATATGTCATCTTTACGATATAAATTAAAAGTAGTTTTAGTTAATGTTAATTTAATGCTCATATCAAGATATATACTTTCTCTATCATTAATATTGGTTTTATTAAGAATGAGGCTACATGGATAAATTTGTTCACTAATTGAATAAAAATTATTAGAATTAAATACACATATATCATCAATGTATCGAAACATATATTTATATATTTATATAGTTTAGATTTAGTTTTTACACAGTTATCAACAAATTCACATTCTATAAAGCTTGAAAACAAGTCAGCTATAATTGGGCTACTATTACCACCCATTAAAACACATTTTACTTGTCTAAATATAGATGTCCCTACTTTTAAATAATTTTGATTTATCAAAATATTTAAAGATTCTAATAATTCAATTTTATCCATCCATAAAAATTTGCCACAAATAATTTTAAATTTATTCTTTATATTATGGTGTTGATTTATATATTTTACTATTTTGTGCTTGATGTTATTTTTATACTAACTTAGTTTAAAATATGTATCTATTAAATTATTTAAATGATTTTGAAAAATACCAACATCGTTACAAATTGTTGCAATTCTTAAAATTTCATTATTTAATGTATTATATTTTATATTATATGGTATGCATGAATGCTCATGCAAAAATATGTTTCTTGTAAATTTAAATATGTCATCTTTACGATATAAATTAATAGTAGTTTTAGTTAATGTTAATTTAATGTTCATATCTAGATATACACCTTCTTTATCATTAATATTGGTTTTGTTAGGCGTAATAAAAAATAATTATAATTATAATTAATAATAATATAATTTTTTTTATATACACAATTTTTTTTCACAAAGATTACATCACAAGAAAAAAAACAAATGATCAATAGTCTCGATACAGAAAGGTTTTCGTAATGTTATGCATTCTCGGTCTGTCGTGATGTACGCAGACATGCAGAAGCCATTTTCCCGGAAATGATTGTAATAATTATAATGATTATAATTATATTAATCATTATTATATTATTATATATTTTATTATTTTTTTTTTATTTTTTTTAAATACAAACATTTAAGAATACAGTCAAATAATAGTTATTAAGTCTTGTTCCATGCTGACTAACTGACTAAATTTTCGACGTACGAGCAGCACGTATAGACATCGAAGACATTTTTGCTAAAGCAAAACCGACTCTACTCCTTATATTTCGGATACAGGCGCTGTAATTATCGCAAGTTCTATCTGCTCGTATCTTTGCTATTTTCTTTAAAATCATCTGTGCTGTACTGCCAAGGGCACCGATGGAGGCAAGAACAATAGGATAAAATGACGATCGATCGAACCGTGCTATTCTTTCACCATACCTCGAGTTTTTTCAAGCCTCGTGATAGTTAAAAGCATTGCTTGTCGTGCCAGATGAATAAGAAGGAGCAAGATGGCTGAAAACACAAATGTCAAATAATGACCGCTCCGTCTTATCCCCAAACAGACCGTAACACGCAACATCAACTCTAGAATTACGATCAAGGGTCGTTGTGGAATTTTTGAAAACTATTCCTTCAGGCAAAGGTTGTAAAGGAGGTTCAATTGATGTTGAACTGCATACATCGGCTAGTTCTTTAGCAATAATATCACGAACCACGTTATGTCTAATTGTTGGAATACCACCGGACTGACAAGCAACAGCATGACAAATATCAAAATTGTGTCCACACAAACATTTCATGGGTGAGTCCGGAGGTTTCCATCCATAGCGTGATGCCAGAGCATCTTGAAATTGCCTTTTGCTTAAGTGGTGATTAAGTACTAATGAAGGTTTTGCTGAAAGCCAATTAGATGCCCCTTTACAGGCTGCGAAATCGAGACAAGCGCTAATAGTCGCTGATTTTGATTTAACCCTCATCAATCGAGTTTTGATAGATTCTTGCTTATATATTCTTATTTCTCGCGCAATTTGGGCATATCTAATCTCTAAATCACTTCCTGATAATCCATCTAGTAGAGGTTGGCTCATGCGTAATGAACTATCATATTCCGAAAGAGGATTACTATTCGGGTCTAGTATACCCAATCCACCGTAGCGTAATGGAATCATTATCGAATCAAGTTGTCCCGTATCTAAATCTACTCCTGTCAACTTCGGAATGATCGTGTCGAATATATACGATGAAAGACGTTCGTAACATGTGCTACTAGCCATACAAGTTCGTTGAACATAATTCCACTTGAATTGGAGCGCCTGCGTCAAAGCTGCAAAAGCGACGCAGGCGCTCCATATATAAGCGACGCAGGCGCTCCATTATAATTACAATTATAATGATTATAATTGTAATAATAATGATAATTAATAATAATGATAATTATTAATAATAATTAATGATATTATCAAGACTGATAAGATTGATGAGATAAAGGATAAGATGGATGCAAAAAACATCTGGAGGATTTTAAGAGAATATCAATCAAGTGAGATAATTAATCAAAATTGTAAACTAAAGTCCGGGTAAAGTTTGAGGGTATTTATAAAATTTTCGATTATATAAGAATTTAATTAAATATTAGCCTGCAATTCAGGCAAAGAATATTTGAGTGAAATCATTGAATATTTGATTAGATAGTATTTAATTAAATATTCGTCTGTAGTTCAGGTAAAGAATATTTAATTGGAATCATTGAATAGTCGATTAGATAGGTATATAATCGAATTACGCTGACAATATCAATAAACTGATAAGATTGATGCTAATAATTAAAGAATACTCTTTTTATAAGTAAATCAAATAAGTGAGATAATTAATCAAAATTATAAACTAAAGTCTGGGTAAGGTTTACTTGCATTCATTAAATTTTCGATTATATAAGTATTTAATTAAATATTAGCCTGTAATTCAGGTAAAGAATATTTGAGTGAAATCATTGAATATTTGATTAGATAGTATTTAATTAAATATTCGTCTGCAATTCGGGTAAAGAATATTTAATTGGAATCATTGAATAGTCGATTAGATAGGTATATAATCGAATTACGCTGACAATATCAATAAACTGATAAGATTGATGCTAATAATTAAAGAATACTCTTTTTATAAGTAAATCAAATAAGTGAGATAATTAATCAAAATTATAAACTAAAGTCTGGGTAAGGTTTACTTGCATTCATTAAATTTTCGATTATATAAGTATTTAATTAAATATTAGCCTGTAATTCAGGTAAAGAATATTTGAGTGAAATCATTGAATATTTGATTAGATAGTATTTAATTAAATATTCGTCTGCAATTCGGGTAAAGAATATTTGATTGGAATCATTGAATAATCGATTAGATAGGTATATAATCGAATTACGCTGACAATATCAATAAACTGATAAGATTGATGCTAATAATTAAAGAATACTCTTTTTATAAGTAAATCAAATAAGTGAGATAATTAATCAAAATTATAAACTAAAGTCTGGGTAAGGTTTGAGTGTATTTATTAAATTTTCGATTATATAAGTATTTAATTAAATATTAGCCTGTAACTCAGGCAAAGAATATTTGAGTGAAATCATTGAATATTTGATTAGATAGTATTTAATTAAATATTCGTCTGTAGTTCAGGTAAAGAATATTTAATTGGAATCATTGAATAGTCGATTAGATAGGTATATAATCGAATTACGCTGACAATATCAATAAACTGATAAGATTGATGCTAATAATTAAAGAATACTCTTTTTATAAGTAAATCAAATAAGTGAGATAATTAATCAAAATTATAAACTAAAGTCTGGGTAAGGTTTACTTGCATTCATTAAATTTTCGATTATATAAGTATTTAATTAAATATTAGCCTGTAATTCAGGTAAAGAATATTTGAGTGAAATCATTGAATATTTGATTAGATAGTATTTAATTAAATATTCGTCTGCAATTCGGGTAAAGAATATTTGATTGGAATCATTGAATAATCGATTAGATAGGTATATAATCGAATTACGTTGACAATATCAATTAATTGATAAGATTGATGCTAATAATTAAAGAATACTCTTTTTATAAGTAAATCAAATAAGTGAGATAATTAATCAAAATTATAAACTAAAGTCTGGGTAAGGTTTACTTGCATTCATTAAATTTTCGATTATATAAGTATTTAATTAAATATTAGCCTGTAATTCAGGTAAAGAATATTTGAGTGAAATCATTGAATATTTGATTAGATAGTATTTAATTAAATATTCGTCTGCAATTCGGGTAAAGAATATTTGATTGGAATCATTGAATAATCGATTAGATAGGTATATAATCGAATTACGTTGACAATATCAATTAATTGATAAGATTGATGCTAATAATTCCTCGACCTAATATAGCAGCGGGGCCAAACACGTGCTAATGATGTATTTCCTCTGATGAATCAGATCAGATAACCGAGTCTTCGTGTTTTTGAACTAAATATAAATAAAGATAAAGATAAATAATAAAAATTATATAATATTTTATACAATTTACATTTATATAAAGATAAAATTCACAATTAAAACTTAAAATAAAAGTCAAGGTTTTGAATTGACTATTAAACAGCTTTGATCATTAATGTAAATTAGGCGCTCGGACCAGCAAAATGAACATTTTAAAGAGAATGTTTTTGCAGAAATCTATTTAAACATTACTACCCTGTGCGAATTGTATGGAGAGGATTAAATTCAGGATTGTGCATCCAACTTGCTTAACCTAAATAGTGGTACGCTAACTTAGACTGTAGCGAAGGTATTTAAAGCAGGTGACCAAAATTCGATGTCCTTAAATCCCGAGGTAGCCAACATATTATTTTGTCGAACACATAACTCCAGATGTCGATCACATCTGGAATTAAGAGCTCGTGCCATGCAATTGTAACGACTTTGGAGGATGTAAACAAACTTTTTATATTTAAAATTTGAAGATATAATTATTTATATCGGTAGCTTCGAACGTACCCCCAAGGATAAATGATATTGTGCAGCGCATTAACATTTTGCACTACTTGTAAATTATTTGAGCTTTCCACCAAAACCAACATTACTTTTTAGAAAATTTTGTACATTCAAATATATGGTGTAGCTATGGATTCAACTCTAGACCTTCATTAGAAGACATTTTTATGAAATATTTCAAGGAGTGAGCAATATCACAGTACATATTAAACCGTTGAGTTGGATTCGTTATATATACGAAGTCTTTGTTATTTGTACGGGTTACCATTCAATTGCTATTAGCTTTGTTGATTTCATGAACACTCCATGTGGAACGATTGATTCCTTAGCTACATAATCAGACTATGACTTTATACCTTTCCTTGTTTGTGAGGTATCCACTCCACGAGCAATCTCAGAATAACAAGAGTATACGGGAAACCAACAGAAACTACTACGTATTTTAGATTCGTTATCAAATACACTTGCTTATTTGCAGATATTCGACGTCTAATGACAAAATTCTGCTCTTAAGGATTCTGATAAGATATTAAGTATTTTTGTAATGAACGATGCAAGAAAATGTTTTAATACCAATGTGCTAAGTGAAAATTCAATAATATATTCTCTATATAATAAGGCATTCGCTTCTAAAATGTTTGCTATGACTTTGTAATTACCGTCCATCAAATCAACCAGGAGCATAACTGATCTACTGCAATATTTCAAACGAGCTTCATAATTCCCTTTTAGGTTAAAGTGCTATGATAAAAGTCAATTATCTATTCAACCAGCTTTGACTAGTTTTTTCCACAGCCGCTTTGAGTGAGTCAGTGTCATTGACCATATACATCTTAGGTAGTGTACTGTTGATATATTAGTCACACGGGTCGAAAAAATATTACACGCGTGTATGAGCATAAGAAAGTCCTTACTTCACCAAGACAAGCGGATCATGCTCGCAAGACTTGCTATACTATCGACTTCGATAATGTGGAAATAATTGATGTGGAGAGCTATGATAGAAAACGCTTAATTAAAATAGCCGCCTCCATCAAGTTGTTTCAGGCGTAATTGAATATCAAGAAGGAATTTAAACTTTATACTTTGTAATTTTTAATTCTTTTTGTATTCTTAGATTAAATATTCCTGATGACGACAGATTTGTTGTTCCAAAATATTAAAAATAAATTCATTTTTAATTTGCTGGTATGAGTTCTTCATCTAATGAATTATTTATCTCCATGCTTAATTTGGAATTTTGAAGCTCCAAAATCTTTAATAAAAAATAGATCAAAATCAGTTATTTTTGATCGATAAATTATTTGCATCAAATTCTTCCTGATCAGGAACTTGATTTTTCCTGTTTTTACTTTATAAAATTCGGTTGGTAATGTAAAAATAAATGTTTTTTGAGGAAACAAGTGAACAATAATTAATAAAACCGGAGAAAACAATATACCTCATAATATCGATATTTTGTATAAATTCCAATTTGATACAAAATGATTTAAGTCATAAAAATTAAAATAGCGATAGTTTGATATCCATTGACTAATTCTAGACTAATTCATTTCCTATCCTAAACTATTAGGTGCCAATGTATCTAATAGTACCTATATGCTTTACTTTCAAAAGAAAATACCTTATTAACGTAATATATGATGGTATCAAAAATTGATTTAGCACACGTTATTTGCATCCAATAGTATTCGATCTATAAGTATATCCGCTTAGAACATAAAACTGAATTTTAAACAGTTATTGTATTCTGTTAATATGTCACTGTACCGTCTTGATTAGTTTAGACATTTCTTTTGCATTTTAAATTGCAGTTTAACTTTTTCAATTTTATAAATATTATATTAATTGTGTATTTTGTTTCTAAAGACGAGCACAGTTTAAGAAATATCGACTTGAATATCTGTCAGAAGAAAAAATAATTAATCAGTAACAAATCAGATCAAGTACATACTTCAAATTACATTAAAAATCACATCTCGATCGGTTCTCTCGTATCCAGTGGAGTTCCCAAGTCTACATTTAGGTGAGAATACCCCCAGATAAGCCAATAAGGCACGATCATTACCTCGCATAAGCGCCACGAAGGTGCGTTGAAATAGGCTGGAAACTGATTTACTGTTAGGAATTCCGAGGACTCTACTGACGTATCTAGTAATGCGCTTAAGTCAGAAGTATTAAAATAATATTTATTTATATTAATAATTAGATAGCAAATAATAGAATTAAAACATTAACTATAGACCAAATACCATTTGCAAATTTTTAGCATTCAAACGTATAATTTTCAAAATGTTTATAATCAAAGAATATTTTCTTCATCGTCGTCATCTAAATTAATTGCATTTCCGAATCGCGAGTATAAATCTGTTTTGAGACTACTGAGAACGGTCTTAAGATCATCTAACTTACCATTAAGTATATTCAAATCCACCTTGCATTGCTGTTTCCGAACATTAATCATTGCCTTTGCTTGGTCAAAAGAAACGTAAACAAAGAGGTCACCAATCGAACATCCTACCATATCATCATCCGTACCCATCAATTCTATTTCATCCACAACACTTAAAGAATCATCCATATCTTGTATTTCCGATGATAAGGCTTTTAAATTTCTTTTCAGTCGACAAGCTTCACTAAATCCAACAGCAAAATCATTTATTTTTTCTTGGTCTCTTGCCTTGACATTTACATCAGCACGAGATGTTTGGATATTTCGAGTATTTTTTATTTGACTCATTGATTCTAAAATAACTCTTTTACACAATAAAAAATATCGTAGACTGAAAGATTTTAATATAAGCTGTCTTCGGTGTAATTTTAGAAACAAAAATGCATATCAACTTTAGGAAGCGTTCAGAATGATAGATACCAGTAAAGCACATTATTAAGATTAGACAAGCTTTCAAGTGTAATAACTTATTCAAGTCAAATAATATTAAGATTTGCAAAGTTGCTCTCTCTCTATATATAAGAAATACTAAATAATGCATGAATTATGACACTCCCACAGAAACCGATAAAAAATTTAGATTCCAGTCAAATTTATTACTCTTTCATTGGATTTCTGTGCCGATATGTATATTGATTATTTAATTAGCCCTCTTTCCTCATTAAAAGAAATACACCTAGAAAGCTAATTAAACAATCGATATTCATATCGGCACATTAGTTCAATGAAAGGGTAATAAAATTGACTAGAATCTAAAACTTCAATTGGGTTCTGTGGAAGTGTCATAATGACAGCATTCTTCCGGATTTCTTATATATGAATTAATAAATTAATTTTGCTATATAAAAAGTAGTTTTCAAGCATTCTCCAAACGTAACTGCATGATCATCATAAAACTAAAAATAACTACAAAGAGAGGTTAAGAATTTGTGTGCGGTAATACAGTGTGGACATTGTTATCGAAACAATGGTTTGTTTGACAAATCATTGTAAAAATAAGATTTTCTTAAATATAAAAATATATGGATGATAAATAAAAATAAAAATGTGACTCAATAGGTAAGATAGAATAATATCATCATAAGGACATTCTCTAGTCTAAATCTTTTACTTTGGAAGTGAAATCAATGCCGCAAGTTGACACCAACCCGTCATCTTACGATTCAGCCACCTAGGATTTTCCACGTACTTAAGGGCCCAATCGCAGCGTACAATTGTCAGTAATTGTGACATGAGGAGCTAACGAAATCTTAGTATGTGCTCCGTTGGACGTTCTCTATAAAAGACAAGTCCAGATATTGCTCAAGTGCACCAGAGTCGTACCTAAGGACTCCCATTTAACGACGTTGGGCCTATTTTAAGGCCCAACATGCCCTCTTCTGGACAATTCAGAAACGATTAAAGTCAGATCCGGATGTACATCTAACCGTGATGGTAAACACCAAATATCTTACTCGAAGTGTAAAGACAGGGATAGGTTGATTGTTCAATATGGAGGAGAGAGAAGAGATTGTTAGTCTCTTTAATTTGTTCGTTGTTGCAGGAGCGCCATTAAAGACTACCACAGGCGATTTGTAAGGATTTAGAAGATTTGAAGGGGGTAACAGATCCTTTAATTTTTTAAAGAATTTGCTAATTTTAGAGACAACATTTTTGCACCTGCAACCAGAAAACAGATATGTGGCACCATCAGCGTAAACATCTAGATGTTGATCAAGTTGAAAAGGTTTAAATAATACAATTGAAGTAGCAAATTAAATCAGCTAACTGAATTTACGTATTTAATATAATTATAAATAAATAATAATGCTAAATCAAAATTTAATAATTAAATAATAAATAATTATAAATAATTGTTATAATATTTTATATAATTTATATGAAGTTAAAATAAAAAATTGGAATTTAATATAAAAGTCAATTTTTATGAATTGACTAATAAAAACAGAAGATGTATCAGAATACGGATTAGAGATCATCAAGAGGACCTGCTATGTTATCAGATTTCGTCCACCATTCCTCGACCCAATATAGTAGCGGGGCCAAATACGTGCTAATGTCGTTTTCCTCTGATAAATTTGATTATCAAATATCTTATTATAATGCAAAGTATATTATTTATTATCCATCCATAAACATTTCCCGCAAATAATTTTATATTTATTTTTAATATTATTGTGTTGATTTATATTTAGCTATTTTATGTTTGATGATATTTTTATGAAAACTAGTTTAAATAATTTTGAAAAAAGCCAATATCGTTACAAATTATTGCAATTCTTAAAATTTCATTTTTAATGTATTATATTTAACATTAAATAGTATGCATGAATGTTAATGCAAAAATGTTTCTTGTAAATTTAAATATATCATCTTAGGGATATAAATTAAAAGCGGTTTTAATTGATGTTAATTTAATGTTCATATCTAGATATATACCTGCTTTATGATTAATATTGGTTTTATTAAGTATAAGACTGCCTGGATAACTTTGTTTGCTTATTGACTAAAAATTATTAGAGTTAAATACACATATATCATAAATGTATCGAAACATATATATTTCATATCTTTATGTAATTTAGATATATTTTTTACACAATTATGAACAAATTCATATTATATAAAGTTTAAAAATAAGTCAGCTATAAGTGAGCTACTATTACATCCAATTGGAACAACTTTTATTTGTCTAAATATAGATGTCCCTACCTTTTAAATATTTTTTGATTTATCAAAATATTTAAGGATTCTATTAATTCAATTTTATCCATATATTTATATTTATTTGATGGTTTAATTTTTGTTAGATAGGCGTTATAGTTATTATATCATATATGTATATATTCGACCTTATAACGGATTAATAAAATTTTCTAACGCTTCTTTAATATCTGCAAAATCTAGATTTGTATAAAGGGTACTAAAATCGTAAAATAGGAGAAAATCGTACTAAATATGAGAAAGTGGGGAACTTTGACGCATAAATGTAATTGGGAAGAATTGACGCGAATCAGGGTTGTATTCGTAAAAGAAACGCTTCGTGTACAACAATAAATCCACCCTGTTAAGAATCGTTGCAGGCATCCTGAGGGACCTTAGAGAAGAGATAACAAAGGGAATGGAGATGCGTTCGAATGCGGCAGAAAAGTCAAGGAAAACAGCCATAGTTTGCTGATGACTGTTATCTTGACAAATCTGATACACTTCCCCTATTGCTGAATAGACTGAGCGACCTTTGGCAAACCTATTAAGACTCGGTGGGATAACATTTCGCCTGAATTAATAATCGCAAATTTACGAGCAAGCGAATTTTTGTAAATGGAGATAAAATAGTTTTGAATCGAAACAAGCCACTGGTCTTTAGGACACAACCAGATTTTTTGGTAAAAATAAAAGCCTGCTCATGTTAATACCGGCGATATCGGGAGGGATTGCTAAAAGCATCGTAATGACAACCTTCTTTCTTTGACAGTCTGTCAGAAACTGGCAGACACGCGTGGAGAGTGGCAAATTGTTTTGGAGGTTCTTGAGAGTGGGTCATGGAGCTCAGGTTAATCCGTAACGGAGAGGTATCTAGTACTATTACTGCCCCAGGTAAGGATCAATTAGGGGAGAAGAATTGGCTCTATAATCGTGAAGGGATAGTCATTTTTCCAAAACCTTATCAAAGCTTATGTTACCAATCCAGCCCGATGACCTATTTTTCCAACTTGCAAACCTCTCCTTCTCGAATATTTTGCAAAAGAAGGACTAAGAAGAACTAAGGCGAAGAATACTTGTCCTGTCCCTGCCCAGTTGAAGTCTATACCAAACACTTAAATATTTTTTCGAGAAAGTCTGTCTGATGGAAACAGAGAGATTGGGAAGATGTAACATTATTGCTAGGACCATTAGTTTTGTTGGAGTAGGATTAAAAATGCGACCTTTGTAGGTAGTCGAAAGTTTCCCTGAAGCTTGCGAAGAGATGTAGTAATTGAATCGGCATAAACTCGAATTTTCTACTACAGGACAGAGTTCGATAGCTGCTTGAAAGAGAGCCACTTAATTAGATCAAAGAGGAACCTTCACCTTAGCAATTTATCTTCCTCTAACCGCCAACGGAGCAGGTTGCGCAAGGTGGACAATTGTTGATGCAACTGCTTAATACAAAATGGCTTAAACAACCATTTCTAATTGAGCAGTAGAATGTCGAAGAGTGAACTTGTAAATGTTCAATGAAAGGTTGGGGATGGTGGTTTATATATGAAGTATTCGTTCCTGGTTCTGCTGATTTCGGCTCTCATGGAACGACCAGTTTTGTCGTTAAAATAACCAAGTAACATGTCATAAACGCTATCTACTAGACGATCCAGGAGATCACGATTCTTGTGCATTTTTCCTGGGCGAATATAGATATTGGCTATGTTGCAACGTTTACCTTCTTTACAAAGTGTTATAACCAAACAAGACAGTGCTAAACAAGAATACTTAAGTAATAGGGATGATGCTAAGTAGCATCTAACTAGCATTACAAGACCATAAGTTGAAGAGGAATGTTGAAATGTTATATAATAATACAAATTTATTTAACGTGGCAAATGCGTACAAGCTGCAAGCTTACAAATCCACTAACAAAAATGAAAAAGTCAAGCAGATACATGTTTTAAATGTGATCTGATTTGGCGTTTGAAGCACGACAGGGAAGTTGATTGGCGTATATGAATAGGGCAGATGATTCCACGATAGAGGAGCAGCCACCTGGAAGGAGCGGATTCCAAAGGAGGTAGAGTAATTTGGGACATGTAAAAGAAACGAATTATAGGAACGCATAAAACAGTAAACAGGACGATAATTATCAAGAAAAGGAAGGTTGAGAAATGAAGGGGTATGAAAAGTTACAAGGCGAAAAGGAACGAGAAGAAGACGAATTTGAACACGACAATAAATTGTAGGCAAATCGAGAGAAGCAAGATGGTAGGATGTATGATCAAAACGACGAAAACGGAGTAGAATTCGAACGGCTGCGTTAACGATGCGTTGTAGATGAAGAAGAGTGGATTTAGGTGAGTTGGAAAATAGACTAAGACAATAATCGAGTCTAGAAAAAAGAGAGAAGATATGAGTCATACAAGAAGGAAAATCGATCAGTCTACGAACTTGACGGAGGTTGCAGAGTATCAAGGTAGATGAGCGTACATTATTTCTAAGGAAAGGTTTAAGTGAAAGTCGGTTGTCGAAATGGAAGCCTAGGAAAACGAGATTATCAACGATAGGAAGAATTGTACAATTTAATGATACGGAGGGAGGTTCTAAGCCGAGGCGTCGAGGTAGGATCCACATAATTTTGGATTTATCAGGATTCAGAGAAAGGCGAAGGGAAGAAAGATGATTGGAAATTGAGACAAGACAGTCGGAAGCAGAAACACTAAGATCGTGAATACGATAAACAGGTGCATGAGCATAGATGAGAATGTCATCAGCATATTGCATAACATGGAATTTAATTTATGAGAAATCGAAGACAAATCACCGAGAAGAGAGAAAAGCATAGGGCCTTATACTGAGCCTTGTGGAACACCGGACGGGATGGACGAAGGATGGGAGAGAGAAGAGTAAGAATAGACGCGAAATGTACGGTTTGATAGATTTGAAGAAAACCATGATACAGTGGGTAAAGAGAAGCCATAATCATGACGAAGGCGATGGAGAAGAATCGAGTGATCGACGATGCCAAAAGCAGACGATAGATCAAGATAAACTATGACACTACATAATTTATGATCGCGTGATATGAGTAAGTCGTTATAAACTTCAAGACATGCAATTTCGGTAGAGTATTTAGAGCGAAAAGCGGCTTGGAATGGAGGAAATAATTTGGAGGAAAAGAGATATGTATTAACTTGCTTAAGAACGAGACGCTCAAGGCGTTTAGATAGAGGGTTGGGAGAAGTGAGATAGGACGGTACGAAGATGGTTGTGAGGAGTCGAGAGATTGCTTTTTGATGAGAGGACGATATACGGAGTATAGTGGGTTATTATGTGCATTGGTATATATCGAGTAATGTCCTGAGGTGATCGTATATGCTTAGTATCCTTAAGAACAATAACGTATGTATCTTGACCAGATATAGGACGAAGAGAAGAAGCACCTCCAGAATCCCATTGAAGAATGTTCATCGAAGCTTGTCCTTGATTACTTTCCATTGATTTGGCTTACGGGCGCGAAGAGCAGGCTAAATAGTTGGACTAAACAGCAGGAAAATTGCCCCTTCTACTGACTAACCCAATAGCGGACCCTATTTTTACCCCCGTTACAATATCACTAGGGGAAACTGACGAGTGGTGCATCATCATTTTCCATTATTGGTTTTTTCTCTAATTTTTCATCTTCTTATGAAGAGTCAGCTTAGTACTAGAAGCATTTGCGGATGCTCTTCGTTTGTTCGATTCAATGTATTTGTTGTAAAAGTCTGTTTGGGGAATATAACAAAAACCATTTTAACAGCCATTTCTTGAATTTGTTTAATTAATATGTTGTGCTCGTAATCGATTAATTTAATTATTTCTTCCATGTTGTTTTTAATCATTTTTTATTTTTGGTTCGCTGCTTGTTGAAAAGTGAAGGGATTTCCATCAAACGCCATATGCCTCGATCGATAGCTTTTAAAGTATGGGAATTTTCTGAACCACGCGAGGTGATCCCTAGCAAAGTTAGGACATGCTAGAGTAGCTTTGAAATAAGTGTCAGAGTGATTATTTTCCGAACATGTACTATAACGATTAGGGGGCAGAAATGAACCTCAATGGCATCATTTGTAGCGCCGATCACAGTGTAAATACGTGTGATCATCTATACTTATCGGTTGAAATTGCAATTTAGCTCACAAAGGGTTTTGCACAGCTTTTCGTTACTGTATGGGCGATTTGTACATGACCATTAGCACACGCGATCAGAATCACATGTCCATTTTGTCCTTAATAAATCTAATCTTGGAGATGGACTATTTCAACCCAAGATCATTTCAAGACCTTTCATTGATAACTGTACGAAAGCGTTCTCGGTACAGCTAGGGCATTCGTGTGTAGAAAGGGTGGAGCGTTTGTATTGCACTTCCAATCACGTCTATCAAAACTTGAATAGCAACGAGGCTGTCAACTTTGCTATTGATCCTTCTTTCCCCTTCCCCGCTCTGCCTCACTCAAATCGTCTCTATATTCTCCAACAATAACATCATGCTCTCCTTCACGATCTTGCCTTTATTTGCGACCCTGAAATCACATCCATTCTCGATCTTCTCTTACCCTTCAAGCCTCACCCACACTGTCGCTTACACCGTGCTCCATGGTTTGACATCCAATGCCTACTCTCAAAGCGTAAACCCGTCATGCTTTTTGAGCCTATCACCGCTCTCTCAGACGTGATTTCCGCTCGATCACTCCGTCTTTCCGTGATACCTATCTTGCTCATCGCCGTTCTCATACTACGTACTAAATACAGCTCCTACGTACCTAATACACCTACTACTTACCAAATGCAGATCCTTCTGGCAGCATAAAATCATCACTTCAGACAACTCTAAGACTCTCTGGCATACTTTTAACTCAATCCTTGCTCGCTCATCTCTGCCGTGCAACATCAATCACCATGATTATTCGTCATTTGTCCAGACCACAGTATCCACGTTGCTCTCTCACACCAATGTCTCCATCCTATCTCACTCTGCCCCGCCTAGCCTCATCCTTCCGGAACTCTTTCATCTTCTCCCTGTCTCACCTACCGAAGTCTCATCTGTCCTCATGTCCTTGCCCAGCAAAACCTCACCTGCCGATCGCCTGCCTACCCACATACTTAAATCCAAATGCTCATCGATATCCCATTTTCTCACATTGTTTAACTCGTCCATCCGCAGTCGTATCTTCCCATTACACTGGAAATCCGCAATTGTTCGTCCCCTCCTAAAGAAACAATCGCTCGACCCCTTCCTTATTTATAGCTATCGCTTCATTTCACTAGTCCCTACTCTTTCTA
The DNA here is from genome assembly GCA_012934845.2 of Pomphorhynchus laevis. Taxonomy (NCBI): domain Eukaryota; kingdom Metazoa; phylum Acanthocephala; class Palaeacanthocephala; order Echinorhynchida; family Pomphorhynchidae; genus Pomphorhynchus; species Pomphorhynchus laevis. The sequence goes on along the minus strand of WNNJ02001187.1, from coordinate 401,373 downwards.
AGTTCTTAGAACGACTAATTTTAATACAGATCAACGCTTATCTCTCCTCATCCAATCTGTACCCTCCTTTCCAATCCGATTGACACTCTAATCACTCCACAGAAATCTCCGGCATAAAAGTTTACAACGACTTACTCATTTCTAGAGACAATGCTCTATATAGTGTTCTCATCTCCTTCGACCTCTCCTCCGCCTTCGACATTGTCGACTACTCCGTCCTCCTTTCTCGCCTTCGTTATAATTACGCCTTTTCTTCTTCCTCCGTAGCATGGTTTGCTCATATCTATCCGACCGTTCCTTTCGCGTCTGTTCTAATTCATCATCCTCCTCTCCCATCCCTATTTTTTGCGGGGTCCAACAGGGTTCAGTCCTAGCTCCTCTGCTTTTCTCTCTTCTGCACTAACACCTTTCTGGAGAAAGGTTTTATCAAACCTTTCTTTTTTAACGTCATGCAATACGCCGATGACATTCTCAACTATGCTCATGCACCCGCACATCGCATACACGATATCGGCATTTCTCCCTCCAACTGAATTTATTCTATCAACGAACGTCTCTCCAATCTCCATCACGTTCCAAACCCCGATAAGTCCAAAATAATATAGATCTTCACCCCGTAAACCAAATATATCTCCTCCCACTGCATCTTTTGCCTCATCGATCATCCCCATAGTACACAATCTCACTTTCTTAGGCTTCCATTTCGATTATCATTTTTCCCTTTAACCCTTCGACCTTGACAATGTCTGTTCGTCTAATTTAATTCTCCGCGATATCCGCCTAATCCTCCCCCTATCGACTTCGGTTCTTGTGTATATTATTTCGTCACTTCTTTTCCCTAAAATCGATTACTATCTCAGCCTTTTCGCAAATTCTCCAAAATCCATTATCCTAACCCTACAACGCATCATCAATTCCGCCGTTCGAGTGTTCCTACATCTCTGTCGCTTTGATCACACATATACATATCTTGCCCAACTCACCTGGACTACCATCGGCGTTCGCATACAAATCCGCCTTCTCATAATTTTTCTTCTTATCGCTGTTAGATCTCCATCGTTCATCAAATTCCTTTTCTTAGACAACACTCACCCACCTTATTATTACTGCGTTCCCGCCATTTCATCTTACTCCACGTTCCCAATTACTCTAACAACTACGGTCTCCGATCCTTCCTCGTCGCCTCCCTCACTCGCCTGGAATCAGCTCTCGACATCAGCTGCGCTCCCTCCTTTATCACATTCAAATACCGCTTCCGTACTACCTTTTCGACACATGATTTAGATTTTTTTCGTGATCATGTAAGCTCGCGCTTGCACTCATTTGCCACGTAAAAATAAATACTTTTAGTATCATTTCGTGAATTAAATAAAATACTGGCTTTGATTTACCGCATCTCATCTAATATGTGTGCTGTATAATTATACTTAAATCTTTAAATCGTGGGTAATGATGATCTCTTGACTTCAAGCAATTTTATTTTTCCTTGCAAGTAACTGCAAATAAATTATTATTACGCAATTCGAGGAGACACTCCAATCTGATGAGGTAGTTTAGTGGTCATTTACATTAAAAGTTACGTGTCTAATTTGTGTTATGTTAAAACAATGTAAATGCAAGTCCTCATGAATTGAAAGTGTACAAATTTCTAAAAAAATGTGAACTATTTTTTAATCATAAAGTGTATATACAAAATTAATCTTTTTAAATTATATATGAATTCATGTATTTAAATATTATATTTTAATAATACATCACTTTTATATTTTAATTAATCGTGTTATCGGAATTATATAGTAGAATATAAATATTTAAAAATAGCTGGTCTAGTCATTTTTTAAATTTAAAATTTTTCAAATATGTGTCGAAAAGCAATCATAAAGATATCGCGTTCACACTAGGTGTATTCTATTGTTCCCTTTCCATTTTCGCTTAAACTATTTTGATTAAATCTTCCATAATTGATAATTTAGTGAAGTTCCAAATAGTTGCCTTGCTGGGAGAATTCAACATCCTCCAGATCGATTACGTATACCTTATCGAGTGTGACCCCAAATATATATTACATTTATACATTACAGACAACATACATATAATCCAACATGTCAACAAACCAACCCGGTTTGATGGTGATAGCTCTTTCGTTCTTGACTTATGTTTTTCTAGCAAATTGTTTCTGATAAAAACATAGTCTATAGGCGTTTGCTTGGATCAAACTATCACTAAACCAATTTCATAAAATTAGATACCGTCGGATCATATACGGAACCTATTTAAAAATCAATCGACTATGACGTCTTGTGTAGGATAATTTCACATATCAGTTGGTTCAATCCGACGGAAGTCGGAACTCCATAAAGTTCGGATTTTCCAAATCCACTCTATGCTGTGTTCTAAATATCTTCGATTCGATACGTCGTACTCGTAAACAAAACCTGCATCCGAAATGATTGGATGGAGAGTTGCTAACTTAATTATAGAAACGTGATAGGTCTTTCCAATAACACAGAACGAGAATATCTCCTTTGAAAATTATCACTGATGCTGGAATAAGGTTGCACCGTTGTAGTAATAGATTAAACGAGAAAACCACTTATTAAAGATTTGACACACCTGAAATCAAACAACAAATTTCATAATCATAGGTTACTAGAAAAATCTTTATACAATAACCTTTAAAAGGACAGAAAATAAAGGTTTATTTTTATCTGAGTATTTTTTACTGCTCCTACATAGTTATCGAAAATGAAAAAATCTTTACTTCTTCACGTTATGTAGCATACGATCTGTCGAATTACTATATTAGAGTATGAGTTTTCATCGCAGAGTATCGGACAATCTGGACAAACTGAACTTTCACGTGAAGAGCTCTCTCTAACATTGAATTTAGCAATAATAACACAAATTTATTTACCGTAGCAAATGCGTGCCAGCTGAACACTTACAAGTCCACTAACACAAAATGATGTCAAGCAGATAAATTGTTTAAATGTGATCTGATTTGGCGTTTGAAGCACGACAGGGAAGTTGATTGGCGTATATGAATAGGGCAGATGATTCCACGATAGAGGATCAGCCACCTGGAAGGAGCGGATTCCAAAGGAGGTAGAGTAATTTGGGACATGTAAAAGAAACGAATTATAGGAACGCAAGAAACAGTAAACAGGACGATAATTATCAAGAAAAGGAAGTTTGAGAAATGAAGGGGTATGAAAAGTTACAAGGCGAAAAGGAACGAGAAGAAGACGAATTTGAACACGACAATAAATTGTAGGCAAATCGAGAGAAGCAAGATGGTAGGATGTATGATCAAAACGACGAAAACGGAGTAGAATTCGAACGGCTGCGTTAACGATGCGTTGTAGAGGAAGAAGAGTGGATTTAGGTGAGTTGGAAAATAGACTAAGACAATAATCGAGTCTAGAAAAAAGAGAGAAGATATGAGTCATACAAGAAGGAAAATCGATCAGTCTACGAACTTGACGGAGGTTGCAGAGTATCAAGGTAGATGAGCGTACATTATTTCTAAGGAAAGGTTTAAGTGAAAGTCGGTTGTCGAAATGGAAGCCTAGGAAAACGAGATTATCAACGATAGGAAGAATTGTACAATTTAATGATACGGAGGGAGGTTCTAAGCCGAGGCGTCGAGGTAGGATCCACATAATTTTGGATTTATCAGGATTCAGAGAAAGGCGAAGGGAAGAAAGATGATTGGAAATTGAGACAAGACAGTCGGAAGCAGAAACACTAAGATCGTGAATACGATAAACAGGTGCATGAGCATAGATGAGAATGTCATCAGCATATTGCATAACATGGAAGTTTAATTTATGAGAAATCGAAGACAAATCACCGAGAAGAGAGAAAAGCATAGGGCCTTATACTGAGCCTTGTGGAACACCGGACGGGATGGACGAAGGATGGGAGAGAGAAGAGTAAGAATAGACGCGAAATGTACGGTTTGATAGATTTGAAGAAAACCATGATACAGTGGGTAAAGAGAAGCCATAATCATGACGAAGGCGATGGAGAAGAATCGAGTGATCGACGATGCCAAAAGCAGACGATAGATCAAGATAAACTATGACACTACATAATTTATGATCGCGTGATATGAGTAAGTCGTTATAAACTTCAAGACATGCAATTTCGGTAGAGTATTTAGAGCGAAAAGCGGCTTGGAATGGAGGAAATAATTTGGAGGAAAAGGGAGAAGTGAGATAGGACGGTACGAAGATGGTTGTGAGGATTTGAGAGATTGCTTTTTGATGAGAGGACGAACAGTGGCGCATTTCCAGATGGAAGGAAATGTACGGCTACGGATGGACGAGTTGAGCAATGTAGTTAGAAAGGGTGGGATAGATGATCAGATATTTTTAAGCAAGTGAATGGGAATTGGGTTAGAAGGAGAGGTTTTATTAGGTAATGAGAGCAGAACCGAAGAAACTTCATCAGACGAAACGGGAAGAAGGTGGAATAGCTCTGAGAGGAAAGTATTTAAAGAGAAGAGTGGGTACAAGGGGCTGTGTGTAGTCGGGAATGTAAAATTCATAGCTTAGTTTGTAGATAAGAATAAACTTCATCAGGATTTATATTACAAGGGTTCGAGTGCTCTTTCGCCTCCGTCGCTTCGACCACACATCCACATATTTTGCCCAACTCTCCTGGCCCACCATCCACATCCGCATCAAACTCCGCCTTCTTCTCATTACTTTTCATCTCATCGCTGTCGGCTCCCCATCGTTCATCAACCTTCCTTTCTTAGACGATACTCGCCCCACCTCGCTATCGCTTCGTTCCTGTCATACCCTCTTACTCCACGTTCCTAATTACTCCAACAACTACGGTCTCCGATCCTTCCTCGTCGCCGCCTCACTCGCCTGGAATCAACTCCCTCTCGACGTCCGCCGCGCTCCCTCTTTTATCACATTCAAACACCTCCTCCGTTCACACCTTCTCGACGCCTGATTCACAGTTTTGTTTTTGTTGTGGTCATGTAAGCGTGCGCTGGCACGCATTTGCCACGTTAAAATAAATCTTTTTTTTAAGGGTAGATGATCGTGAAAGAATTGAGTTTAAGATTTTCCAATGAGATTAAGAGTTTGAAGATAATTCGAGTTGATTTCGCCAAAAGAAAATACGTTTAGTACGTATAAGAATGAGAATTGAGCGGCGTAGAGAAAAGTAGGAATTACTGAGATTTGGATGGATTGAGTTGGGAGCAAGTTTAAGAAAGCGATTATACACACGAAAAGAGTGACGGAGTCGACGCTTAGAAAGACTACAGTCAGAATCTAACCAGGGAGCATGGCGCAAGCGCTGAGAACGTCATAGTCGACTACTCAGAAGGTTATTATGGATCGACGTAAGTTCAGAATCAAACAGTATGCAGAGATCATCGGGAGAGAGATAGTTAAGAGGAAGTGAAAAGAGTGAAGAATTGAGTAAGGCTGTGCAAAGAATATGAATATCGAGAAGTTTCCAGTGTTGACTTTGTGGATAATGGTGGAGGTGGAGAAGGAGGATGGGGACGAGCAAGAGTGACACGGAAATAATCGTACAAACCAGGATCATTAATTGACAAGGTATAGTCATTGAAGGAGTTAGGAATAGCAATGATGTCGAGAGCACCGCCGAGAATATGAGTTGGGCTTGTTGAAAGTAATTTATAGTTAAAATCAGAAAAAAGATTAGTTAAAGTGATAGAGTCAGGGTCAGCCGGGCGATCAAGACGAATGTTAAAGTCCCCGAGAACAAAAGAAGGAGTATAAGACAAGGAACATTGAGACATAAGATCTGCAAGGTCGTTAAAGAAGATACCTGAGGGAGCAACTGAACCTGGACGGTATACAATCACAAGTTCCAGAGGGAAAGGAGTTGATAATCTGCATATGAGTAATTCGAAAGAAGTGCAACATATGTTAGCATCGATTTTACGTAGAGACGTTGGGTGACGAGCAATGGCAACGATACCGCCATGGTTAGAAGCATTAGATGTGGAAGAGACAATTGGACGAGCTGATTCAACTAAAGAACAACCAGATCGACATAGACGACGAATAGCAAGATTGTCAGAGTCATAGTGTCAGGATTCGGTAATGCAGAGAATATCGATATATAATTGATCCAAGATATCAAGGATCAGATCAGCTTTATGAAGATTGGAGCGAGTGTTAAAAAGGCTAAGACGAAAATATGTTCAGGAGCGAGATCGACTAGCAAAGAAGACTGGGGACGCCATCAGATTTTTGGCCTCGTGCGTAGGACGTGAAAATTGCCGTTGATTTTACGGATTGATAGAGATTACTCACCGTTTGTTTCACGTCGATGCTTCTCAATGCAAGCTAAATTGAGCTGGGCAATATCATAAGGAGAGCGGTCAGGAAAGATACGACAAGTAGAAGTTGTAAGAAGTTTAGCAACAAGGACCTTCGGCACGAACTACTTAATCTGTCTTTCAACGTCGCTTTAGGTTATAAACATATTCGTCCAATACTTTAATACATTTATGCGCCTCGTAATATACGTATGTATTATTATATGTCAACTTCCAAAGGATCCGAAGCTCTTAGGGAAGCATTACATCTAAGTAAAAAATACAAATATAAGAACAACATAAAATGACAAAGTCATTATTAATCCAAGACTTTGTTTTTGAAATATTCAAGTTATCAAATTTAGTCAGTATTTGGCGAGAATTTGAGACGAGAATTTGACGAGCATTTAGTCAGCATTTGACTGATCAAAAGCTTTTAATAGTAGTATTTACATAAGTTCTACAGAATTAAGCTATAGTACTCGAACATCCCGAAGTGGCAAATCAATTTTGTGAACTTATGACTGAGCGCACATAATTGACATTCAAAGTGGCTTTTTATTTAATTGTATCGATGAACGTAAAGGAACTTAAGGATCAATTGATTTACATTTTTCACTAGGATATTATATATTTATTTTATTAAACTATTAAATCAGCGAATACACGCCTATATATCCATGGAAACCCGCAATCGTTCGTCTCCTCATTAAGAAACAATCGTTTGACCCCTTCCTTCTTTATAGCGATCGCCCCATTTCACTACTCCCTACTCTTTCTAAGCTCTTAGAACGACTCATCCTAATAAAGATCAACGCTTATCTCTCCTCATCCAATCTTTACCCTCCTTTCCAAACCGCCTGCCGCTCTAATCACTCTACAGAAATCTCCTGCATGAAAGTTTACAACGACTTACTTATTTCTAGAGGCAATGCTCTATATAGTGTTCTCATCTCCTTCGACCTCTCCTCCGCTTCGACATTGTCGACCACTCCGTCCTCCCTTCTCGCCTTCGTTATGATTACGGCTTTTCTTCTTCCTTCGTAGAATGGTTTGCCTCATATCTATCCGACCGTTCCTTTCGCGTCTGTTCTAATTCATCATCCTCCCCTCCCATCCCCATTTTTTGCGGGGTCCAACAGGGTTCAGTCCTAGCTCCTCTGCTTTTCTCTTTTCTGCTTGGCGATTTCTCTCCATTGATCAAACCTTTCCTATTTAACGTTATGCAATACGCCGATGACATCCTCATCTTTGCTCATGCACCCGCACATCGCATACACGATATCGGCATTTCTGCCTCCAACTGTCTTTCTTCTATCTACGAACGTCTCTCCAATCTCCATCTCGTTCTAAACCCCGACAAGTCCGAAATAATTTGGATCCTCCCCTTAAACCAAACATATCTCCTCGCACTGTATCTTTTGCCTCATCGATCATCCCCATAGTACACAATCTCACTTTCTTAGGCTTCCATTTCGATTATCATTTTTCCCTTTAACCCTTCGTCCGTGACAAGGTCCGCTCGTCCAACTTAATTCTCCGTGACATTCGCAGTATCCGCCCCCTTACCGACTTCCGTTCTTGTATGTCTCTTCTTTCATCGTTTCTTTTCCCTAAAATCCATTATTGCCTTAGCCTTTTCGCCAAGTCTCAAAAATCCATCATCCTACTCCTACAACGAATAATCAACCCTGCCGTTCGAGTGCTCTTTCGTCTCTGTCGCTTCGATCACACATCCACATATCTTGCCCAACTCTCCTGGTCCACCATCCACATCCGCATCAAACTCCGCCTTCTTCTCGTAACTTGTCGTCTTATCGCTGTCGGTTCCCTATCGTTTATCAACCTTCTTTTCTTAGACGACATTCTCCACACCTCGATATCGCTGCGTTCCCGTCATACCTTCTTACTCCACGTTCCCAATTACTCCAACAACTACGGTCTCCGATCCTTTCTCGTTGCCGCCCCCACTCGCCTGATATCAACTCATCTCGACATCCGCCGCGCTCCCTCCTTTATCACATTCAAACACCCCTATCGTTTACACCTTCTCGACACATGATTTACATTTTTGTTTTGTTGTGGTCATGTAAGCGTGCACTGGCACGCATTTGTCACGCTAAGATAAATCTTTTTTAAACAGTTTAAATAATTTTTAATTATATTTCGTTGATATATATATTGTAAATTTTATGTTTTAATAATATGATATGTTGTTGATTTATAATTCTCCAAGTCGTTAATTTTGTCGTTATGCTTATACATAGACTCAGTTAAAATATGTAGACTGTTATCTGATCTGATCTTTATTCAAATTTAGCGTCAAAATAATTAATTAATCTTATATTTGGAAATAGAAAATACTAAAAGTAATTTTAACAAGCTCTAAAAAATATTGTTAGCTATTTGAAAGAATATTTTTATAAAAATAATTTTGGATCAAAATGTATAAAAGTTCTATAGTTATTAATTCCACAAATAAATTTTTAGAACACCCAAAAATAATAAATTTTAAGAATATAAATATGTATGATTTAAGTACGTTTTTTAAGAATACTCTCATTCCAATTGCCAATAATAAAGAGTACATATGAATTTTTTAGATTTTATTAAAAAAATTTGCCATTGTTGCAAATTTTCAGTAACGCTATCTTCAGGCTACAATTTTATGCTTCGTCCGAGCATAAAATGTTGTTTTTTTCTTGTACGTCGTTTTTTATAATAATAAGGAATTTCTTAAATAACTTAACCACTAAATAACTAAAATGACAGAAGAAAAACAACAGCTCAAGACACGACAAACCAAATCAAGATATTCAGTCTTCACAACATTGTCACTGCCTTAGGTTCAGCGAGATCTGAGCCCTCCAGCCAATCCAACACTCCGCTCTCCAACTGAACTACCCACGGTATTTCACCCCCGAAGAGTTCAATAGAGGCGGACTATGCTCGATAATGAGAGACGGGTTTTTCCATTCAACGACAGATGCTGAGCCCGTTTCAGAGCCCACCTAGCTTTCTTCAGGATACGTTTGAGTCTATCCAGGTCAGCTTTCGCAGGTATTTTATTCGACTTGTGAAGGTAGGGAGTAGTTAATTAGTGAATATGGAAGATAGAGCCTAAGAGTTCTAACTCATTTACGAAAGGGTATATTACACAAGAAAAAATAATAAAGAGCACATGAATTTTTTAATTTTATTTAAAAAGTAATTGTCATTGCTTCAAATTTTCAGTATGATGTGCTATCATCTTCAGGCTACTAGTGTAATCATAATTTTGCTTTATATAACACCATCAACAGCAGTGCAATGGATCCCTTTTGTTCTGCAATTACATGATTTCACTGTGTGAGCTTAAGAGTATGATAATGTAAAAACGATAATAATAAGCTTTTATTAACAAAACAATCGATATCTATCTAATTATCATAAATAAACAAAAACACAATTAGAGTTAGGAAAACATTAAAAACTATTCTGTTGACGAATTACTTCCATCTTCATTCTTCTTCAACAACTATTACGGCCTCAGGTCCAGAGGGATCTAAGCCCCCGGCCGCATTAGCGCGTGACCTTCCGACTGAATCATTCAGGGTCTAACACCACTAAGAGCCTAGTCGAGGCAGACTATGATCGGTAAACGCGAGATGAAGAGCTTAAGAAATCTTAGTATTTGCTCTCGAGGACGTCCTCTAGAGAAGAAGACTAATCTCGAGATGATCCAAGTACCCCTAAGGCGTACTTAAGTATGCCTTTGTGGTACTCGAGATCCGGTCAAATGCAGCAGAAAAGTCAAGAAAGATAACCATAGCAAGCTGATGACTGTTATCCTGACAAAACTGATGCATTTCACAATTTTCGGAATAGACCGAGCGACCTTTGGAAAACCCATGAAAACTAGGTGGGATTAAATTACCCCTGCTTAGATAAGTGAGGATTCTACGCTCAAGCGCTTTTTTGTAGATGGAGATGAGGGAATTTTGAATCAAAATGGGGCGCAGGTCTTTGAGACATGTGACCGGATTTTCTTAGTTAAAAATATTCTACGGCTAATGTTGATGTCAGCAATATCGAATGGTGTGGTTAATAGCATTGTGACTGCCACTTATCTTCTTTGATCGGCTGTCAAAAGCTGACAAAACTGAGAGGATAGTATAGCGACGCTTTTGGAGTTGCCCGAAAGTGGGTCCCATGAATTTAGGATATCCGTAACGGATAGATCCCTGCTATTGAAGTTACTCCAAGTCGGGATTGGTTGGGGATAAAGCGTGGCTCCATAGTTGTGTAGGGCTAGTGATTCCTCCAAAACTTTATCAAGGCCAACGCTTTTGGCCGGATGTAGACATTAGCTATGTTGATGCATTTACTGTTCTTTATAAGTGCTATACCTCAACAAGATGGCTGGACACGAGTAGTTTAATAAGAGGGTGGATCTTAAAGAGCATTGAACTAAGATTAAAATATCTTGAAACGAAGAGGAGTGAGTCGGAATTATGTACGGAGTGAAGTGTGAGTAAATATGCTTGGGGATAAATCAAGTCATGTCCTGAGGAAGACGGATAAACTGCGTTTCCTGAAGGACTATAACATTTGCATCACTACCATATAGAGGCATAAGGGCAGAAGCACCTCCCGAATTCTACTGAAGTATATTCAGTGAAAAAGGCTCACGAGTACATACCATTGCGATGATTTAACCGGAGTGGGACGCCCACCGCCTAGTCGGAACCAAAGGTGGAAGGGTCACCTTTTCTGCCTTCTGTTCCAACAGGCAGGGACATTTGCCCATGGGCAAAGTCTTCATTTCCCTCAAAGCATTCGGAATTTACAACAACCCAAATTGAGTCTTTCTTAGCAAGTTTCATAGCTTCGATGTACCTCGCAGAACCAGCTTTCTTGTTCGAACCTGGATGCTTACGTTTAATGTTGGTTTTGGTCGGAGTGTTAGTCCTCGCCAGAGAAGGGTTTTAATATTTGACTATATTGGAGACCATCTTCCTAATCAGGTTCTCCTTGAGAGCCAGAGAAGCCTGGATTTAATTGTCAACATACTTAAAAATTTCTTCGTCCACTATCTTAATACTATTTGCCTGATCCGTAACAGATGTTTCACAAACCTTGGCAAAACTTCTAGCTTCAGCCGTTTTAACTTTGTCTATTTCGATATGTTTTAAATAATTTACATTTTCGAGACCACGCATGGGGTGATCTCCCTTGCAATTTGTACATAGCGCTTTTAATTGTTACTTTACATGACTACCGGATGAACCGCAAACTCCGCAAGTAGGCTGGAGGTCACAACTCGAAATCTATTGTCCCCACTGGTTGCAGGTATTGCATGTAGGGTACGTTAGCGAATCTGAGTCAAGTAAAGTGAATTTCAGGCAGTGTCCCATGAAGGGGTTGCATTTAGAGTTATCAAGCCGCATTGCATCGTTAACAGAGGTCTCATAAAAGGCAACCGGAATTGGATGCTCTTGTTTCCATTGATAAATCTTAGGTTAGCAATATTATATTCATTTTCCAAGGAGGAAATGGAATCATCCTTTGACAAAAACGTCGGAATATTATTGACTTTGACTGAGGCTCGTATCGGTCTGAAAAACCTCTCTCAGATCTGAGTAATTGCTTTTAAAGAAATCGATATATGCCTAAGCAATATCAGCCGAACAAAAAGAAATATTAGTCTTCGTCTCGTAGTATTTTATGACGTTAAATAATATTCTATTTCTGTATTGTACCACAAAGTTCCGGAGGAAAATTTTGAATAAGCTGCTCCTATCAATAGGAGCTACCAGCTTAATGCGCACCAAATTAAAAAGTTTAGGAACCAAGGGAAGTTCCTTTTGATCAATTGGTAAGTTGGAACACAAAACAGCACTTACCTCACATCCATGAGTGGAGGAAATACCTGGTTGAGAAGAAATCGTTGAAGAAACTGGAGACTTGCGAGTAAATTCTACGATGAATTAATCTAACTTAAGTTCTACACTTGGTTGATTACCTGTTAAAATAGCGCTTTTGTATTTTTTTAAAGCCAACACCTTTAAACATATTCTAGTATCTTTATCTGGACAGGTATCGATGATTTTACATTTATTTATGTTCAAGATATGTCAGGTTTCACGTACATGTTTGCACTGGCACATTTAGTATTTTTATGATCCCTACAAGTGCGGGCATGCTCCACTAACCTATCACCTAGGGCTCTGCCTGTTTGTCTTATATAGCCCAAATCACATGATGAACATGATATGTTATATACTGTTCCGTGAGAATCTCTCTTGGGTTTGCGTTTAAACCTACTTACCATTTTGATACCCGCACGGGCATAAAGAAAAAACTTACCTGTAACACATTTATTCTAATACACGCCCGTTTAATGTGCGAGTGCGCTTTACACAAATTTAGTACGCTTTATACAAATCTAGATTTAGCAGATATTAAAGAAGTGTTAATAAAATTAATTAATCTTATATTCGGAAAAGATACACATATGTTATAATACATATGCTATAATAACTCTAATGCGTACCTAACTAAAATTCATTTGAAAATAGATATACATATATATTTTACCATATATATGGTAACATGTTGTCATGCCTACCATATAATACTCAATTTGACAAAAGCTACAAACATAGCATTGAACTTCTTTTTCTCATGCCGTTAATCTCGTATGGAAGCGGAGTCGGCTCTCAATGAACGCGTACTCCAAATCGCACTGTTGTAGGCCAGATTCGGGATGCAATCGAGCAGCTTGCAAATCCTTGTTTACTGTATCAAGGCATAGCTGCTTTGGTCTACCTTTTGGGTGTTTACCATCTATTTGTTTGTTCAGACCTGCTTTCGCCATTGATTCTACATTTGCACGCAGAGTGTGGTCGAACCATCGAAGTCGAGTTTCTCTCATTTTTTCATTGATTTGCGCAATACCGTACTGCTGTCGGATCTCGTCGTTGCGCACATGATCAATGCGAGTGACTCAACTTGTACATTTCTGCATCTTAGTTTCCACGACAGCGATGCGATATTCGGCGCTCTTTGTAATTGGCCATCACTCGGCACCATACAAAGCAGCAGGACGAATCACTTTCCGATATATTTTGGATTTGATACTATCCTTCATACGTCGATCGCACATAACCCCGTCGTCACACGCTACTAAGTCCATGCAGCATTGATCCTCGCATTCACCTCAGCCCTAAGGTCACCGTCAGCCAATAGTACCGATCCGAGATATTTGAAGTTTTCGGTCCGAATCAAGTTCATTCCATCTAGACTAATTGTGTCAGTTTCATTCGGATCAGTCGTCAGATACTCAGTCTTTCAATGGTTCAAACGTAGATCATGCTGTGCTAATCGGTTACTCCAAAACTGGACTTGATTTTCGAGATTCGTCTTGTCGTTTGATGCCAAGAAAAAGTCATCGGAGTATAATATGGTGTATTGAGCTGACGTTGTATCCCACTAGTTGTTGAATATATTGCTAGAATAAACATAATTTGGGAGTGGGCGTTTCCTTGATGAACTCTTACGGATGCTCGAAACGGCCTGAAAACCCCGGCCGGGATTCATACTCTACTCATCGAGTCGTGATATAGGAGTTGGATACATCGAACTAGTCTTTCTGGGACATAATGCAAAAGCAACGCATGCCAAATAAGTTCATGCGGAACACGGTTGAATTCCTTTGCCAAATCGAGAAATGCAACGTGAAGGGGTTTGCCTTTTTCGTGCTTTTCGAGCAGGAGCCGCACTGCGTGCATGGCGTCAGTGGTTCCACATTCTTTAACGAAACCGACCTGGTTGATGCTACTTTTTGCGACATTATGTATCCTTCTATCAAGTATGCGCTCGAAGATCTTTAAGGTGTGAGGCAGTAGTCTGATCAGGCGATAATTGCATCAATTGGCTGGGCTATCCTTCCTTTTCCAGATTGGTACTGTTATACTATTCTCACAGCCGTTCGGTATCTTTTCCTCTTCGATGACTTGATTGAAGAAATTTGTAATCTAGAGAACACGATTCCAACACCTAGCCTTCCATATCTCTGATAAAATGCCACCTGGACCTGCTGCTTTCCCTGCCTTCATCTGTCTTATTGCTTCTTCGACTTATTCTGTAACGATTAGGCGTATGGGACCGAGTACTGCTGGAGCTTGTGGGATCGGTGGGCGCGGGAACTTTTCAGTAGAAATTTCTTCAAAATATTCACGCCACCTTTCCAATACTGCTGGTCGGCTTACAATCATTTTGCCGTTTTTATCATTGACACAATAGATCCTTTCGATATCCTTGGTTTGCTGGTGTCTCTATTTTACAAGTTGAAAGAAGTCTCGTTCTCCATCTCTGGTATCCAGCTTTCTGTTTACCTCCCCGTAGTGGATAGCTCGGGTAACAGCGACAGCTTTCTTAGAGTTTCGCCTCCCTTCGAGGTACTTTTGCCAAGCTTTCGTGGATTTGTCGTCAGGAACTCGTGATACAATCGTTTCTTCTCACGTACCTTCATTTTCACTTCGTCGGTTCAAATCCAGGTATCTCGGTTGATGTAACGTTTCCCAGGCTTAATGATCCCCAGTATCTTACCAGCGGCATTATGAATCATATTTTTTGTTTTGTTTCACACATCTTCCACTCTGTTCAAATTAGGCAGTTGCAGTTGCGCTACCATCTCAGCATCTTTATAATGTAAACGCCACCACTTGATGCGAGGTAGACCCCTACGTTTTTCATGGTGTTGTTCGGGTGGCTTTATCTTTAGGACTGCGACTATAGGTCGATGCTATGTGACGATGGTCTCATATGGTATGACTTTAACGTCGGTCACAGAAGACATGCCCGTGTCGCACTTGTATGAAATCGATCTGTGATTTATTTTTATCGCTGTAATACGTTAGGAGCCGAGATGAACGCTTAATATACCAGGTGTTCGTGATGATCAAATCTTAAGAATCCGAAAATTCAATAATGCGATCATCATCTTTGTTTCTAAGGCCATAACCCTCTCCTCCATGGCATCGACTTCCTTCAGAAATTTGACCAACGTGGCAGTTGAGATCTTCAGCAATCACCAGACAATCATAGGCGGGAATGCTACGTGTATGATTGTCCATCATCTCCAAGAAAAAAACCTTCTCTGAGTCACTCCGGCCTGTTTGCGGCGCGTAAGCTGAGAAGACATGTATTGTCCGATCATCCGTGATAATTGTAATCTTCATCAGTCAGTCGACGTAGCGATCAGCCTATCGTACAGCATCACGGAATCTTTCCGATATGCCGGTGCCCACTTCATTGCTGGTCCTTTCAGTACCATGGCAAAAGAGCTTATAACCACAATTGCCGCGTTCTCTATCCATATCGTAGGATT
Organism: Pomphorhynchus laevis; assembly: GCA_012934845.2. NCBI lineage: Eukaryota > Metazoa > Acanthocephala > Palaeacanthocephala > Echinorhynchida > Pomphorhynchidae > Pomphorhynchus > Pomphorhynchus laevis. The sequence goes on along the minus strand of WNNJ02001187.1, from coordinate 385,684 downwards.
TTGCACCGCTCCAGCATGTCTTTTGCAGTGAGCAAATATCGATCTTTCTTCTTAGCATCCTTGCAAGCTCTTCTGCATTATCAGGTAAAGTTCCCATGTTAAGTGATACAACACGAACCTTTTGACCACATTCAGTTTTGTTCTTGTTCTTTTGATTTCGCTTTTGCTTTTGGACTAGTTTACTTGCGTCCTGGCGTCGTCCTTGCACCTGGAACCCTTGATAATTTCTTAGCAAAACCGGGTCATGCCCTGCCGCGTCGATTACGTTGAACGCCTTAGCTGTGTTTTGAGTTTGTAAGGACTTGTTCATTGAATTGAGGAAGCGACGATTTAAGTACGCCTTCTGATCGGCCTGTCGTAAGATCTGTCAGCAGGAGGGTGTCCGCGTTTAGCTCATCTCACAGTTGGCTTACTGCGAGGAGTTCCCAGGGGCACCACGAGGAGGAACGGACACACCGCTTAGCGGTAGAACTTCTTAATTTCAAACGTACGGCATTAAAATTTGACAAAAGAGAATGAACGAAATTAATTGAATTGTTCACGAGTAAAATAGCTTTCTTCTTAATCAAAAATGTAAACAAATAGATGGATTTGCGATAGCTTACTTTGGGTCCATCACTTGCCTATTTTTATATGTCAAAATGAGAATATGACATATATTTGAATTTCCCAAATCTGAAAAAGCGGTGTCGATTCGTTGACGACGCATTTGCTGTGTTTGATAACCACCCAGAGAAGCTGGAAGTGCAACGAATACAAAAACAAAAATACAACACAATACAATAGACGGTAACCTTCGAAGATGCGTTTAGAAGCATAAGTTTTTTAGATTTATAAGGATGTTAGCACAAACACAATGTCTCAACAGAAACACACAGTAAACCCAACATTCCATGGTTACTTTCTCCCTGGTTTTCCAACAGCTCGGACAAATAAAAAATTTATGCAGCCTTTGCTTTATTTCGAAGATGCTTCAATATTTAAAAAAACATACGCAAAATCCAAAGAATGTATAAAAATACAACATATGTTAGAATCTTGCAAATTCCCAAAATGGGTATAACAAAGGCATTGCACATTGCCCGTTGGCCGCAGCGGAGAACAATAGTTGATAATTTAAATACACCAAAAAAATATTAGAGCCACATAAATCAGCAATTCTCTAGCTAACCAATTGAAGAGGATATCCTACAAATATAATACATACTTGAGTGTACACCATAAACGTGGGGCTAACTTTGTGGAATTCTTAAACGGAAACCTTTAAAAGAATGTAATAGTGTGGGATACGCTATCTTGTGCGCAAATTGTAATAAAATGTATATTGACCAAACAAAGCAGGGATTATTGAAAATATTATATTAACACTAATACTCTTTCAAACCACACGACACGTCTTTTGCTATCTTCAACCATATCTCGAATACCGGCCATATAGTTCAATTTAACAGAACTATTACTTCACATAAGGAAAGAAATTTACATCGTAGACTAGTAATAGAGTCTTTCTCGTAACTTTTCTTATCGCTTTCGGTTCTCCATCGTTCATCAAGCTCCCCTTCTTAGACGACACTCGCCCCACCTCTCTCTATCACCGCGTTCCCGTAATTCCCGCTTGCTCTACGTTCCCAATTACTCTAACAACTACGGTCTCCGATCCTTCCTCGTCGCCACCCCACTCACCTGGAATCAGCTACCACCCGACGTCCGCCACGCTCCCTCCTTTATCACATTCAAACACTTCCTCCGTTCACAACTCGACACATGATTTATATTTTTTTCGTGGTCATGTAAGCGTGCGCTGGCACGCATTTTTTACGTAAAAATATAAGATAAGATAAGATAAGGATTTTCTTAAACAAAACTTGTAACCGATAAAAAACGTGTTACACAGAACAAAACATGCAAGAGAAGACAAAAATAATATCAATTCGTTAATCATTCAATCTTCTATTTATTCTACGGCCTCAGGTCCAGCGGGATCTGAGCCCTCCAGCTAATCCAACACGCCGCTCTTCGACTGAACCACCCGGGGTCTATCACCCCCCCGAAGAATCCAATCTAGGCGGACTATGCGCGGTAATCGCGAGATGAGGAGCTTGAGAAACCTTAGTCTTTGCTCTGGAGGACGTCCTCTCGAAAAGAAGACTAATCCCGAGATAGCCCAAGTACCCCAGAGGCGCACTTGGGTTTTCCCATTCAACGACAGATGCTGAGCCCGTTTCAGGGCCCACCTAGCTTTCTTCAGGATACGTTTAAGTCTATCCAGGTCAGCTTTCGCCGACCAGTTCACCGTAACAGTGAACCCCAGGTATTTTACTCGACTTGTGAAGGTAGGGAGTGGTTGATTAGTCAATATAGAAGATAGAGCTGAGAGTGCTAGTCTCTTTAATTTTTTCTTTGTCGCAGGGGTGCCATGAAAGACAACTACCTGCGATTTGGATGAATTTAAAATAAGATTGGATAGGGTCAGCTGGTCTGTTAATCTTAAAAAGAAACGGCTGATGTCCGAAGCGACATCTTTGCACCTGCGTCCAGAGAACAGGGCCGTGGTATCATCAGCGTATACCACTAGATGTTGATCACGTTTTAAATTCTTGAATAGTACAATGGAGGCAGCAAGAAATAAGATAGGAGAAAGTGGGGATCCTTGGGGCACACCTGTAATAGGGTAGAACTGACACGCATCAGGGTCGTCTTCATAGTAGAACCTCTTGGTAAACAGTAATATCTCCACCCTGTTAACAATTCTCGCAGGCAACCCGAGGGACCTGAGAGAGGAGATAACAAAGGGAATGGAAATGCGGTCAAATGCAGCAGAAAAGTCAAGGAAAACAGCCACAGCTAGTTGATGGCTATTATCCCTACAAAACTGATGCACTTCACCTATTGCTGAATGAACCGAGCGTCCCTTGACAAACCCGTGAAAACTCGGTGGGATCAAATTACGCCTACTTAAATGGTCGCGGATTCTACGCGCAAGCGCTTTTTCGTAGATGGAGATGAGGGAGTTTTGAATCGAAATGGGACGCAGATCTTTGGGACATGAAACCGGACTATGCTTTGGTAAGAAAATTCTACGACTAATATTGATGTATATATATATCTACATCGGATGTAGAATATATATAGAATATATATCTACATCGGATGGTGAGGCTAAAAGCATTGTGACGGCCAGTTCTCTTCTTTGATCGGTTGTCAAAAGCTGAGAGACTCGAGAAGATAGTGGAGCGACGGATTTAGAGGTGCCCGGAAGTGGCCCCCAGGAGTACAGGATATCTGTAACAGTTAAGTCCCTGCTCCTGAAGTCACCCCAAGGCGGGATTGGTTGGGGAGATTGAGTGGCTCCATAATTATGTAAGGATAGTGACTCCTTCAAACATTATCAAGGCCTATACTACCAATCCAACCCAAAGCTCTATCCTTCCAACAGACAAACTTCTCCTTCTTGAATATCTTCCAGAAGGAAGACTGAGAAGGGTTAAGGTGAGCGATGTTCGCCTTATCCCTGCTCAGCTGGAACCTATATCTAGTGCTCCAGTATTCATTCGAGATGGCCTGCCTGGCAGAAACAGAGACATTGGGAAGACGTAGCATTTTAGCCAAAACCTTGAGTTTTGTTGGAGTGGGATTGTAAATATGACCTTTATAGGTAGTCGAAAGAAACGCGGTAGCTTGCGAGGAGAGGAAGGAATTAAATTCGGTCAAATTCTCATTACCAATTCTGGGGAAGAGTTGGATAGCCGCCTGAAAGAAAGCCACTCTGATGGGATCAAAGTGAAACCTCCTTCTAAGCAACGTATCTTCCTCTATCCGCCAACGAATTAGGTCATGAGAGATGGTCTGTTTTTGGCGCGACTGCTCAGTACAGATGGGTTTCAACAACCACATCTTATGAAGCAGTAATATGTCGATGAGAGAATTAGTTGAGCAATGAAAAGTTGGGGACGGTGGTTTGTGAATAAGGTAATCGTTCCTGGCTCTGCGGAGTGCTGCATTAATCCAACGACCAGTTCTGTCGTTGAAGTCACCGAGTAACATGTCATAGCCACTACCCAAAATACGGTCCAGGAGATCACGGTTCTTGTGAATTTCCCCTGGCCTAATATAGATATTGGCTATGCTGATACGTTTACCATTCTTACAAAGTGAAACAGCTAAACAAGACAAGGCTGGACAAGAATAGTTTAAAAGAAGGGATGATCTTAAGGAGCATTTAAATAGGTTTAAAAGACCTTGAGATGAAGAGGCGTGAGGAGGGGTTATGTACGGAGTAAAGTGGGTGTAAATATGCTTGGGGATAAATCGAGTAATGTCCTGGGGGATACGGATAGACCGCGTCACCTGAAGGACTATAACATCTGCATCTCTACCAGATAGAAGGCTAAGGGCAGAAGCACCTCCCGAATTCCACTGAAGTATATTCAGTGAAAAAGGCTCTTGACTACTTTGCATTGTGTTACGACAGCTGGAGTGGGATGCCTACCTCCTAGCAGAAACTAGGAGAGAGAAAGTTGCCCTTCTCACTCCCAGCCCTACCAGGAGAAGACACTTGCCCACCGGCATTATCTTCATCTCCCTTTGAGGCCAACAACTCCCAACATATATCATCTTTCTTTGCCAACTTCAAGGAAGCCAACTTTTGTTTAGAAGATGATCTCTTCTTAGAACGGGGGGCTCTCTTTGAAGAGGTAAGAATCGTCGATGGAGGAGAACGGGACTCCTCGAATTTCGCTATCAGATGGTTCGTTAAGGCTCGAATCTCGTCTTTATATATCTGTAGTCTTGCGTCAACAATTTTGAAAATGTCGGTGTCCGACATACCATAACCGTTTGAATTGGATAAGCTGGCAGCGGCAAAGTGGGCCGGTTTGACCGGTGCCCCACAATGCCTTAATTTGTATTCTTTGAAGATAGGACATCTTCTAGACCAGGCCGGCTGCTGACCACCACAATTGGAACACAGGGGGAGAGAACAATTCCCCTCATGGACTACGGAAGAACTGCAAACCTCACACGTGTGGAGCCTAGTACAGTTCGAGGACCAGTGCCCCCAGAGGTGGCACCCATTGCAATGGGGGTATGTTAAATCATCAGCGTCTACGATATTGAAAGAAAGATTGTACCCCAAAAAGGGGTTACATTTGCTTTTAGCCAGACATTCCGCCTGGTCGACTGCGGTAGAACAGAATGCTATTGGTATAGCCTGGCCTTTCTTGCCCAGGATTGGGCGAATATTATGAATTTTGAACTCAGATGTGAGAGCAATGATATCATCCTCCGTTGCGAAGGGCGGAAAATTATTAATTTTCAGAGTCGCCTGAATAGGCCTGTAAGTAGTTGACCCAAATTCTTTTAGGTGTGTTTCGAAAAATTCTAGGTACGATGCTGCCAGATCTGGAGAGCTGAAAGAAACCCGGATTTCGGAATCTAAATATTTTATCGAATTAAATAGAATTCTCTTCTTATAAGAGCTTGTAAACTCTCTCAGAAAAATATTGAAAAGATTCTTCCTTTCAAATGGTTGAAGAAGTCTGATTATTACCAGATTCACCACTTTAGGCACAGGAGGGAGTTCTCCATCCGTGCTTGAGATTAAAAAATTAGACGAAATAGGACTAACCTTGTTTTCTTTGGCTTGAAAATTCGATGTTACATTAGAAATACCTGAGTTCCGTTCCATATTTGCTTGATTTTGTAAGTTGTTTGAAGCACCGATGGTAAATTTTTTTACAATTTTTTCTTGATGCTCGGTATCTACGTAAAAATAAATATTTTTTATTCATCAAAACAAACGACACGATGGAAGGAAATAAATCTAATTTCAAAAAAATGTACACGAGCGAACAAATTGTCGGAGTATCGAACAATGTTGAATTTCAAGCAAATTCTAACAGAATTCCAACCGAAAAAGAGGTTAGCACTGGATGCTCTTCTACTCAAAGTCACAGCGATAAGGTCAGTAATGTTTTGTTATCTTCAGGCGATGGGGAGGTGCTTCCCTCATCCCTAAAAAGAGGAACTTGATTTTAATTAAAGTAACAAGACCTATAGAAAGGGATCAACTATACAATAAATTTCTGAGAAATTTCTCGCTTCTATATAAGAACAGGATTTTATTTAATTCTGTAAAGATACACACCTCCGAGGTGAAAATTTCTTTTGTAACATTTGACCTCGCAATGAAATACGCGGAATATTTTTACGAGAATCTTAAAGAATTCGGTGAACTTACCATAAAGCCTATCCTGGCTTCGATCAAAGTTACCAATCTACCATGTTCAATGGATGAAGATGACAAGCAATCGTTTATGGCAACCTTCAAAGTTTCCAGTCTGAGACCAATCGTGGGTAGGGACGGGAACCCTATCCCGGTTGGCTTTTGTAGTGCGCCAATGGAGTTTGCTGAAATTCTATCAAAATCATCATCCAACCCGTTTATGGGGTTCAACATTCGGTTCTCAATAACCCAAATAGACGAATTAACCTACCCCCACTGCAGCCGATGTCACAAATGAGGTCACTGGGCTTCCAGCTGCAATGGGATCCGTACATTTGGTATCTGCTGATCAGCCTCTTGTCTATCTCTGTCGTCGAATGACCGTTGCTCGCCCCCCAATCATGTTTAAACTGCGGGGGGGGAGCCATTCTGCATGGCGCAGGAGCTGCAGTAAGTTCAAGGCGTACAGAAGCCTTTTTATTCGTCCGGTTAAACCTACAACTTCCTTATCTTGTGTGGCCGCACCGCGCATGGACGTCTTAGAGATATCCCGGTTGATGGATATAAAGATAGCAGAGTCGCATAGAAGGTTGGAAAACTTTATACTAATGGCCGTGGGTGCTATCAACACGAATCCCACGATTCCAGTGACATCTGTTCTTCCAGAGTCAAAAAAGAGAGGGGCTTCGGCCCATGCTGTTTCCCCGATCAAGATCGGGAAGCTTATTCGACGTATGACTTAGGGAAATGATGATATTGCCCAGGGACAAGTACCTTCCCTGGAGGTTGCTAGTGGTGGGAAGGGTAACCTTCCTGCACCTAGCTCTGCCTAGGTAGGCAATCCCCCATCCAACTAATCCATCACAATGAAGAGTACTCGTGAGCCTTTTTCACTGAATATCCTTCAGTGGAATTCGGGAGGTGCTTCCGCCCTTAGACTTTTATCTGGTAAAGATGCAGATGTTATAGTCCTTCAGGAGACGCGGTCTATCCGTCTTCCCCAGGACATTACTCGATTTATCCCAAAGCATATTTGTTCTTACTATACTCCGTACATAACCCCACGTCACTCCTCTTCATCTCAAGGACTCTTGACCTTAGTTCAGTGCTCCTTAAGGTCCTCCCTCCTATTAAACTACTCATGTCCAGCCCTTTCTTCTTTAGTAGTTTCACTCAGTAAGAACGGTAAACGCATAAGTCTAGCCAATGTCTTCACTCGTCCAGGGCAAATTCACAAGAACCGTGACCTCCTGGATAGTATTATTGACAGCGGTTATGACATGATACTTGGGGATTTCAACGACAGAACTGGTCGTTGGATCAATGCAGCACTTCGCAGAGCTAGGAACGGTTATCTTATTCACAAACCCCCGTCACCTACCGTTAATTGCACATCAACAAATTCTATCCTCGACATTTTACTGCTTCACTCGAGGTAGTTGTTAAAACCCTTCTGCACTGAGCAGTCGCGCCAGCAATTGTCCACCTCTCATGACCTAATTCGTTGGAGGATTGAGGAAGATATGTTGCTTCGAAGGAGGTTTCACTTTGATCCGGTCAGAGTGGCCCTCTTTCAAGCGGCTATCCAACTATTTCGCAGAATAGGAAATGAGAGTTTGACAGAATTTAATACCTACCTCTTTTCGCAAGCTACCCCCGATTTTATCAACTACTTATAAAGGTCGTTTATACAATCCTACTCCGACGAAACTCAAGGTCCTAGCGAAATTGCTTAACCTCCCTAATCTCTCTGTTTCCGCCAGACAGGCTCTCTCGAATGAATACTGGAGCACTAGATATAGGTTCCAGCTGTGTAGGGATAGGACGAGTATTGTTCGCCTTAATCCTTCTCAGTCTTTTTTCGGAAGATTTTCAAGAAGGAGAAGTTTGTTTGCTGGAAGGATAGAGCATTGGGTTGGATGGGGAATGTTGGCTTTGATAAAGTTTTGGAGGAGTCATTAGCGCTACACAACTATGGAGCCACTATATCACCTCAACCAATCCCGCCTTGGTGTAACTTCAGGAGTAGGGATCTATCTGTTACGGATATTCTTAACTCCTGGGGTCCACTCCCGGGCACCTCCAAATCCGTCGTTCCACTTTCTTCTCGGGTCTGTCAGCTTTTGACAGCTGATCAGAGAAGAGAGGTGGCCGTAACAATGCTTTTAGCCTCCCCATCCGATGTAGCAGGCATCAATATTAGTAAGCGTGTTTTTATTCCTAAGAAAAAATCCTGCTCATGCCCTAAAGATCTGCGACCCATTTCGATTCAAAATTCCCTCGTATCGATCTACGAAAAAGCGCTTGCGCGTAAAATCTGCGACAATTTAAGTAGGCGTAATTTGATCCCTTCAGGTTTTCATAGGTTCGTCAAAGGTCGCTCGGTCCATTCAGCAGTTGGCGAGGTGGAACAGTTTTGTCGGGATAATAGCCATCGTCTAGTTGTGGCTGTTTTCCTTGACTTTTCTGCTGCATTTGACCGCATCTCCATTCCTTTTGTGATCTCTTCTCTCAGGTCCCTCGGGTTGCCTGCAAGAATTGTGAACAGAGTGGAGATCCTGCTGTATACCAAGCGATTTTACTATGAAGACGACCCTGATGCACGTCAGTTCTACCCTATTACGGGTGTACCTCAAGGATCCACACTTTCTCCTATCTTATATCTTGCTGCCTCCATTAATCTATTCAAAATATTTAAACGCGTACAACGTCTTGTGGTGTATGCTGATGACACCACAGTTCTGTTCACTGGACACAGGTGTAAAGACTTAGTCTCCGACATCAGCCGTTACTTTTTAAGATTAAAAGATCAGTAACTCATATCCAACCTTATTTTAAACTCCGCCAAATCGTATGTGGTTGTCTTTCATGGATCCTCTGCGACGAAACAAAAAGAGATTAGCACTCTCTGCGCTCTCCTCCATATTTGCCTCTAAACCACTTCCCACCTTTGCAAGTCGAGTAAAATACCTGGGGTTCACCATTACGGTGAACTGGTCGGCGAAAGCTGACCTGAGTTGACTCAAACGTATCCTGAAGAAACTAGCTGGGCCCTGAAACGGGCTAAGCATCTGTCATTGAAAGGGAAAGCCCAGGTTCGCCTTTGGAGCACTTGGGCTATCTCGGGTTAGTCTTCTTCTCAAGAAGACGTCCCCCAGAGCAAAGGCTAAGGTTTCTTAAGCTCCTCGTCTCTTGTTTACCAAGCATAGTCCGCGCCGATTGGATTCTTCGGAGGGGGGGGTGAAAGACCCCGGGTAGTTTAGTCGGAAGGCGGCTTGTTGGATCGGGTGGGGGGGCTTAGATCCCTCTGGACCTGAGGCCATGAAAGAGAAAGGGAAGATGGAAAAACGAAGGGAAATTCTGTCATTTTTTATCTGAGTTTGTTTTGACCTACTTTTTTTATTCTTGCATGCTATATTTTTGTGTATTTAATAAAGTTTTTATTATTTAAATCTAGTTTGAGTTTAAAACTCCCTCCACAAAATATTGTTAGAATTAAAAAAATACACTCAGGGAGGTGCTCATACGATCACTCTCACCTACAGGTTATACGATCTAGGGTTCCCGAGTCTTCGTTTTAATGATATGATTTTGTTTGATTCAATTTATTATGCTTATCGAATGTATAAATTTCAGCTTGAAAAGGGCTACGCGAACAGCCGAAATATTTAAATAAAATTCAAGCTTTTAATTATCGGGGTTGGTTCAAAAGAAATCAATAATATTGAATATAATACATTAAATAATAAAATTTTAAGAAATGCCATAATATGTAATAATATTGATTTTCAAAATCGTTTAAATATTTTAAATAAATATAATTTACAAAAATTACTATACAAAAGCAAAATAAAGTGTTGCTAATTTTCCGGACGTGAATTGTAATTAAATAAATTAATTGATGGTCTGATGCTCATTCTTTGTGATTTTTGCTAAATATGGATTTGAGCATGCTATTGCCCTCATTTATTAGCTTCCCTTCCATTATAAATACTTTTGTTGCTTTGAGCCTTGGTAAAGCTGGACAACGATATACTTAATTCGTTTAAATTTATTCTTTCTCAAACCCAAACGCTATTTTTCTACAAATTATATAATTTCATCGTTAATTAAAGCTTCTTTCACTTAAAACATATCCTTTTGTACGTGTTAGTGTGTCCCACATTTCTTATTTTGTAAGCCATGCATCTCATTTTATTAAAATTGTTTTACATTTAATGCTTACATGAAACAGTGTTTCCACGTCATATTAAATTAACATCATATTTTACAATTGCTACTTGTAATTTCTAAGTTGTTACGTAAATATATTATATCAATTATATCGTCTACATTTTACCTATTCTCTCACTCTTTCATTTATAGATTTTGCATCATTTACATTCTTTGGATATTTTACAAGCAGATCGTCGTGCGTGATTTGCAAGTTTCTAATATCAAATCTGCGATTGATTTACTGCTTTCAAGCATTTATACTTTTGCACACTTTGTGCTATACAAAGAGTACTATCTCTTTGTAGCGAAGATAGTGAAAGACAAAACAAATGAATTCCGAGAATGGCTTTTCCGATATTCCTACTTCCACAATGAATGATTTCAAAGAGGACTCTCTCGATATTTACTCTAGATATTCTACAATACTATCTGGTTTTGATCCACCTGGTTCCTTTTCAGAAGATACCTGGTAAGTTTATTCGATGCTTTTTAGAATTTAATATTTTTGCATTTTTCACATAATATGAAAAATATACCAGATGGATCATATGGGCCCTAATATCATCATTATACATTAAATTTAGCATTTAAAACTCCATTCATAAAATCCTCAGTCATCCGTAGCGAATCCATATCTGGTTAGCCTCGAATGGATCTGATGTCCGTGCAGCAGAATTTTATCTTAAATTTTAAAATAAATTTAAATTAATAAATAAGAAAAAGTTAAAAGTTACTGTTTGCAGTTAAAATGATATTTACTTATTTCTCCTTTCTTTTTTAAATATAACTTATCTTAATGCCACATTATCGAGATTACATCTAAACTATATATAGACATTAATGATGTAGTAATTATAATAACAAGCTATCATTTGGATTTTAAATAATGATTGAAATGGATTATTTCTAAATATGCTTCACTATTTAAATAATTTCACATTGTTTCCATACTCAAATTGCAGATTTACATATTGTAAATTGATAATTTCCATATGCAAATTTTGAAAGGGATTATTGAAAGCTGCTATGTTGGGTCGAGTAATAAGGGCCGAAACCTGACAGCATAGCAGTTCCTCTTGATGACCTCTAATCCTTATTTTTATACATCGTATGTTATTTATTAGTCGAATCATAAAAATGACGTTTATTTTTAATTTCAATTTTAAATTTTAAATTGATATAAATTCTATAAAATCTTATAGAATCATTTATTATTTATCTTTATTTTTAATTTATAAATAATAGAAAATACGTAGACTCAACTAGCTGGTTTGATCTTTATACAAATTTAGGTTTATTAAACCGGGAATAAATGTAAACGATTTAAATGTAAATGCAACATATGAACGTTTTATGAATTGTTTTCTAAACTTTTTAAGTTTAGAAACAATTATTACAAGTCATTGTTCTATAAAAACAAGTTTTACAATTCGTTATACAATAACTTAAATGCTTTACTTTAGTAAGCTGATTAATAGCGAAAGCTCGAATATATCTAAGATAAAAATTTGGAAAGATTATATATTTGATAAAATTAAAAATAAAATGAAAATAACAAACAATTATAAAAGGAAAGATAAAATTAATAAAGATATGTATAAAGAACTTACTAAATTAACAGGATAACTATATAATAACAACTATTGATAAAGCTAGTAATAACTTTGTCTTCATATGCAAAAAGCTTTATTATGATATACTAATGAAAGAGGTTAATTCTAATGATTTAAATGTAAATCCAACATATGAAACGTAGTGAGTTGAGTTTTGAAACAATTATTACAAGTCACTGTTCTATAATGGATAAAAAGGGTATAAAGGTTGAATTAGATAATAAAACTATACCTATATTATATTGGAATCCAAAATTACATAAAAATCCAATAAAACCTAGGTTCATATGTAGTGCGTTTAAATGTACATTAAAACCACTTTCTGTTTATATGAATAAAATACTTAAAGCAATTAAAGCACACTTTAAAAAATATTGCAAGGTAATCGAAATTAATACTGGTATAAAACACTATTTATTAATCCGAAATGACAATCGCAAATGATAACTTTAACCTTGCTCTAACAAGGAATAACGGTGGAAATCTGATATCATTCCTGTTTTTCCTGATGACATATAATCCTTATTCTGATAAATACTCTGTTATTTATTAGTTAATTCATAAAAATTGACTTTTATTTTAAATTTCAATTTTTTATAATAAATACTAAACCCATAATCTTCTTCCATTAAAGAATTATAAAAACAAATGTTTATCAAGCGTATTTTCGATGAAAAACTTTCAAATTTATGACAAATGTATTGCATTTTGAGTTTTGTCAAATTTAAATATTTTGAATTTATATTTTGAATTTCAAATGCTGTGGAATTCTATTGTTTTGTATAATAATGAAAGATAAAATAATTTTTTAGTTCAGATTTTGAATTTATTATTAAGTACGACAAATCAACATAATGAAATAAATAGTTAGTACAGTAACGAAGAAGAAAATATTCTTTATTTGATAAAAATTCTATATTTCGATAGCTCCTGCTATCATCATCAGGATTACAAAAAAATGTTTCACATTTTATTTTTATTAAATGTTTAGTGAATGTTTAGTGTATGTTTAGTAAATGTTTATTAAATGTTTAGTGTGTGTTTATTAAATGTTTAGTGAATGTTTAATGTTTAAAAAAATGTTTTTTTGTTTATTATTAATAAAATGTTTATTATCAATAAACAATGTTTATTGTTTATTAAATGTTTAATGTTCACTAAGCATTTTATTAAATGTTTAGTGAAACATTTTATTGTAATAAAGATTACAGTGAAATGTTTCACAAATCAGGATTACAAAACATTTTACAATGTTTTGTAATCCTGATGATGATAACAGAAGATTATGGGTTAAACCATTTACTTAAATCAAAATTTTATTAAATTAATCACGATCCAGATGAATAAGGTAATTGCACGAGCCGTGATATATCAAGATACAAAATGAATCAAAATATTATGAAATAGATAAGCTCAGTCATCTGAGCTGATTTATTCTACTGACAAGTTATTATTGGCCAAAGGACTTGGTTTTCTCAATTATATTACCTCTGCAGAAATAGTGAAAATATGCATTATTGATACGACATTATTATTTTTCTATATATTATTATAGGAACGAAGAAGAAAAAATATTCTTTATTTGATTAAAATTCTATATTTCGATAGCTCCTGCTATCATCATCAGGATTACAAAAAAATGTTTCACGCAAAAATGATTAAAAAAATGATTTTGTAATCCTGATGATGATAGCAGGAGCTATCGAAATATAGAATTTTAATCAGATAAAAAATATTTTTTCTTCTTCGTTCCTATAATAATATATACAATATGGAAGAAGATTGTGGATTTAGTATTTATTATTTTTCTGCTAATTATCAAGCAAGTTTTATGAATTTTACTTTTTTATAATGTAGAATTATACATCAACGAAATATTGTTAAAATATTTAATTTACAATATACAAATAAACAAACTATTATTAAAAAATTTTTTAAATTATCAAGCGAAAAGAATTTTATGGAAGCATATTATACCGAAAATTAATAACATAGCAGTTTATCGAGATGACCTCTATTCCTAATTTGGATACATCGTCTGCTATTTATTAGTCAATTCAAAAACAATTGACTTTTATTTTAAATTTTAAATAGTTGATACTGATCCATTATTGATAAATAATTATTGGAGCTGGATTAAAGAAAAGAAGAAATTATTTTTTATATTTCGCTAACTACTGCTTGCGTCTTTAGAAAATTATTGAAGATGTAATTTTCTAAAAATGCTAATAAAAGTTAGCGAAATATCAAAAATAATTTCTTATTTTCTTTGATCCAGCTCTAATAATTATTTATTTTAAATTTCGATTTTAAATTTTAACTTGATATAAATATAAATTGCACAAAATCTTGTATATTATTTATTATTTATAATTATTTATCTTTTTTAATAAAGATATTATCTTTATCTAATATGTAGATACAGTAAAAAATCAGCAGTAAAAATACCATAAATATTTTTTCTATGTTGCTAACAGAATATTGCGAAATATTAAAATATAAAATTTACTTTTTTTGATCCTTCTTCCAAAATTCAATAAAGAAAAAAGGATCATCAAAATCAAATATTTACAATTTATAAAATGTTATAGAATTATTTATTATTTATCTATATTTTTATCTGTATATCATTTAAATATCATAAGCACAGTTAACTGATCTGATTATAATAAATAATATCTATCTAATATTAATGTTATATGTCATTAGCATGCATTTGTCTCCACTGCTATGTTGGGTAGAAGACCAGAGGCTTAAACCTGATAACATAGCAGTTTATCCCGATGATCTCTATTTCTAATTCGGATACATTGTAAATTAGTAATAAGTCAATTTATAAAAATTGAATTTTATAATAAAATAAAAGTTGAACTTTATGTAAATATCTTTTGTATTAACTCTTATATAATTATTTATTATTTATAATCACTTATCTTTATTTTAATTTACATAGTCTAGAATATGTAAACTCACTTAATTCATCTGATTTATATTTATTATATACTAAATTTATTAGTATATAAATTATATATAAATTTATATATTTAAATTTGTCTTGATTATACTAAGTTCTTACAATTGAAGAAGGCTTCGGCCGAAGCGTCTTATAAAAATCAATTTTTTCTTTCCTGGTCGTTCTATTTCTCCTTTGAACAGTATATATATGTTTTAATCGATTAGTTAAAATATATTAGATTAAATAGTTAAAATAAAATCGATTAGATATAAAAGATTTGATAAAATCGATTAGATATAATAAATTAAATATAATAGATAAGATAAAAAAATATAGGATAAAATGAGTTAGGTAAAATAGGTCAGATCAAATAGATTAGATAATATCTATTAGATAATATAGATTAGATTAAATAGATTAGATTCAATAAATTAGATTGAATAAATTAGATAAAATCGATTGGAGTAAATAAATTAGATAAAATTGATTAGATAAAATCGATTCGATAAAATCGATTAGATAAAATCGATTAGATAAAATCGATTAGATAAAATCGATTAGATAAAATCGATTAGATAAAATCGGTTAGATAAAATCGATTAGATAAAATCGATCAGATAAAATAGATTAGATAACATTGATTAGATAAAATCGATTAGATAAAATCGATTAGATAAAATCGATTAGATAAAATCGATTAGATAAAATGGATAAGATAAATTCGATTCGAGAAAATTAAATTCTTCTCAAAAATCGATAAAATAAATAAATAATATTCTTGAAAATAATAAATAATAAATAAATAAATATTCTTGAAATAATAAAATATATAATATTCTTGAAAAAATAAATAATATTCATATGACAGGGGCAGCCCCCTGTCAGATGCTGCTGGATGGCCCGTTGTAAGTTTAGTCTGAGTCAACTAAACTAGGTGGCGACACCGAAAAAGCAACGTTAAAAATTATGACTTAAAAGTTACATGTACTCAACCATATTGGAAAAATACGTAAGTACTAATGATTTCAATTTTAGATCTTTTAAATGTAACAGAAAAAATTGTATAGTTTGTGATGTTATAAATAATAATTGTATTGTAAGTAATACGACAAACAAATGTTTTTCATTAAATATTAATAATAATTGTAACTGCAATACCGCAGGTGTAGTGTATCTTATACAATGTACATGTGGATTGCAATATATAGGAAAAACATATTAAATGTTAAAAACTAGGTCTAGGCAACATGAATACAGCATAATAGTCAAACTATATTTCATAAACATATGAGATTAATAGGACATGATATTAAAAACTGTAAATTATTTATTTTAGAACATATTATCTAAGAAAACATTTCAATATTAAATCAAAAACTATTAGAAAAAGAAGATTTTTGGATTAAAACGCTTAATTCCATGTACACATTAGGATTGAATGACGTGGTACAAGGAATTGGCAGAAGTAGTATAATACATAATAAACAACTATATAATAATAATCCGGATAAACGCAAACCAAGAAGTCATGGTGATAAAAGGAATAGGAAAAATAGTTAAAAATATTAAAAAAGATATGTATATAAATGAACAATTAGAAATATTAAAACAACTTTTAAGTGATAATAAGGTAAAAGATCTTCATGTAAATATAAGAAGTTTTTCTAAAGATATCATATGTTCAATAAATCAAAAATTAATTTACGACTATGATAGGCTAAGTTGTATAATAGACAGTTATTGTAATACAAAATACTATAATCGTACAATAAATGTTAATAATAACAATAGAAAATATACATTAACCATAAACTTCATTAATAAATGTATAGATAACATAAATATAGCCGGACTTTTAAATAATTCTAAAAGTAAAGAAATAATAGGGTCATATTTAAGTAAATATATTCCTAAAATAAGGTATAAACTCCTACCACCATTAGGACGAAAAATTTGTAATTATAATAAAGAATTAAAATCAATATGTAACGATAATATTAGAAACATAATGGAAACAGAATGCAATTGTAAAAGTCTTAGTTTTGATAAAATAAATGAACATATATGTACCCATAATCTAGAATTAATTGAAAATTGTGAATTAAGAAAGCTGCTATCGAAAGGGTATAAATATAGCTAAATAACAATAACGACAAAAAATAAAATTTACAGTTCGTTATATAATAACTTAAATGATTACTTTAGTAAGCTGATTAATAGTGAAAGCTCGAATATATCTAAGATAAACATTTGGAAAGATTATATATTTTAAAAAATTAAAAAAAAATTAAAATAACAAACAATTACAAAAGGAAAGATAAAATTAATAAAGATATGTATAAAGAACCTACTAAATTAATAGATAACTATATGATAACAACTATTGATAAAGCTAGTAATAACTTTGTCTTCATATGCAAAAAGCTTTATTATGATATACTAATGAAAGAGGTTAATTCTAATGATTTAAATGTAAATCCAACATATGAACGTAGTGAGTTGAGTTTAGAAACAATTATAACAAGTCACTGCTCTATAATGGATAAAAAGGGTATAAAGGTTGAATTAGATAATAAAACTATACCTATATTATATTGGAATCCAAATTACATAAAAATCCAATAAAACCTAGGTTCATATGTAGTGCGTTTAAATGTACATTAAAACCACTTTCTGTCTATATGAATAAAATACTTAAAGTAATTAAAGCACATTTTAAAAAATATTGCAAGGTAATCGAAATTAATACTGGTATAAAACACTATTTCAGTATTAATTCTACAAAAGAATTTTAGAACAGACAAAAGGAATAAATTTTCAAAATATAAATACATACGATTTTAGTACGCTTTATACAAATCTAGATTTAGTAGATATTAAAGATGCGTTAGTAAAATTAATTAATCTTATATTTGGAAAACGATATACATATATATGTTATAATAATTATAACGCCTATCTAACAAAAATTAAACCATCAAGTAAATATAAATATAAGGATAATATTTAATTAATAGAATCCTTAAATATTTTAATAAATCAAAATTATTTAAAAGTAGGGATATATATATATATATATATATATATATATATATATATATATATATATATATTTAAACAAGTTTAAGGTGTTCTAATGGGTGGTAATAGTAGACCAATTATAGCTGACTTGTTTTTAAGCTTTACAGAATATGAATTTGTTCATAACTGTTTAAAAACTAAATCTAAACAATATAAATATATGAAATATGTTTCGACACATTGATGATATATGTGTATTTAATTCTAATAATTTTCATTCAATTAGTGAGCCCATTTATCCAGAAAGCCTTATTCTTAATAAAACCAATATTAATGATAAACATGGTATATTTCTTGATATGAACATTAAATTAACATGAACTAAAACTACTATTAATTTATATCGTAAAGAAGAAATATTTAAATTTACAATAAATATATTTTTGCATGAACATTCATGTATATCATATGATATAAAATATAATACATTAAATAATGAAATTTTAAGAATTGCAACAATATGTAATGATATTGGCTTTCTTCAAAATCATTTAAATAATTTAATAGATACATATTTTAAACTAGGTTACTATAAAAATAACATCAAGCAAAAAATAGTAAAATATATAAATCAACACAATAATATAAAGAATAAATTTAAACTCTTAAGTGGCAAATTTTTATGGATGGATAATAAATAATATACTTTGTATTAGAATAATATACTAGATATTTATTTCAGAGGAAATACATCATTAGCATGTATTTGGCCCCGCTGCTATTTTGGGTAGAGGAGTTAGGGGCCGAAACCTGATAGCATAGCAGTTCCTCCTGATGACCTCTAATTCTTATTCTGATACAACGTCTTTTATTAGTCAATTCATAAAAATGACGTTTATTTTAAATTTCATTTTTTATTTTAACTTGATTTAAATTATAGAAAATCTAAAAACGATTATTAATTTTATTATTTAATTATTAAATTTTGATTTAGCATTATTATGTTTTGTTTATTTTACAATTATATTAAATACGTAGACTCATTTAGCTGATTTAATATAAATACTCTCATTTTGCCTTATATTTTAAAAAGTTTAAATACTAGCTTTTAAAGTTTACATAATACATTTATTGTAGGTACCCAAGTCAAATTATCGAGTAAATATTGCACTAGTGAATTGCGATCAAACAGATCATACCCACTCAGTTCTGAAAGCAACGGCGATCATTCATTTTTAACAAAATGTAATGATGAAAGCAGCAATCGACGATACAGAACAGCTTTTACTCGTGATCAGCTGGCTAAACTTGAAAAAGAATTTGTTCGTGAGAATTATCTATCGCGTCCGAAGCGCTGCGAATTAGCTGCAGAGCTAAATCTACCAGAAAGCACAATTAAGGTACAAGTTGATATTGAGTTGATTTGCGTAATTAAAGTAATAAAATACTTCTTATAATTTAAAAAATTTAATTTCATTGAATTTAAAAATTTAATATTAATTTTTTATTATTTAAAAAATTTAATTAATTTATTTAAATAATTGTATTTGTATGATAAAATAATTAAGAATAAATTAACATTTTAAAATTATTAAAATGATTATTAAAGTAATCATTGAAATGAACTTAATAGTTCAAGTTATGAATATAATTATTAAATGCAATCAATTAATTATTAAACAATAATTAATGTAATTTTTGATAAAATAATAATGTAATTATTATTTATGAAATAATTAATTTAAATATAATAATTTACTTATGATGCGCATGTAATAAAACATCAAATTTCTGTTTCGTATTTAAGACTTAATATTTATGATTTTTTATAAAGTAAAAAGTCATTGCACAAAGTTAGATATGAATAAAGTAATATTTTATAAGCAGACTCTATTGTAAATTAGCAGAAAAATCGAGAAGATTTCAATATTAAGATTCCAATGATAAGATTCCCGATCATCATAAGGAAAACATTGTTTTCCTTATGATGACCGCAATAGTGGTTATAAATATGAAAGCATAATAAATATTAAACTCTTCTCGATTTTTCTGCTAAAAGTAATATTAAATATCTATAAATAGTTCTAAAAATATTTTAAAATTGCGTTTGGAGAGAATGTAATAATTGCTTGGTTCTTTCTCCGGGGAAAATAAAAGAAATAATTTTATTTTTGAATTTTTGCCAATTCGATTGTCCTCTTCAGAAAAACTTTTAAGTGTTTTTCTGAAGATCCAACTAATGAGTTCTATAAATAATCTATAAATAATAATTATTATCTATAAATAATCTGTAATATTATTATCTTCGACATAAGGCAAAGACTCTGACTAGCAGAAAAATTGTATTTAAATGTTCAAAAGAATCTTGTCTTTAAAAATAATATTATTATCTATAAAAAATATTTTTGTTATCTAAAAATTATCTATAAGTAGTTTTGTAAAAAAATTGGGATAATAATGTAGAATAAACAAGAAATAAAAGTAGGAAGTATCTTATACAGTTATGAATATAATATTATTAATTATGAAACTTAAAAAACAATTGTGTTTATTTTACAAAGAAATTTTCAACAAACACATAATGTTGAGATCATTATGTTTATATATACATTATATAGACATGAGTATATAATATAAATAAAATAAACAGTATTTAATATTTGGAATAATGTGAAGAGTACAATATTTTTCTAGTGCATTTCTCCATGTAAGCTAAATAGCTACAAAGCACATAATGAGAAATCATTCATGGAATCTCTTGAGACGCTACCATTTTCATCGTTAGAATACAAATCGTCTCAATCGAATATTTCAATTTTTATTCGATTTAAACATATATTCTGATGATAAATGCCGAATTGCTAAACATATATTCTGATGATAAATGCCGAATTGCTCGTAAATTCAATAAAATATGCGACTTTGTTTACTTCGCCCGTATATATATATGCAAAAATGTTTGTAATATGTTAAATTGTGGTGTTAATCCTGGTTGATATCTTTGGAAGACAGTTCATGTTTGTAAAATCAGTAGTAACATGATAAACAAACGACAATTATTTTATTATTAAATAATTCCAAATTTTAAGATATTGTAATCAAATTGATTTTAAATTCAGAAAGAATCTCAACCTTTAGAATTTATAATTGTACTTGTTTCGGTTATAATTGAAAGTGTAGTATTACTTAAAATATATAAACATATTTTACGAGATTTTAATAGATTATTTTTAATCTAGAAATCGGATATGTATAAACATATTTTATAAATAACAATTTGCATATGCATTTTTTTCATGTATATTTTCATATTTTTTATTTTATATTTTCATATTTAATATTAATATCAATTAAATATAATTGTGTTGTTAAATAAAAAAACACAAATTGAATTTATAAAAAATAATTAATATATTAAATTTGTTAATAAAGAATTATTAGAGCTGGATCAAAGAAAGAAAAAAAATATTTGCAATTTCGCTAACCTATGTTACCATCTTCAGAAAATATTATGAAGATGTTAACAGAAGTTAGTGAAATATCAAATAAAATTTTCCTTCTTTATTTGATCCAGCTCATTGCCAGCTCAATACATTTACATATTAAGTGGATGTTAAGTGGATTATATTATAATTTTGCAACTTGGTGAAATTATTGAAATTATAAACAGATTTTTAATTTTCTGATTTCAAGTGAAATTATATTCTAAAGGCTTAAAACGAGTCATTTCATTCGCAGTTTACTGATTAGATAATAAATTTAAAATTCATTTATTGATAAACTTGTTTCCTGCGAATTAAGGTTTGGTTTCAAAACAGAAGGATGAAGGATAAGCGTCAAAAATTTGCTTTTCCAGCATTTGCGTCGGACCCGTTGGTATATTCATATATGGTTCAAGCAGCTGCAACAGCAATGGCATGCTACGGATTTCATCAAAATCAAGTTTTAACGAATTCAGTTCCGTCTTTTATCGGCACAGGTGGTAACGCATCTACAAATTTATCAACCAAGTTGAACTCACAACAGTTAAAAGTAGATCAAATTCAACCCAACAATTTCATGAGTACTTATGCGGCATCAGCGTCATTTGTATTACCATCAATTGTAGCTTCTCCATGGATACAGCATAGTATTAACAACAGTGATACAGCGGCGTCAACATCAACTTCTTGGACAAATTTTAACATTAATCAGATTTTTGCTAATAAACTGAATTATAACCGATCAGAAGATGGATTATGTCATGATGATTTAATAAAGATGGAAAGCAAGTTATCATGCGAAGAACAGAATGAAGCCGACACCACAAGAAAACAATAATATGTTAGATTTAGATCATTCCGTTTTCATATGCGCGTGTTTTAACCAATTTGTGCAGATTAAATTAAAAATCATATTTTAGTTAATTTTAATAAATTTGACGCACTAATTTAATTATGCAATTAACAAATAATAATGAAAAAACAAATTTTGAACATTTTAAATTCATAAAACATGAATTTGTTCATAAATTATTTATAAAAAATAATTCTAAATTACAAAAACATATAATAAATATAATATTTAGCTTAAATAATATTTAGCTTAAATAATATTAAACTTGATATAAGTTATATGAAATCTTAGACAAATAAAATTTGTTCCAATAGGAGGTAATAGTAGCCCAATTATAGCTGACTTGTTTTTAAGCTTTATATAATATGAATTTGTTCATAACTGTTTAAAAAATAAATCTAAATTATATAAAGATATGAAATATATGTTTCGATACATTGATGATATATGTGTATTTAATTCTAATAATTTTTTATTCAATTAGTGAACAAATTTATCCAGAAAGCCTTATTCTTAACAAAACCAATATTGATGATAAAGAAATCAAATCAGCTGACTGAGTCTACGTATTTATAATTATAAAATAAACAAAAGATAATAATGCTAAATCAAATTAGATTTTCTATAATTTAAATCAAGTTAAAATTAAAAATTGAAATTTAAAATAAACGTCATTTTTATGAATTGACTAATAAATAACAGACGTTGTATAACAGACGAAATATCAAAAAATAAATGTTTTATAATTAGTAATTATATTAGTAATTATAACATAATAATATAAATATTTATTATTTTAAACGAATGAGTAATAGAGTATCTTAGAATAGAGTAATTACAAACAAATAACTCAATTATTTACATATTAAATCAGCTAACTGAGTCTACGTATTTAATATAATTATAAAATAAACAAAACATAATAATGCTAAATCAAAATTTAATAATTAAATAATAAAATTAATAATTGTTTTTAGATTTTCTATAATTTTAATCAAGTTAAAAAATAAAAATAAAAAATAAAATTTAAAATAAACGTCATTTTTATGAATTGACTAATAAATAACAGGCGTTGTATCAGAATAAGAATTAGATAATTCTTATTATGAATGATTCTTATTATGTGGTAATATTAGCCCAATTATAGCTGACTTGTTTTTAAGCTTTATAGAATATGAATTTGTTCATAACAGTGTAAAAACTAAATCTAAACAATATAAATATATGAAATATATGTTTCGATATATTGATGATATATGTGTATTTAATTCTAATAATTTTTATTCAATTAGTGAGCACATTTATCCAGAAAGCCTTATTCTTAACAAAACCAATATTAATGATAAAGAAGGTGTATATCTAGATATGAACATTAAATTAACATTAACTAAAACTACTATTAATTTATATCGTAAAGATGACATATTTAAATATCCAAGAAACATATTTTTGCATGATCATTCATGCATACCATATAATATAAAATATAATACATTAAATAATGAAATTTTAAGAATTGCAACAATATGTAAAGATATTGGCTTTCTTCAAAATCATTTAAATAATTTAATAGATACATATCTTAAACTAGGTTACTATAAAAATAACATCAAGCAGAAAATAGTAAAATATACAAATCAACACAATAAACAAAAGAATAAATTTAAAATCTATTGCGGAAAATTTTTATGAATGGATAATAAATAATATACTTTGTATTAGAATAATGATCAAATTTAATAAGAGGAAATTCATCATTAGCACGTATTTGGACCGGCGGTTATGCTGGGTAGAAGATTTAGGGGCAAAACCTGATCGCATAGTAGTTCATCCTGATGACCTCTAATTTTAATTCTGATATAACGCCTGTTATTTTTTTATTCGATTCATAAAAATTGACTTTTATTTTAAAGTTCAATTTTTTATTTTAACTTGATATAAGTTATATAATATACTTATTAAAATCATGTAACAATTATTTGTAATTATCTATTTTCTAATTATTAAATTTTGATTTAGCATTATTATTTTATAATTATATTAAATACGTAGACTCGTCAGTTGATTTGATTATTGAATTTAATTTGAACATTAAATTCTCACATTATTTCCTTATTGAATTAACATTAAATTATTTATAAATAAAAATTTAATTTTTATCATTTTAAATAATACTTTTCGCGGTTGGATATTTTACGCGGTTAGGTAAAACAACTAATTATGAAGTTTAACAACTTAATAATTAGATTAAAAATAACTCGATTAATTAAATTAAAACATAAATAAAAATATAATTATAAATTCATGCTTAAGTTTATAGTAATTGCGACATTACATTGTCAAAAAGATAGATTTTGTCAATTACGACAAATCATTCTACTTGGTACGTAACGTATAGAATTAGACATTTTAACGTATGCGTTATGT
The DNA here is from genome assembly GCA_012934845.2 of Pomphorhynchus laevis. Lineage (NCBI taxonomy): Eukaryota > Metazoa > Acanthocephala > Palaeacanthocephala > Echinorhynchida > Pomphorhynchidae > Pomphorhynchus > Pomphorhynchus laevis. Next base: position 360,894 of record WNNJ02001187.1, on the reverse strand, counting down.
TCAAAGTAAAAATCCACATTTAAAATTAATAAATTTTATCTGGATGTGAAAATGCTAAAATATAAGAACATATATATGTATGTTAATATATTTATATTAATATACATACTTATAATATATTAATATACTTAATATATTGTAAGTTTTATCTGAATTTTGTAATGTTGACGTTCTCGACAAAGTACACCACCAGAACTTAAACATCATTTTTGGAAATATTAATTCGATAATAGTGAGTATTTTAATGAGCATTTTAGAAAATACAACATGTTTGATAATCGCTATATGACCTGCTGTGCAGTATGTGCCCTGAAGATAACTCATTGAAGTTTGCCATTTGGAGAAGATCATTTATTTCTAATGACATTCAGGTTATTTTACTTTAGGGTCCCATTTTAAAATAGATGTACACGAATTTGTAAAAATTGGTAAAGTAATAAAACTGTAATGTCTAATAGAGAGAATAATAGGGTCATGGGTTGATTAGCCCAGAGAAAAATAAGAAATCAATTTATGATATGCCGCTTTTATAGTTTAATCTCTATTCTCAGTGATACAATTATGTACACAATCTTCAAGCGTTTTATTGGCAATAAAATTGCACACTAATGATCTGAATGCATTCTTAAATGTCATTTTACAGTTTGCACATGCCAGCGCAGCATAACATTTCCAATTAGATGGCAAACGTAATAAAAAGAAAGTAGAAAGGCTAGAATTCAAAAGATATTGCACAAACATTAAACAAAATCGAATTTAAGCGTGTAATGTGAATTGCAATCGGTTTTATATCTCAACCAAAGTTAATTAGAGCAAATACAAACATCAAAATTTACTCAATAGAGGATTAAATAATATCAATATGGCCAATATTAAATTGTTTTTCATTAAAAATTGAAAATTGAATTTTGATTTTTTTAATTATTTTATAATAATTATTTATTATTAAATTATTTAAGTGAAGGAGAGTGAGACCATTCCGCGTGAATTTCTTGTAAAACATGTAAGCCAGACGCGAAAGAATGACGAATGCCGTTTCGTCATCACAATGACTCATCAGTGCCAGATCCCTCCTCTGCATCCAGTAGTGGGAGGGATCTGACACTGATGAGTCATTGTGATGACGAAACGGCATTCGTCATTCTTTCGCGTCTGGCTTACATGTTTTACAAAAAAAATTATTTAAATTTTTATTTAGCATTATTTTTAATTTATAAATAATTTAAAATACTCAGACTCAGTTAACTGATCTGATTTATAATTGTTATATTATGGTTGATGTCAAAATTGAATTTTGTTTAGTAACTGCCATGTTCATTAATTAAATGTCAATAAGAACAAATATTAACAACAACAATTTCTTGACAAGAAAAAAATCCATATGAATCCATATTCAAATGACGATTATTTGACCTTTCTAAACCTCAAGTTATTGACGATATTGATGTTGTTAAAAGTGAGTTTTCGTATTTTGTACTATATATAAATTAAAAATAAATACTTTTATTGATCAGGGCGTTTAAACATCGAGATGAATAATAAAATAAATTAATTTTAAATAAAATAAATCAAAAATGTTCGACTATTGAAATAGTCCTTTTCAAAAGTTATTTTTACTCTTATTTTATTGCATCTTAAACATCAAGAGGAATAATAAAATAATAAGTTATTGCTCACAAATTTTATTTTTCTATTCCTCTCGATGTTTAAACGCCCTGAACAATTGAAGAGCACATCGAACGTATCATTGGACATTATTTTTAAATATTTTTCGCTTAGTTTAAATTTATTTTTAAAAAGATTTTGTTGATTTATATTTTGTAAATTAATATTTTAATCAGGTTCGTTGTTATAATTCAGACAATGATTGATTAATGCTGATGAAGTATCAGCTGTTTGTGAGGAATAATTAGATAATAAATTATTGTTCACAAATTTTCGACTCTGCAATAGTCATTCTCAAGTCTTATGTTATCTTTAAAAAGCATAACACTTAAGTAGGATTATTACAATAGTCGAAAATGAATTAACAATAATTTTCTTTTTCTATTTATCTCGATGTTTAAACGCCCTGAACAATTGATGAGCACATCGAACGTATCATGGGAAAATACTTTAATCTTAAAATTTTTCAAAATTCAGATTATACGGAAGAATTTTCTAAATTCAATTTTTATGATTTGATTAATAAATAAAATTAGTAAAAGTTATTTTATTAAAATATTTCAAAGTATTAAAATAAGGATGAGAAATAACAAACTGTAATGTCATCAAGGTTTCGACTCCTACTCTTCAACTCAAGATAACAGATGTGTCACCTACATAATAATGTATTTATAATGATGATATTTGACTAGTATTCCATTCTAATAGAAAGTATATTATTTACTATCTAACCATAAAAATCCCCTGCACTAATTCACTCAGCAATACAGTAAACTATAAACTTAAATTGTTAACTGTTTAGATATCGGTCAGATTGAAAGTTGTATTCGAGATAAGATTCGTGATCAAATGCGTAATTTAACGTATTAAATTATTAATACAGTAATATTAAAGATGAATCCAATTTTATTGTTCCCAAAAACAGTCACCATATATCGCTATATATGGTCTCGTTGTCCAAGTCACTTATCCAACCCGATTATGTTGTCCCTTTCAATATGTTGTGCAATAATACCGCGGTAGAATGCTCAAAAGACTAGGCGAGCATTAATACATGTGCTTCCAGTTTGCCCTTAATAACATAAGTGTGTCGACCTTCTGAAGAGATATTGTTCGCTCGTTCGATAGACTGATTTTGCTCAGAACTTTCATTCGTTAGAGGACGTGCAAGGCAAAATTGCTCGTATGTTTGGTCCGAGTCGATAACACAATTCTTAGGTTCGTCTTTATAAAGGTATCCTCATTGCAACAAACGCAATTCGCTGGATTCGATTAAATCAGCCTCTGGCGATCGGATAATTGATTGAACTACTTAATCCAGGGCAGCTCAAGAATCGATACACTCCCCAGAATCTATTGTGAATTTTGATAAAAGTGGGAAAGGATCCATGCAGTTTACTAAAAGGAAGGATCTGTTTTTGGCGAATGCTAAGGAACTCTAGGTGCTGAGAGATGTGTCGGTATCGAGGGTCTTTAGAATATTCAATGCGTTCTCTAATCGTCCATGTATCCTCGTCTGAAATGTTATTCAAGAGTGCTTTAACGCTTTATCTGGTAAGAACCACCAAAATGCGCTGGAATAATTCTTCAGCTACTTTTAAATAAGGAACGTTCTGACGAGCAGCAATATAGTTAGCTATTTTGCGAATGAAACTTAAGCCCTCTGTGTTGCATCCCCATACGTTTCAAAAACAACTGAGGTAAGCATATAGCCATTTGCCTCCATTTTGTGACTGTATTTACGTAATTTGACTCTTATAGATTAGTCCTCAATAGCAAACGACGCCCAGTGCTAGATTTCGACAAATATGACGATTGCTGCCGGTTAGTAACAGGTAAAATCAACAGTTTCTGATTAGTAGTTGTTAGAAAGATTGTTTAAACTATCTTGCCAACAACTACTACTTACAATCGATAAAGGGGTGAACGCCGAAACGTAAAAATATATTTACTTTGTTTTTGCTGGTGTTACAATTTGAAAACTTATAATTTTGCCCTTAAAAAGAAGTCCCACCCAACGGTGTTAATTATCATGATATTATAATATCATGATATTATAATGATATTATAAATAAACTTTAATGTAGTAGAAAAAACAGCCAAAGACACTTATAATTTTTTTAAACGTTTCGTCCTTTATAGGGGACTTCGTCAGTATATCTAGAAAACACAAAATCATAGGCACAATGCAAAAGATGTAGAAAAAGCGAATTATTATTCGTTACGTGATGTCTTGCCACTTTAATAGAGTTGCAGCTGTAAGCTCGTAAGGAGCATCTGCCATTATTTGTGATATCCATTTCATTTCCGCTCCTTTTCGATTTTTGTCACAATTAAAATCCTGTTCAATTATTGTATAATTGTAATATTCTTGTTGACACCTGTTATCGTCTCTATGTATTAGTGCATGTCTAACCGTGCCTTCTGTTGCATCGTTTCGCTTGATACCTACTCTTCGATTGTTAACACGAATGCTTAGAGAGTTGGATGTCTCACCAACATATTGTTTATACCCCTGCTTACAGGATGCGATGTAAACAGTTTCTCGTCTTGCAGTCGGATTTATGTGAGAGTCGATATTCAAGTTTTGTTTCATTGCTTCGAAACGTCTTTGTCTCATTTATCAATGCGCAACATTTACACCTCGCTCTTTTACATAGTGCACATTTATTATGTTGATCGTCTCTCAGTTCACCAGATTCTTCGGACATGTTGAATTTAGATCGAACGAGCATCTTCTTAAGCGTCTGATGAGTTTTAAAGTATACTATTGGTTGCTTACCAAGCGTTTCACACATCTAAAACGCCTCTACCATTCTTCTACTTTATGATGCTAGGGCTGCGTGGTATGTTGTCACACATGCAGACTTATTCGGTCTTTTGGGTTGTGCTGATAAAAGCTCTGTCCTTGATTTGGGTTTGCGGTAGCACCTCGTTGAGAATACATCTCCCCTAGTTGTACTTAGCTTTTCGATTGTAGAGTCAAGGAAGTTCACAGGATACTCTAGGTTGCATGTAAATTTCATTTGTCCTTCGTTTAGTTGCTTCAAGAAGGACCGCATTGCATCTTCACTACCATCCCATATGCAAAATACATCGTCGCTATACCGCATCCATGAATGCGGCTTCACTAATGAGTTGCTTATTAGTTCTTCTTCGTACATTCCCATATACAGTATCGCATAACATGGTGCTAGGGGTGTACCCATGGCAGCACCTTTAAGTTGAATATAACATTGTCCATTAAACGCCACAACATTTCTGCGTAGTATCAGTTCCGTAGCTTTCATTATAAAATCCGCTTCATCACTATCTAAAGACGCTGTTGCTCTGTAAATTGCTTTCATACATCTTCATGGGGTATGTTTGGATATAGAGACTCGACATCTAGCGTAAAGATCTTTGCAATCGCTGGGATTGTATTTTTGATCTGTTTAAATTTCCTCAGAAAATCGTTTGTACTTTCTAAATGAGCCGACACATTCGGTATCAACGGCTTTAGTTTGCTATGGACATATCGAGAAAGTATCTCTGTTGGTGTACCGAGGCAGCTCACAATTGGTCTCCCAGGACAGGGAATAGCTATTTTGTGGATTTTTCGGGCATGTAAAAATATCCTCATTATCTAATTTTCCATAAGTATCACTGTTTAAATGTCGTTGCGCTTCATCAAAATAATAATTTTGGGACCAAATAACGACTTTGGTCCGAACCTGGATATTTTTACATGCTACCGAAAATCCACAAAATAGCTATTCCCTGTCCTGGGAGACCAATTGTGAGTTGTCTCGGTACACCAACAGAGATACTTTCTCGATATGTCTATAGCAAACTAAAGCCGGTAATACCGAATGTGTCGGCTCATTTAGAAAGTACAAACGATTTTCTGAGGAAATTTAAACAGATCAAAAATACAATCCCAGCGAATGCAAAGATCTTTACGCTAGATGTCGAGTCTCTATATCCAAACATACCCCATGAAGATGTATGAAAGCAATTTACAGAGCAACAGCGTCTTTAGATAGTGATGAAGCGGATTTTATAATGAAAGCTACGGAACTGATACTACGCAGAAATGTTGTGGCGTTTAATGGACAATGTTATATTCAACTTAAAGGTGCTGCCATGGGTACACCCCTAGCACCATGTTATGCGATACTGTATATGGGAATGTACGAAGAAGAACTAATAAGCAACTCATTAGTGAAGCCGCATTCATGGATGCGGTATAGCGACGATGTATTTTGCATATGGGATGGTAGTGAAGATGCAATGCGGTCCTTCTTGAAGCAACTAAACGAAGGACAAATGAAATTTACATGCAACCTAGAGTATCCTGTGAACTTCCTTGACTCTACAATCGAAAAGCTAAGTACAACTAGGGGAGATGTATTCTCAACGAGGTGCTACCGCAAACCCAAATCAAGGACAGAGCTTTTATCAGCACAACCCAAAAGACCGAATAAGTCTGCATGTGTGACAACATACCACGCAGCCCTAGCATCATAAAGTAGAAGAATGGTAGAGGCGTTTTAGATGTGTGAAACGCTTGGTAAGCAACCAATAGTATACTTTAAAACTCATCAGACGCTTAAGAAGATGCTCGTTCGATCTAAATTCAACATGTCCGAAGAATCTGGTGAACTGAGAGACGATCAACATAATAAATGTGCACTATGTAAAAGAGCGAGGTGTAAATGTTGCGCATTGATAAATGAGACAAAGACGTTTCGAAGCAATGAAACAAAACTTGAATATCGACTCTCACATAAATCCGACTGCAAGACGAGAAACTGTTTACATCGCATCCTGTAAGCAGGGGTATAAACAATATGTTGGTGAGACATCCAACTCTCTAAGCATTCGTGTTAACAATCGAAGAGTAGGTATCAAGCGAAACGATGCAACAGAAGGCACGGTTAGACATGCACTAATACATAGAGACGATAACAGGTGTCAACAAGAATATTACAATTATACAATAATTGAACAGGATTTTAATTGTGACAAAAATCGAAAAGGAGCGGAAATGAAATGGATATCACAAATAATGGCAGATGCTCCTTACGGGCTTACAGCTGCAACTCTATTAAAGTGGCAAGACATCACGTAACGAATAATAATTCGCTTTTTCTACATCTTTTGCATTGTGCCTATGATTTTGTGTTTTCTAGATATACTGACGAAGTCCCCTATAAAGGACGAAACGTTTAAAAAAATATAAGTGTCTGTGCCTGTTTTTTATACTTCACTAAGGTTTATATATATATATATATATATATATATATATATATATATATATATATATATACCGATTCAAACGAAACTCTTATGATTATATATATATATAATAGTAGTGCTATATATACTATTATATATAATAGTATATATACTATTATATATAATAGTACATATATAATAGTAGTGCACGGATGTGCTGTGTAGACAACGGTCCAGGATTTCTTACGAAATACGGCATTTATACTAAATGGTGTTGCTTGATAGACTGGACTTCGATTCACGACTTTCAGTCACCATGTCACTTCTAGACGACCACTTCAGCATCGAAATGATGAGTACCCGGCAACACTCATCAGTAGAATGAGGTACACACTGGTCGTTTCGGTTGCCTGTGTGACATTGTGAATAAAGGCGTTTCCGACACTTTGCTTAATTGTCTGAGGCTTACGCTCTTTACCAGATCGAATTGCTGTGCGGACCATCCTTAAACACTAGGCAGAGGTTGTTGCTGAATTGTCGCTGCACTCGTTTGATCCTAAATGGATACGGCAGGTATAATAGTAGTGCACGGATGTGCTGAGTAGACAACGGTCCAGGATTTCTTACGAAATACGGTATTTATACTAAATGGTGTTGCTTGATAGACTGGACTCCGATTCACGACTTTCAGTCACCATGTCACTTCTAGACGACCACTTCAGCATCGAAATGATGAGTACCCGGCAACACTCATCAGTAGAATGAGGTACACACTGGTCGTTTCGGTTGCCTATGTGACATTGTGAATAAAGGCGTTTCCGACACTTTGCTTAATTGTCTGAGGCTTACGCTCTTAACCAGATCGAATTGATGAGCGGACCATCCTTAAACATTAGGCAGAGGTTGTTGCTGAATTGTCAATTCAATCTTTTCTTTATATGACATCTACGATTATTTATTCTTATATTTAATTGAGTCGATGTCTTATTAACATACTGTTTAGCGCATTTAACCCACGTACACACAATTTCTTGTTGCGCATGTAGCATCAACGCGTATTCTATTACTCAACGTTGTAACTACACTATGTAAATGATCGACTACTGATACAATCGCACAGAATTTACATCGCGGTTATTTACAAGGATGACTGTGATATAAATGATTAATATTATCCGCATGTTCCACTTTTGACCGAACCATAATGTCCCTTATTTTCATCGTATTTTAAAAAACACTATTGGAGGTCTTCCATCTAATCCTGTTTGCCTGTATGCTCTAACATATTTCGCTGCAAGTCATATAACGCTGGATGACAAGGAAGTCCACATACAGCTCGTTGTGTCGGTTTATTATTTCTGTTGTTTAGAAGGTCATTGCGATCAAAATTCCTACCTTTATTAATCTCTTTATATATATGAACAGGCGTGTATCCTCGTATTAATAGATCATCCTTAAGTATCTCTAACGCTTCGTCTCTTGATTTAGCCGTACTAGATATTTTTATTATTCGCCCGGTCTCATTTTGAATGACCGCTCGTTTTGTAGCGGAACTATGACAGCTATGTGCATGCAGGTACATTGCGGCGGATTCCGGTTTCCTATAAGATGATATCTCGAAAGTTACATTATTGTTAATTTTGTACCGTTCAATGCGCACGTCGAGAAAGCATACTTTATATTGTCTCTTACAATTAAATTTGAGAATCCCACTGTTAATATGGGATATGAATTTATTCAGATTATCTTCACCTAAAGTCCAGACCATAAATACATCATCTATGTATCTTAACCACTGTGGCCCTTTTTTTGTGGTAGCTAATAATTCAGATTCATACATATCCATAAAGATAATTACATACGTCGGAGCTAATAGCGTTCCCATTGCCGTTCCTTTTATTTGTTTGTACAACTTTCCCTCAAAAGAGATTACGTTATTCCGTATTACAACTTCGGTCGCATTGACAATGAAATTAGCTTCCAACTTAGACATTTACCGTGTAGCCTTGCGTTATGCTCTCAGGCCTTCTTCAATAGAAATGTTTGTATAGAGCGACTCCACGTCTAGTGTGCATAATATGGCATCATCAGGAATTGTTGTTTTTATCCTTTCAAAACGACGCAAAAAATCATCCGTACTTTTTAGATGTGCAACCATATTATTCAATAATGGCTTTAACAACAAATCTATGTGCCTACTCAATAATTCTGTTGGTGTGTTAATACAGCTCACGATTGGTCTGCCTGGACACGGATAGATACCTTTATGCACCTTAGGAAACATATAAAACCGGCCGGGTTTCGGTATATTTTTTAGGAGACACTGCATCTGTTTCATACTCAAAATGTTTTCGAAAACACCCTTTGCTAGTATAGCGGAAACACTTTCATTTGCTATAACAAGATCGTCGTCAACTGCTGCAACATATACATCAGATTGTAAATGGCGCAAACCTTCCTCGATGTAACTCTCTCTAGACCAAATTACTACCTTGCTATCTTTATCGGCTGGTGTTATCACTACATCTTCCATTGCTCTTAAGCTCTTTAATGCTCGTAAAAGATTTAAAGGCAATATGGACTTGTACTCTTTGTTAGGTTTTATCGCTCTATATTGATTAAATAAGCTCTCACCCATATAATTTATCGCTTTCAGTTTATCGTCATGATTTTCAATTGAATCAAAGCATTTCACACATGTCTGACGATTAGATTCCAAAAGCATTTTACGAGCAAACTCCCTTTGACCAACATTGAAATTTAGTCCGAGTGCTAACACTGTTTTCTGATCTTCAGTCAAATGACGATCGCTAATATTATTTAAATATTGATCGGGATTATGCACAAAGTTTTGCCTTCTAGATTTCCTCTTATTGAATCTTCTATTTGGATGATGTTCAATATTGACTAATTCCTTCACATTCACATATCTGTTAGACAAGCTTGATAACTTTTTGCATTTCCAACGTGTACATCTATCATATAGGTCAATGTTGTATTCGCTTGGGGTAGTGTTATATATTTTACCATAGTAGTCTCGTAGAGCTCTCGTTAATTTTATGCTTGAGTTAGACAAAATTAGACCAACGGCGTTTTAATTGCTTAATAATATTATTATCCACTCCTTTTGTCAACGCACATACATCCTTTTTAATATGTAATCCATTAGGAATGACTTTACTGTTTAGGCAGGCTGACAAAAATTGAAAATGTGATTACGCTTGGGATTTTAAATTTGGTCTATAACGCAGGGTCAGATCGATGACGCTTTCGTATATTAGGTGTTGATTTTCTAGCTGCGGGTTGGGATCCATCATGGATACTTTCATATATCCCTCAAACTTTTAACTTTAAATTTTTTTCTGTTTAGGCGACTAATTAATTTTGAAATTGTAGGTTATTGATTTAACTTGAAGAAGATCCCACTGAGGATCGTAACGTTGTAATAAAATAAAACACTTGGTCTTCTGGTTGGTTTTAATTAAACATTTTACAAATACATATGAAAGTATCCATGATGGATCCCAACCCGCAGCTAGAAAATCAACACCTAATATACGATAGCGTCATCGATCTGACCCTGCGTTATAGACCAATTTCTCCCTTCTATACTGAAGGAGGGAGAAATCCCGAAAGCTTTATAAAATAAATAAGTCTTTGCTTTGATTTTGAGCCTGCTCCCAGATCGCATAGCGATACGTCATTATAGTTGTTACTAATTAGTAAACGGGGAAAAACGGACATAACTTGGTATTAGAAACCATCACAGTCCATCAGCAATTAATTCCCTAGATCGATTTCTGCTTATTGAGCTTCATCATATGAGTCAAGATTTTTAGAGTGTTCAGGGATCCTCCACCACAGTTTAGAAACTTCGATATGCTCATCTCTTCCGAAGAGACGAGCTATTTCACTCTTTCTAATGGCTCTAATTCTACAAGAGAAGGCATATCGAACGGACTAAGGAGACTCATAAAATGCTATTTCCAGCAATAAAGAATTTCTTCAATGTCAGTTAGCATATACCATCCCTTGTCATAGACAGTTTGAAGAGTTTTCTGGTTTCCAACACGAAAGTTCTTGATCGTCATCTTGAACTCTTCGAAACTGACATGTAATAAGTTCTAAGTGCTCTCCAAACTTCTCCTAAGTAGCCTTCTTCGTTTAGGTAACTGCCAAACTATAACTATCTTTGCCCTTCAGTACTTGTATAGATCTTCCACTAATTTATCAGAAAACGTTGTCTTATAAGCCAGATTCTTCTGTTGGTCGAAATATCTAAATGTTGATGTCAACTAAGCAGCTCAACGATTCCGTCTGCGACTAGCACCTGAGGCCTTTTAGCCACAACGTTTCGAAGTTGCTTTGGCAAAGGAGGATTTATACATACCTCATTCCTTCTAAATGTCCATCAGGATGTAGTCATATACACGTTTTTTGACGGAAGCATCTAATAGACACTCCCAGCACGCAATCACACAAGGTTAGGGTTTACCAGACTTGTCAAGCATTCGATTCTGCCATCAAAGCTTACTCTCTTCATGGTACTAATCGTTTGTCAGCCCGTACTTCACATGAGTGTTTAGAACATAACGTCGCAGATCAGATCAAACAATTACAAAATCGATCACTGATCTTTGACTGAAAGAATCCTGATACTATCTGCCTCTATGGATCTCCTTATGTTCAAACATGGGGTATGTTATGCACAAATTGTTACGAGAATGAAAGTGCAATAATTCAACACCACTTGAATTTAGATCAGATAATCCGTTCCTCTCCAACATTATCTTCCAAGTGATACTGTCGCTACCAATATGAACATTGAAGTTATCCAATGGAACGAACGAATATTTCGCAGGAGTACTATGAAACAGAGCGTGAAGATCTTTAACGAAGACTGGGTATTCCGAGATAATGTTGGGAGTAAACGCACACACAACAGTTATCCATGTTTCCTGTTCGTCTAGAAGTCTCAGAGACGCTAGCCCTTCGTTCACTGGGTTAAACCTCTATACCATGAACGACAACTGGGGACTTATAAGTATCCTTACCTCCGTCGCTTTCCGTTGGTAACTCCCAAATAGTTCAAGGTCCAATTTTATTCCTAAAGTTTAGTAGTTCCAGTTCCAGAATAGTGAAGAAAAGTCACTACAACTATTTCTAGACCGAAGCGAACAATCTCTCCAACTAATCCTGTTCCTTCTATGCCAGCGAGATGACATTCCACGCACCTATATGAAGGCTAGTCCGCTTTAAATGTTGATGCCTTTTTCGCTGTCTATGTACAACTGCTGGTCACACCGCACCCGACAATGAAAACTCCTCAGGTCAGTGGTGAGTTGAAAACTGTTCTTCGCTCTTAATTGTTTTGTAAATTTGTTGCTTGTAATTTTCATTGTCTCGGATTCGTTTGTTCGTCTATCTTCAGTTCCCAGTATTCTTTAATGATCCAACATCGCTACTGTAAGGAAACCTCGCAACTGTATTGCATCTGTGACTCTCTTCCGCCTTTTGTCCATTGTTCAATCCGTCGTTGTAGTCATCGGAGGAATCTGAGATAGTCTACAAAAAGAACTATTCCTACGGCTGATTCAAGCCGGCCAATTATTTAGCCGTTGATCTACGAATATCGAACATAATTTGCCTGCACGATGCGGCTAATTGGCAATAGGTGCTAGTTTCATACTTAAAATAATGGCACCTAGCGGTCATATCTTAGGATTGGAACTAAATCTAAATATAATCTATATAAAGATATGAACTATATGTTTCGAAATATTGATGATATGTATTCTACTCAAATAATTTTTATTCAATAAGGGACAAATTAATCAAAGTAGCCCTATTCTTAATAAATAAATATTGATGATAAAGAAGGTATATATCTAGATATGAATATTAAATTAACATTAACTAAAACTACTATTAATTTATATCGTGAAGATGACATATTTAAATTTACAAGAAACATATTTTACATGAGCATTCATACATTCTACACCATATTATATATAATGCATTAAATATTGAAATTTAAAGAATTGCTATGATATGTAATAATATTAGTTTTCTTAAAAATCGTTTTAATAATTTAATATATAGAAAACTACTGGTAACGTTATATCAATACGAAAGAATTTCATACGACTTTTATTTAATTAACACGATCAGGAAAGTAAAAACCTGCATACTTGTTTTACAACCTTCGTCGGGAAGCTTAACCCGAAATGCGCTTACTACAGACGCTTTTCAGAGGTATACGAGCAAAGCTCAAGTGCCGATGCTTAGATTCGTCACTTCACATATAGTGGTTATATGAATTGAAACTGCTGGTGACGTATATTAATAAGAAAGAATTTTATACAACTTTTTTTAATTAACACGAACAGGAAAGTATAAACCTGCATGCTTTTATACGACCTTCGTCATGAAGCTTAACCCGGAATGCGCTTACAACAGACGCCTTTCAGAGGTATACTGAGGATTAAGTACTGTCGAAGTTGTGTAGTTACAGGGACACACTGATGAGACTACAGTGTTGTGATGAGTAGACTAAGTTCTAACCATTTCGCCTTTCATCATGCCAATGCAGGTGTCGATGATGTGCAGCTGCTTGTTGTCCTTGTCGGGAATGATATGGATGTCGAGTTCGTTGCTAGAGTCGAATTTGGTAGGGTCGGTCAGGGGTTCGAACATGATTTTGTCTAGGGCGTCAGATCCATTTGAAATGAGTTCACGCAGAAAGATTTATTTGTTCGAGTAGAACGTGGTGATAATGATACTGATTAACTGTGCAATTTCCGCCTAGAAGGCGGAGGTCTGAGTTACGCCGTCATCCTGAACAATCTGATTCGGCACATGGTTGTGCTGGATGTCTGTTGACGCCATTATACTGGAATCATTGTTTCTGCTGCATCCCATAACAAAAACCCTCCACACTTTTTGCGATTAGTGTTCTTCTCATCTTGTCCTTGTTTTTGATTCGTTCGGATCAAGGAGTTATCGATGTAATTTCGCTGCAACGTCGTCTTTGCATCCTCGTGGTTAACAGCCGTTTCTGATGTTTGTCATCCTCGCCACTCCCCTCCTCTATCGTGTTAAGCCATTCGCGCTTATTCATAGAGTCCACATCGTCCAACTTCCTGACTAGCGCCCCCTCCCGGCATTCGCTATAGGCATTGATAAATCGTCTGCGCCCAACGCGCTTATCGAATTGTTGAGCGTTTTGTCTCCATCAGTGTCGTTATTAAGGAGACAGCGCGGCAGCTCAAACTCTTGCAGCAAACGAGTCGGACCCGATTCCTCCTTTTCGTACCGATCCACATCAATGGCCTGAGAAAGTTCGTACACTTCTTCAGAGCGCGCAATCATCCTGTTTCTTGTTTTATTATCAGGAAACTCGACCTCTGAATGTTCGGTTGTCTCTTCACCGAGAAATTGTGAAGTGTATGAGTTAAGACTTGATATTGTTGCAATATTAAACTGGGGGTGTGGGTCGTTACATTGTCCTAGGTCCTTTTCCAATAACGGTTGGTCCGGTTTATCTCAACTCTTCAAAATATCCTTTGCATTGCCTTCTGACAAAGGTCTCTTTGATCGAACAATCGAAAGCTAGAAAAACTTAATCTGCGGAATCAGGATTGACGGTGCGCATCAAATGGTTTACCCTAGGTGCGGTTGCACAATTAAGAAGTAAGGTGAATGCAACCCGAGGCTCCGGCATAAATTCTAAGATTCCTAGATGTATCAAGGGTGGAAGTAATTCGGTGATCAAGTAATTGGTGCAGTATTCCCTAGAGCTAACCGGAATATCGACGATACTAAAGTCTTTGGACAGCTTCAAGTTACAGGCAAAAGGGCACGATCCTCGGATTTTTTCGATATGACTGACCTCGCCAATTACCTCTGTCTTCTTTCAGTTTAAATTCATTCAAATGGCATGAAAATATGACGATAAGTGTGTCAAGGTCTCTGCCATAGCCTTACTTATACCAGCTACAACTCCATCGTCGAGATACCATTTGTTGAAAATAATGCCATCAATTGTTGAAATGTGGACAATGATTTGGTTTATCGCAAGGCAAAATAGGAACGCGCCCAAATGGTCTTCTCGCTGAACACCGCTTAAGGATGAAAGGGGTTCCAAATTTCCAAATTGTAAACTCGATCCACTGCCATAACAATAATTTACCCATTTAGAAAGTTTGGGAAAAACATTCTTATAGCGTCGATAATGTATGTTTGACTCAGAGAGTTAAAATGCATTTTTAAGTCGATTTTGATCCATATCAGGTCATCATCTTGTCGGTGAAGGTGATTTAATAATCGAGCATGCTGTATAATCTATTCGATACCATTTGGTATAGCTACACCGAGTTGGTGCGGTTGAAGTGCTGCAGAAAAGAGTGTACGAAGTTTAATGCATATGCACTTGGAAGAGAGACGTCGCAGCGTCTCACCAACTGCAATTGAACGGATACCGACGTCAGGCTTACTCAAGGCAGAGAGATTAGCCCCTGCGACGAAGTGTACGAGATAATGTGGTAGTAACCCAGCAATCATGTGATTTACCAACGTTGTAATACGGTAAATAAAGGATCCGTGTTCGACCGCCAGCATATTCTGTAGATGCTCTGCTCGTAACCCAAAACATTTGGGAGAAGTGGACGGAGAAAATGACGATATTGCAGCTTGAACGGTATGAGAATCAACCGACAAATGTAGTGACGAACTTGATGATGGCGAGAAACGGGCCTCGTCATACGACGGGTATCAAAACGAGCTTCTATTGAGTAGAGTTATGACGATTCACAGATGCCGCTAGAAGTAAAGCGACCCATGGCTTTTCCATAGTTACCGCTTCTTGTCAGATCGATGACTTCTGCGATGTCGAGCTTAGAAGAAAATCTCATGGCTGTTTTGGAAGAACGATTCTTCAAGGTTGACAAACATTCACTTTCCTTACCATCTTCAAACCACCCCATACATATAGTCATCCGCTACCCGGACATTATCCTCAGATTAACCACGAGTTGTTATAGTTTGTAAGCACAGTTTCAGGAAACATAAGAGACGGACCTAATCATGTATGGACTATGGACTGCGAACATATGGCCTTAAGAATAAGGGCTGAGAATAACTCTGATACTCGACGGCGCAAATTCCATGGAATGCGCTTCACAGTGTTAATTGAAGCCACCAAGACTTTCCGTAAGAGTTCGAGTGATGCAGCATTCAAATCAATACCCGGTGTGACCATGAGTTATTTAGCTGAAAGCCAGATTGGTTATTATCATGCTCTAATTGAACATCGTAATCCGCGTGATTTACATGAACCGACCCTCGAGCGGTGCCAACGGGTGGGTGATTAGATGTAGACGGTATTTGATTAGAACTTGAGCATCTCATTGAAACTGGCCGGTGTATACGAAGACGGCTTGTATTATGTAATCGACATTGTCTATGGCATACGCCCAATTGTCAATCCGATTACCACTCGACGATGACTCCATGAAACGCATGATCGAATTGTATGTTAATTATTTCTCAAATGTATGTTATTTATTGTAAGTTTAAATAACCAAAAAATTTAACCAGGTTACTTATTGTAAGTATCTATTAATCAAGAATATTAATCCATGCATTTGATTGGTTTTTTATTGAAATTTGAATTTTACGAAAATTGTACTTTAAACTCTGTCCATTTTGCTTGAACATATTTCTTAAAAATATCTATCAAAGCTCGACCGAAACCATAATGAGTACCCGGCAACACTCATCAGTATAATGAAGTACTCACTGGTTGTTTCGGTTGCCTGTGTGACATTGTGAATAAAGGCGTTTCCGATACTTTTCTTAATTGTCTGAGGTTTACGCTCTTTACCAGATTTAACTGATGTGCGGACCATTCTTAAACACTAGGCAGAGGTTGTTGCTGAATTGTCGCTGCACTCGTTGAATGCTTAATGGATACGGCATGTATAATAGTAGTGCACTGATGTGCTGAATAGACAACGGTCAAGGATTTCTTTCAGAATACGGCATTTATACAAAATGGTGTTGCTTGTTAGATTGGATTTTGATTCACGACTGAAAGCCGTGAATATTATATAATTATATAATGTTAAATATTATATTAAGTTAAATATTTTTTTATTATATGTTTTTGTAATTTAGAATTATTTTTTATAAATAATTTATGAACAAATTCATGTTTTATGAATTTAAAATGTTCAAAATTTGTTTTTTCATTATTATTTGTTAATTGCATAATTAAATTAGTGCGTCAAATTTATTAAAATTAACTAAAATATGATTTGTAAGAAAATTTAATATGTCTAAATCAAAATAAAACTTAAATTCTTAAATAATGTTTATTCCGAGTTGTTTCCTTATTCCGCTTTTTTTGTAACTTAATCGGAACATTTGAGCATTTTATAATCAATTCAGCTAGCCGAGTCTATATACGTAGGTATTTAATATAATTAAAAAATTAGAAGAATATTTGAGTGATTACGTTGATAGCAATCAGTGAGGAAGTAGTATGCTGGTTCGCTATAGCCAGTTTATTTGGATGCACAGAAAGTGCCGATTAAGGCTTTAGAAAAGAAAGTACAATGTACAATGACAGTAACTCTGCATTGGAGCCTTTGTTGGCGGAATATTGCAGGAATGATAAAATAAGTATACTCGGTTTTTAAATTAACTAATAAAGCTTAATTTTACAGCTAACAAATAAAAACAGTTAAAAGCAGCTAACTGAGTCTACGTATTTAATATGATTATAAAAATTTAAAAAATAATAATACTAAATCAAAATTTAATAGTTAAATAATAAAATAAATAATTGTTATAAGATATTTTATTATTTTTATCAAGTTAAAATAAAAACTGAAATTTAAAATAAAAGTAATTCAAAATACTCTACATAGTGATTTTGCAAGCAAAGTAAAAAATATTAATTTTAATGTTATAAATTATCATCATATAAACAATATTGTCAATATGATTGACTATAAGATTTTTTGATGACTTATTTTTACACAAAAATATATTCCCTCATTTGGGTAAAATAAATTAGATTATTTAACTGAGTCTACATATTTTATATTATTTATAAATTACAAATAAAGATAAAAAAATAAAAAATAGATAATAAATAATTATAAATAATAATTAATTGTTATATAAGATTTTATACAATTCTGTTAAAATTACATTCGTGTGCCACGTAATCTGTTTTTTAGGCATTATTAATTATCCACACGAGAAAAACAATTTTTTTTGTTAGAGTTAATTATAACAACGTTTCGGTCAATCACAGTGACCCTTTTCAAGTTCTAAAAGGGTCACTGTGATTGACCGAAACGTTGTTATAATTAACTCTAACAAAAAAAATTTTTTCTCGTGTGGATAATTAATAATGCCTAAAAAAAACAGATTTTATACAATTATTTTATATAAAAAAAACCAAATTATTTCTCCCATAGTCTTTTATTCATTTCGGCCTTGTAACAAAATGGACCATTGGTTGTGATTATATGCCGTTTCTTATTTGTTTAGAATAATGTTTAATGTTTTAATGTTTAATATCAACATAAATATCGTTTCACTAAGTTATAATACCCCATCTGTTCTATTAATGTTAGTGAATTACATTTATTTAATATTAAAATCCCTTTAATTCAAGCAAATCTTTTATATATCTGCATTGCTGTTTATATCTGCATTAGCGCTTGCAGTAACTTTTCGCTTGGAAAACTATACGAACACATATGCTTAGATAAC
The DNA here is from genome assembly GCA_012934845.2 of Pomphorhynchus laevis. NCBI lineage: Eukaryota > Metazoa > Acanthocephala > Palaeacanthocephala > Echinorhynchida > Pomphorhynchidae > Pomphorhynchus > Pomphorhynchus laevis. Next base: position 342,219 of record WNNJ02001187.1, on the reverse strand, counting down.
AAACTTTAGAGATTGGACATTTAAATAGGTTAATAGAAGATACTTAGAAACCATTTTAGCAATCAAAATGTACTTTTATCGATACCATTTTAAAAATCACTCTTCTTGTCCATTAATTTGTTGAGATTAGTTTGTTATCCTGACTATTAGGCTAAAATTGTTGTGGCTTTGACAATTTATTTACAAGATCACTGGTATATTTGGGTCACTTTTGCAAAGCTTGGCATGTTTTATCAGTTTTCTAAGAATTTTAATTACAGTCTGTTAACAGACTATTAATCAGCACTTTTGGTATTTTATTTAGTATATAATAAATTGCACCGGTTGATTTCTAATATTTAATCTTCCTTTTTTGACAAAAATGCGTTTTTTAAGTTTAATATGATTTGCGCTTATCGTAAAATGTATTTAAATGCATTTTTACTAAAAATGCATAAAAGGAATAAAATTTTGTCGACATGAAATAATGTGAATTAGCAATAAACATAGATTATGAACAAAACAAACAAAGACGTGTTAACATTTGACATCATGTAACGTAAAACAAAATATTGAGCTGTATATATGATTTTTATAAAATCGATTTCTTAATATGTTTATTATATTTTTATAGTCTGGATATAAATCGCAGATTATATTCACTTTTAAATTTGTAATTTATTTTTCAAATAATATAAAATTCACGCTTGATCTAAATTAAGCGTGAACACACTCGTTAAGCTAATTTTCATATTTAGCAATCGTTTTAAATAAGCGAATGTTCACTTAGAATCATTAACTTTTGTGGCAAAATTTACAAGTATAAACGATGAAATATTTACGATCCATATTTACGATGAAATTTTAACAACATGTTATTCGACCTTTCACTGATAATATGGGTAAATATACATAGCTTTTTATACTAACAAATTACTATCAAATTAAGGCTAACAAGGACAGTATGAATATGCATATATTTCAAAATGGGTCTAGCACTTCGCGATCGGGTGTCTAACGATAAAATTCGCAAGGCGTTCGAGGTAATGCGATATCAGAAAAGGCGAGGGAAACAAGACTCAAATGATATTGCCATGTTGTAAGATCTCCAGCGAAAACTCCCATTCGTGCATCTTTTGAACTTCATGTTCCAGGTAATCGCCCCCGCGGAAGACCAAAGCGCCGTAGGTTAGACTCGATCAACTAAGATCGAGCCTAACCTACGGGTGAATTGAGGAATTGGTCATGGTAGTCCCAAAATTTGACCCTGCCAATCAGAACAAATGTTGAAGAAGAAGTTCTTGAATATTTAAAATACAGATTGGGATATATATATTTCTTGATATTTTGATGTTTAATTTGTTTAAATTCATGTTCTAATTTGTAATGTGTTGTAAGTAGTTACATAAATTAAAATTAATGTGTGAGATACATTAATTCATTCTCAAAGTAAATCACTCTTGATATTAGATACAATAATCCATTCAAACAACGCGCTTGTTCCTGATCAACGCGTTTTGCTTTTATGTCGAAATCAAAGTATTTTCTAGAATCGTGATTAAATAGGATTATAAATAAGATAGAGTAACAGAAGTGGCTGATGTTAAGAGAGATTTGTTCCAAAATTAATAATATAATATAATATAAATGGGATAAAATATCAATATATTCTTATATTGATATATACCTAAGAATAATAGATATGAAAGACGATATTTGTTAGTCGAATTTGTTACTAACAAAAGCATTTTACGGAAAAAGAAATAGCGTATCTATTGACAAAAGCATTTTAGTTTCAATTTAGTATACGTTTTGTTTTTTAATAAGCAAATTTATCGGAAAAATTTCTCCATTATATTCTAAAGATTAATTTGTAAGATCAATTAACTGATTCTGTGTATTTAAAAAAATTATTTTAAAAACTAAAAATTAAACATTTTAATCTAAGTTTTTTTTATAATTTAACCTTTTATAAATTAAGAAATTTTTAAAACCTAAATTTATAAATTGACTTTTAAATTTGTGAATTTTCTTTATTACAAGAATATTGAATTTTCAGTGGTTGATTTAGTAATAAGAATAATACATTCATTTACAATAGTTTTTTAAAATACCATAAATTTAAAATACTCCTTTATCAAGGAGTAAAAATATTTTAAATTATATAGTCGGTCTAGTTTACAGTTCTCTCAATGTAAGCATTAATGATGTAAGCTATAATGATTATGTAACCTCATCACAGCGATATCAGTACCATCTTCCAAAATTTCCACAGCAACAACATGAACACTGTTGATTACAAAGACAAAGGGCGTTCAAACCCGGTGGCTTACAGCAACATCTAATAGCGTTATATCTGTTTACTTTGTTACTTTTTCTGAATCCCATTTTAACCTAAATAAATCAATATTTATATTTTATGCATTATTTTTGCATAAATACAGTTATACGAGAAATTACATAATAGATAAAAAGCAGAAACGTGGATTTATTTTTGTGCTAAACTCAGATAACACATACGCTTGTAGCAAGAAGAATGTTATTTTCAAATAAAATCAATAGTATATATACTGTTAATTCTATATTAATATATTATAAATGAAAAGCCTATAGACTAACACCCAAGCAAATAAACAACATTTTATTATTATTTATCTTTTTCTTATTTTTCATTATATTTTACGAACAAGTTTGTTTATAAAAGTTAAAAAAAAACTTTTATTTTAGAAATCAAACGTTATTACCAATTTTCGAAAAGACTTGCTGGTGACCTCTGCTAAATAACTTGCTGATGATCAAATCACTTGCTGATGACATCTACTAAATAACTTGATGATGACCTCTTCTTCCTAAAGACATATTTTTCCTGATGACCTTGTTTTTCCAGATGACCTAATTTTTCCCTGATGACCTCGTTATTCCTGGTGCGCTATAATCTTAATTTTTATACATCTTATATTATTTATTAATTAATTCACAAAAAAATATTATTTTTTAATTCTTATCTTTTGTAAATCTAAATTATATAAATTATAAAGATTAAAATATTCATTATTTATTTATATATAATACAAAATCACTTGTTGATGACATCTACTAAATAGTTTGGTGGGCCCATTTGCGGGAACACTTTGTTCGTAATCAATTTATTTATTTATTTGAAAAATATATAATACAAAATACGTAGACTAATACTGAATACGTTATGATTTTTAAGAATATGTACCTAAAATAAATAAAGCTCAAAATCAAACAGAAAAATGGCTTTCAAAATCTAAATGATAACTTTTAAAATATTTTAAAAGTTATTTTATTCCACTAAAAATATTTGTACTTTTTTAAATTTACTTTTATAATAATATTTTTGCAATATTTATTGTAGAAATCTACATTAATAGATAAACGATTATAAATAAATCCAAAAGTGTTTACAAATATAATGTACTTGAACGCTGTAGTTCGACTTTCTTTGCATTTTAATTCAACGTATTTTAATAAATCGTTTTCAAAATAACACAATTTAGAATGACAATTTCTTTTTACATTCAAACAAATGAAAAATTGACGAAATCCTTTGGATTTAATCTGCATTTAAAATGAACTGTTTTTTTTTGATGGGACCGTCTTTGTTAGGAAAGATACACCTTTAAATAATTAAAATATTCCTACTGTTGATTTGATAAACCACAATGAATTTATGCACATCATGGTTCAATATTACCAGTCTAACCAAAATCTTGAAAATGTACTCAACTAAAAATTCAAACTTTTTATTAGATAATCCAATCAAATAAACTCAAGAATGTGGATATATCAGACCGAAGTCGCAATGTGTACAGATTGCGTTACGAAATGTTTGAAGGTCGCTTGTTGGGTGGGATATCAACTCTGAAGATGGAAATTCATGTATTTGAAATAATACTTGATATTATTTCAGGAGTTTCAGAATATCAGATATTCAAGAATTTTCCCAAATATCAGTTCACTGAGTCTACGTATTTTATATTATTTATAAATTAAAAATATCGGTAATTAAAATTTAAATAATTAAATATAAAATAATTAATAATTGCTAGATTAGATTTAATATAATTTAAATCAAGTTTATATTGTAAATTGAAATTGTATAAAATCTGATGAATAAGATATTTATTTTTTTAAACTTATATATATTACAAGAAACGTAGACTCATTTAAATGATCGTATTATACCCACTTAATAATAAGTGGGTATAAATTAAGTATTCGTAAATTGATTTTCTTAATGTTCAAAACAATCAACTTGTTCCTCGCATGATCTTATTACATGGCTCTATCTGTGAAGAACTGAATTTAAGAAAGCTGCTCATCTGCTTCAATCGTCGATCCTGAATGAATAATATCATCATATAAGGAATTATTGAAGCTATATCAAAGAAAGAGGAAAATGTTTATTGATATTTCGCTAACTACTTTTAGCATCTTCAGAAAATTACGAAATTTTCTGAAGATGCTAATAGAAGTTAGCAAAATATCAATAAAATTTTCCTCTCTCTTTAATCCAGCTTCAATAATTCTTTATCAATAATGGATCATTATCAACTATTTAAAAATATCATCTTATTCTAATTCCGTTATTCAAAACCGTATATTAAATAGCTAAAGTTTATTCCTGATGACTTTTTTATTCCGGATGTTTAATAAGTTAAAGTTGTCGCTGTTGTCGAACATTTTTCTGCAAACTTTTTTCATCTCGAACTAGTATTAGGTATTGCTGGTAGTTATTTTTCAAGATTTTACCTTATGCAGGACATACGTTTGGAATATTAAGATGGGTTAGGTTAGTTTGTGATTCACAGTGTTAAATGCATTGCTAACATTAATTTGACGGAATTTGTTGAGTAAAATTCCTTCCTGGTGGAAATAAAGTGGTGCTTTAACACCACATTTATTAGAAGCACACAATTGTACATTTTCCTCAACCTCTTAGTTGTCGCTCGGATAATACATAAAATCGATTTGCCTGTGATTTGTTTATTAAATTTAACAATTTCAATTGGTCGAATGCAGGCAATAACAATATGCCTTGTATTAGCATAAGGGACACTAAATAATCAAATTTCATCTGAGGACATACTTCATTAGCATGCATTTGGCTCTGCTGCTCTGTTATGTTGAGTAATATAGGCCGAAACCTGATAGCATAGCAGTTCTTCCTGATAACCTCTAATCCTTATTTTTATACATCGATTGTTATATAATCATTATATATTATATAAATATTATATAATTATTTTTAATTATATATTATTAATAATTATATAAAAAAATTTATTGTACTATTTTTTATTTATCTTTATTTTTGTATGTATAGTATAAAATACGTAGAATGAGTTATCTGATCTGATTCATTCAATATCATCTTTGCATACATTAACTTGGTCAGTTTTTGTTTTTCTAATATCCACAATTCTTCCGCTTTTAAGTATCGATATGCACAAATGTTGCTTTTAAAGAGAGATTTAAAAAATCAATTTTAATAGCCAATTCATAATAATTGATTTTTTATCGTTATGAAATTATTAATTGTATAAAATTTTATATAATTATTTATTATTTATCTGTATTTATGTATCGTATAAAATACGTAGAGTCAGTTGTCTGATTTCTTAGTTAAGCATTATGTCCTCTTGTACGATGATGAAATAAAATATAAAACGTCCGCCGCGCTCCCTCATTTATCTCATTCAAATACCTACTCTGTTCCATCCTTCTCGATACTTAAAGCTTTGATTTTTTGTTGTGGTATTGTAAGCGGATGTAAGCACTCGTAAAAATAAATTTGCCACGTAAAAATAAATCCCTATTAATCCTTATTCTGATACATCGTTAAATTGACTTTAACACTTAATTGACTTTAATCCGTCAATGGAGTTGGATCAAAGGAAGATTTTTTTTTTGATATTTCGCTAACTTCTGTTGGCATCTTCAGAAAATAACGAAAAGGTAATTTTTTGAAGATGCTAATAGAAGTTAGCGAAATATCAAAAATTCTTCTTTCCTTTTATCCAGTTCCAATAATTATTTATCAATAATGGATCAGTTTCAACTATTTAAAAACACCCATATTACTTAGAATGCATCTAAGATAAAAACTTGGAAAGCTTATAAATTTGATAAAGTTAAGTCACTATTATTATATATTTGATAAAGTTACAAGTCACTGTTTTATAATGTTCTAAAAGGGGTATAAAGGTTGAATCAGATAAAAAACTTTACATATATTATATTGTAATCCAAAATTATATAACAATTCAATAAACTTAGGATCGTATGTAGTTATTTAAATGCACATTAAAACCACTTTCTGTTAATATGAAAAAGATACTTAAAGTTATTAAAATTGTAAACAAATATTGTAAAGTAATCGAAACCAATACTTGTATAAAACACTATTTCAGTGTTAATTCTGCAAAAGAATTTTTAGAGCACACAAAAGGAATAAATTTTAAAATATAAATACATATGATTTTAGTACGCTTAATACAAATCTAGATTTGTATAAACCTGATAGCATAGCAGTTCCTCCTGATAACCTCTAATTCTTATTCTTACACATCGTCTTTTATTTATTATTCAATTCATAAAAATTGACTTTTATTTTGAATTTCAATCAAAATTTTTAACTTGATATAAATTATATAAAATCTTTTTTAAATTCCAGGTGCTCAGAGAATCTTATATTTTCTTATATTATTATTTATTATTATCTGTATTTTTATTTATATATCGTATAAAATAAGTAGGCTCAGTTATCTGAATTGATTTATATAAAAATAATTGGTTCAATTGACTTAAGAGGTTAAGACCTTATCTAATGAAATCTAATTGCAATCAGAAAATTTTAATTTTCAAACATTGAAAAAGATAATAAAATAAAATATAAAAAAATAAAGAAACAAAATAAAGCAACTTTGTTTTTTACCTAATACTTTTGTTAATTTTTAGATATTTTTATGTTGAGAAAGTGTCATGCCACTAACTCAGCTTTGTAGACTTTTTGCTTCTTGAAATATCTTGTAATATTCCTCACGACACAACTTTTATATTCCTCTATCAAAAATCTTGCAAATTGGGCTAATTTTTTTAACTTAAATTTTTTCCAAATTATTTGACAGAAAATGGTGACACGCTTAAGATCATAATTTCTTGATTTGTTATATGAATAAATTCTACTGATATAAATAAATTCGCAAGTAATCCACCAAATGTGGATTTACTGTTTGCTGATTTCATATCCAATAAATACATTTAACTTGATTGCATCTGTGAGCTAAATTTAAATCCGATCAGCACACTAGTCTAGCTTCCTCAATAGGTATACATTTATGTATATTACTTTTGGTTGGGGATCGTATTCTAACCATCAATTAGAAACCTACCCGTATTATGAGATCCGCTAGACGGATCACTGTTTTTCATGCTGCCGTTTGCAATGAATGCTTTTAATTTAATTTGATTGCATCTGTAAGTTGAAATACTTACATCTGTAAGTTGATTGTGGCACGATATTATCCTCACAGGTATTGATCTTATTTTTGATACAGCAGGACACTACTAATCAGTCTGGATTGATATCATAAGCTGCTGACCCATACTTACATTTCACGTTTAGACCCTTATTATCTGCTTTCTCCGTACACTGATGCTGATCGGATTCGCACTCACGAGTCTGTATCGCGATTCAATGCTACATCTACTTGGCTGGCTGCTCCAGTTGTATATTACTTTCAGTAGGGGATCGTATTCTAACGATCTATTAGAAACTTATCCTATGTATGTGATCCGCTACCCGGGTCATTGTTTTTCATGCTGCCACCTGAAATGTCTTTAATTTAACTTGATTGCATCTGTAAGTTGAAATTATTCTGGTTATGTCACGACATTATACTCACAGGTATTGTTCCTATTCTTGATACAGCAGGACGCTACTAATCGACCTGGGTGCAGCATATTTTAAATATTCATAAATTTTAATATTACTTAATCAAATATTATTTTATTATTTTTCTATACATAATTCGTATGAAAATAATTATGGGAAGGTAACTGCAGCAGCGATTAATTGGTCTACTAAGTAAATTAATAATTTGTGTTCTTAATCACAGATTGAATTATCAAGTGTATTAGAATCAAACAGAATAAAATTTGTCTTAATAATTACTTGAAAATGAGTCAAATTATCAAATGAACAAATGCAACAAAATAACCAACCTTTATTTCAGCAATGCAAACTACACAATTGTTATGAATTGACTTTTCTGTTATATATATTTATAAATTAAATAGTTTAATGTAGTTGTCAACTTTCTATAAAAATTGACATTATTGATTCGATTTTAGTTAAACGTCAGTCAATAAATTATTGCAAGGTTATAACTGGAATGTCATGTTCAAGGTACTTGTAATTAAAAAATTTATAGAAGCATAAAATAATTATGGAATTGAAAATTGGCCCCTCAAAGATAGTACATACTGCACATTTTTGTTCAGTGAATGATCGTAAATGTACCACTTTTACAAACTCGGAGTTTGGAATTCTTCCGTAATATCCGGAGGTTCAAATTAAAAGCATTAATTCATGAACTTGTAGTAATTCTTAAAACTGTTGAAAAAACAGTGTTCTTAAGTGATCATATAGCATTGAAATATATGCATTAAACATGCATATATCAAATGTATCGACAACAGTTTGTAATAAAAGTAAAGCAGATAACAAATGCGTTCAGATAAACATCAATTGTCTAGAACACTGTATAGAACAATTGTCACATCACATTTAAAAAACTCTGAAATAATCAAAAATTAAACGATATCATTCAGATGTCGACTTTAAAATCAATCAAAAATTGATGAGAATTAAACTAAAGCTTTGAGAATTTTTTAACGCATCAGTATTCATTTTCATCTTGAAAATAAGACAAGGATTTTTCTTGCTTATATTTTTATAGGAATAATTTGCTGATAAAATTGTATGCATGTTGGGGAGTATATACATCTTAGTGAACTATTTTACAAGAATAAATCTACATAAATATATACACCCATATTAAATAATTATTGGAGCTGGATCAAAGGAAGAAATTTTTTTTGATATTTCGCTAACTTCTGTTGGCATCTTCAGAAAATAACCAAAAGGTAATTTTTTGAAGATGCTAATAGAAGTTAGCAAAATATCAAAAATTCTTCTTTCCTTTTATCCAGTTCCAATAATTATTTATCAATAATGGATCAGTTTCAACTATTTAAAAACACTCATAATACTTAGAATGCATCTAAGATAAAAACTTGGAAAGCTTATAAATTTGATAAAGTTAAGTCACTATTATTATATATTTGATAAAGTTACAAGTCACTGTTTTATAATGTTCTAAAAGGGGTATAAAGGTTAAATCAGATAATAAAACTTTACATATATTATATTGTAATCCAAAATTATATAACAATTCAATAAAACCTAGGTTCATATGTAGTGATTTAAATGCACATTAAAACCACTATCTGTTAATATAAAAAAGATACTTAAAGTTATTAAAATTGTAAACAAATATTGTAAAGTAATCGAAACCAATACTTGTATAAAACACTATTTCAGTGTTAATTCTACAAAAGAATTTTTAGAGCACACAAAAGGAATAAATTTTAAAATATAAATACATATGATTTTAGTACGCTTAATACAAATCTAGATTTGTATAAACCTGATAGCATAGCAGTTCCTCCTGATAACCTCTAATTCTTATTCTGATACAACGTCTGTTATTTATTAGTCAATTCATAAAAATGACGTTTATTTTAAATTTCAATTTTTTATTTTAACTTGATTTAAATTATAGGAAAATCTAAAAACAATTATTAATTTTATTATTTAATTATTAAATTTTGATTTAGCATTATTATGTTTTGTTTATTTTATAATTATATTAAATACGTAGACTCAGTAAGCTGATTTGATTAGCAGATATTAAAGAAGCGTTAGAAAAATTAATTAATCTTATATTCGGAAAAAATAAACATATATGCTATAATAACTATAATAAGTATATTGTGGGTAATCGAAATTAATACTGATATAAAAACTATTTCAGTATTAATTCTACAAAAGAATTTTTAGAACACACAAAAGGAATAATTTTCAGAATATAAATAAGTACGATATTAGTACGCTTTATACAAATCGATATTTAGCAGATATTAAAGATGCATTAGAAAAATTAATTAATCTTATATTCGGCAAAATATACACATATATTTGTTATAATAACTATAGCACATATCTAACAAAAATTAAACCATCAAGTAAATATAAATATATGGATAAAATTGAATTAATAGAATCCTTAAATATTTTGATAAATCAAAATTATTTAAAAGTAGGGACATCTATATTTAGACAAGTAAAAGGTGTTCCAATGGGTGGTAATAGTAGCCCAATTATAGCTGACTTGTTTTTAAGCTTTATAGAATGTGAATTTGTTCATAACTGTGTAAAAACTAAATCTAAACAATATAAATATATGAAATATATGTTTCGATATATTGATGATATATATGTTGTATATATATGATATATATGATATACTTGTAATAATTAGAAACAATTATTACAAGTAACTGTTCTATAATGGATAAAAAGGCTATAAAGGTTAAATCAGATAATACACTATACCTTTATTATATTCAAATCCAAAATTACATAAAAATCCAAAAAAACCTAGGTATTTTAAAAAACCTAGGCACATTTTAAAAAATATTGCAAGGTAATCGAAATTAGTACTTGTATAAAACACTATTTTAGTATTAATTCTACAAAAGAATTTTTAGAACAGACAAAAGGAATAAATTTTCAAAATATAAATACATACGATTTTAGTACGCTTTATACAAATCTAGATTTAGTAGATATTAAAGAAACTAGTAAAATTAATTAACCTTATATTCTAAAATAGTAAAATTGATTACTTTAATTACTTAAAGTAATTAAAACACACTTCAAGAAATATTTATCGAAATTTATACTGGTTTTAATTTATAGAATTAAAAAAAAAGAATTTTTAGAACACACAAAAGGAATAAATTTTCAAAATATAATTAATAATAAATAATTTGCTAAACGATTTTAGTACGCTTTATACAACTCTAGATTTAACAGATATTAAATATGCATTAGAAAAATTAATTAATCATATACTCGGAAAAATATATACATATATATGTTATGATAACAATAACACCTATATAACAAAAATTAAACCATCAAATAAATACGAATATATTGATAAAATTGAATTATTAGAATCCTTAAATAAGGATTCCTTAACATAAGCCTTGAATATTTTGATAAATCAAAATTATTTTAAAGTGGGTAAATGTGTTCTAATAGAAGGTAATAGTAGACCAATATCGTCAGTATGAAGATGAAAGCGAAACATTTTTATAGATATTATACAGTATGCTTTGTATTATAATAAGGTACACTAAAGAATCAAATTTCATAAGATGAAATATGTCATTAGCATGTGTTTGGCTCGGCTGTTATGTTGGTCGAGAAATATGTGTCCTAATCTGATAGCATTGCGGATAATCCTGATAATCTCTATTCCAACAAATTGAGTTTATTTTATTAAATTTTATCGTTATATGAATATATATTTTTTGAAATAATTTTTTAATAAAAGAAGATAAATACAGGAGAAAGTTTGTCTTTTTCGTAGAGAAATGTCATTCTTTTAGCAAGACTGGCTGCTACCACCAACCTACCATGTTCTTGCCCTTTGGAGCCTTCACCAGAATGCTGACACATTTCCACGTTGGATTGCGATGCTAACGTTTTGGATTAGGTATGAAGTAGCACGTGAATCCCCGGTAACGTGCTTCAATATTTTTCCTATCTCCTTAACAAGAGCCAAAGCGGAAGAGGCCGACGTCCAGATGGAGTCACCATTTTTCCTTGGCGTGAAGGGAAATGTTTGATGTGGGACGTCACCTGCGTGGACACCCTCGCAGCCAGCAATGTTTGGAACGCAGCCAGAGGAGCGGGCAAATCAGCTTCTTATGCCGAAGAGCGGAAACGGCTGAAATATGGCGACTTGCCCATGTCCCACATATTTTGTTCTTTTGGAGTAGAGACTTATAGATCACTGGGATCTTCTGCTTTGACTCTTGTTAAGGAGATAGGAAAAAGATTGAAGCACGTTTCCGGGGATTCACGTGCTACTTTATGCCTCCTCCAAAACGCTAGCATCGCCATCCAACGTGGAAATGCTGTCAGCATTTTGGCGGTAAATATAAATTGTATAAAATCTTAATTATTTATAATCACTTTATTTTTATTTATAAAATACATAGACTGAGTCAGCTGACTGTCTCATGTGTTTACAATTTATTGTAAAAATCTGTTTCACAAAGCGGCCTGTGAGAATTCAAATTTTATAATAAATAACGACTGAATAAGTTTAATACATTTGAGTTACGGTCATATGATTTGATTAATACAGAATATTTAATTACTCTAACATGTTATCCAGGTGATTAGTCTGACATTTTCCGACAAATCAAAATACATTATTATAAAGTTGATAAAATACAGTCAAAATGAAAGTTGAAAAAATGTCAGATATTAAAATGCAAATTGCAAAGCTATCTGTCACGGTTAGTTTCCATGAGCTTATCTTCTCATAAATCAAATTTGGTAATAAACTAAATACGAGCACATATCCAACAGTTCGTAGAGGTTGATATACTGTTGCTACCATATCTAAACACTTTTCACTTGCCTCGCGGTACGGACTCTGCCAATATCCACAATTCAATAACAATATATACCTGCATTGAATGCACATTCCGATCAGGAGACACATTGTGCTTATGATTTGCTCGTCCAAGTACGTTGTAATCAAATATAAAACTGACATAGTAAACATTTGGCTAACAAGGGAAATCAATGAAAGAGCAAATGACTTTGTGACACACAAGTTCGTAACTGATACAACTATAGAAGAACTAACTATCATAATTGGAATTATCTGTTGTCTGATTGCGTATATTAAAATTTGTTTATAAAATGGATGACTGATAGTTTGAGTGTAGTTCCCGAAGTTGGTACTATTCAGTGATTTTAGATATCTATTAACAAGGGTTTTCAAATGTTCAATTTGAAGTTCAGTGTTAACCGGATCTGAAGCATTCCAATAATGCAGCAGTTGCAAAGCGAATGTTACATTTTTTAATCCATTGCTGATACGAAACACCTTGCAATATGCGTATAAACTTGAATTTACTAACATCATCCAAAACTCATCATCATTGAATAGAAAATCTGTACACAATCGTACGGGATTGTCATTATCAGTTAAAACATGTTGCTTTTCGTTCAAAAATTCATCAATATTATGTATATAGAGACTTGTGAAATTTTCATATCTATTTAAAATTGAATAATCCTTAATAAAATTGGGAGTTAGAGTCCAAGGCAGCGATGACTGATCAGTTTCTATTTTAAATGTGTGCGACTTGTCATAGAAAGATGCAATACAAACCAATGCTATAGATGTCATTAAGATGAATACAGATGGAATTACGCTTACTGTAATGGTGGATCGTCTTGAATTGACCCGTAGAATACTGAATGCTACAATTAAAATGTTGTTAGATCAGATCAGCTAACCGAGTCTATGTATTTTATACTATTTATAAATTAAAAATAATGCCAAATAATATTGCAATAATTAAAAAATAAATAATTAAATTATAATAAATAATAATCAATTTTCATATAAGATTTTATATAATTTGTATAAAGTTAAAATTTAAAATTTAAATTTAAAATAATAGGCAATTTCCAATTAATTCTATATTATGGTACATATATGTTCATTTATGTCATCAAAATTAAGATTTTTCAATTGCATTCTGTTTCTAGAATGTTTCTAATATAATCATTACATACTGATTTTAATGCTAATATCACTATTACATATTGTTGTTAATATTTCTAATATCATCGTTACATGTTGATTTCAATTCTTTATTATAATTACAATTTTTCGTCCTAATGGCGGTAAAGCTTAAATTGTATTTTAGGAATATATTTAATTATATATCTTAATTATATATTTACTATTATATATAATAGTAAATATATTTACTATTATAGTGAATATATTTACTTTCCTATTATTAAAATTTAAAATTGTTATTTAAAATTATTATCATTACATATAATATCAAATGTTTATATTAAATGATTATATCATTTAATATAAACATTACATACTGATTTCAATGCTAAAAAATCAATAATAATTAAGAATTAAAGTATTTAAACTAGTAATAGATTTGAACTGGAACAATTTAAAGTTGAACTATTAGATTTCAAATTTACGATTACTATCTAGTAATAATCAATATCGATTTACATTTAAAAAATTATAATAGACCGATGCTGAAACAGAAACGAATTTGTGGTTCATGTGCGCCATTACAAAATAAAAAAACTAAAGTCGTGAGGATACCCTTTGATGAAAAAAGTCATGGAAGATGCCCTTTGATGAATAAACATCTAGCTTGGGAAACGGCGTTAATGGAAGTTCGTTTCAGTTTCATTCAATGCCTATGATTATACTTTTGAAATATAAAAAGAAAACGCTTCCATTTCTATTTTAATTTATTGTCGCCTTTTCGAACTTCCGGTACAATATTTTGTTTAAGAGTGTAGATTTTAAGACTAGTGATTTTGTAAGTTATCAATATTCTAATTTATGTTTTATAAGTATAATTCTAGAGTCTAGTTCATCTTTTAATGACATGCAATTTGAGCTCCAATTTTATAAAAATAATATTTAATTTCTATTTTCGCTTTTTCAATTTGGGTCGCTGAGTGCCAATCGATTAAGTATTAAGCGGGCACCTATTGCCCAATTATCCTCTTCGTAGAGCGGCCTAGGCAACGTCTGTTCTACATTAGTTGATCAACGGCCAAATAATTGGCCAACTTGCATCGCCGCAAAGATAGTCCTTTCATAGACTATCTCAAATCATTCCGATAACACCAACGGTGGACTGGGCAATGCATTAAAAGGCGGAAGAGAATCACGGAGGCATGTTTCCTTACAGTAGCGATGTTGGATCATCAAAAGATATCGGGAACTAGAAATAGCCGAACAAACAAAATCAAAGCAATGAAAATGATAAGCTAAAATTTCACAAAAAATAAATTAAGAGCGATGAGCAATGGTCCACTACCACTGACCAGAAAATATTTTATTGTAAGGTGCCGTGTGATCGGACAGTTGTACGGATACAGCGAAAGAAGCATCATCATCCGAAGCGGACTAGCCTTTATGTATGAACATGGAATCTCTTCTCGCTAGCGGGAAAGGAACCAGAATTAGTTAGAGAGATTGTTCGCTACGGTCTAGAAATAGTCTTCAATTCACTATTCTGGAAATGGAACAAAATTTTTGGATCCAGGCTGGACCTTAAACCATTCGTGGTAGAGAGGTTTAACCCAGTGAACGAAAATATAGGGTCATTGAGACTTTAAGTCAAAAAAAATGATAATTATTGTTGTCCTCTTTTCAAGAGAACATTCAAGGTTTTTATCTTGAATGCGAGTGGTGTTGAATTATTGCACTTTCATTCTCGTAACAATTTGTGCATAATCACACCATGTTTGACCATATGGAGATCCATATATGCACATGGTATCAGAATTCTATAAGTCAAAGATCAATGATCGATTTTGTAATTGTTTCATCTGATTTGTGACGTTATGTTTTGAACGTTTCTTGTGAAGAGAGGGGCTGAGCGGTCAAACGATCTCTACCTTGTAGTTAGTAAGCTTCGATGACAAAATTAAATGCTAGGCAAGTCTGGTAAACCCAAAGTTATGTGATTGCGCGCTGGGAGTGTCTAGTAAATGCTTCCGTCAAAGAACGTTTTCCTGGTTACAAAGGAAGGACTGCTTGTTGTTGTCAGAAGAGGTAAAGAACATTGATCAGAAATAGAAGATGTTCAGATCCTCGATTGTCAAAGCAACTGTGAAAAGTTGTGGCTCGAATGCCTTAGGTGCTTGTCACAGAGGGAATTCTCTACTAAAGGACGATCAGGAACCTTCGTGTTGAAAAGCAGAAAACTCCTCAAACTGTCTATGACAAAAGAGGATCTCTGATGACTGGCATTGAAGAAATTCTTGGTTGTTGGAAAGAGCATTTTAGGTTTTTTTTAATCCGGTGGAATGCCTTATCTTGAAGAAGTAGAGACTTTAGAATCAATGGAAGAGCTCATCCCTTTGGAAGAGGTTATTGCTGTTGTTAAAAAACGTCGTAATAGCAAGTCTTCTGGAGTAGACTAGATTCGACCTGAAGCTTTAAAGGCTCTCGACGTTGTTGGCATGAAGTGGCTAACACGGGTCTTCAATGTTGCATTGAAGTCAGGCAAGATTCCAAGTGAAAGGCGAACTGGGGTAGTGGTTCCGATGTTTCAGAAAGATGATCGAAAAGTATGTTTAAATTATCAAGACATAAACATCATAGCCAAACTAGTAGGTTATTTGCTAAGATTATTGAGTTAAGGATAAGGCATGTAGAGCGACAGTTGTAAGAGGAACAATGCGGCTTTCGTTTAGGTCGTGGAACTAAGGATCAGCTCTTTATTCTTTCAACTATCCTCGAACATTCTTGGAAATTCGCTCAACCGATCTACATGTGCTTTGTAGATTTGGAGAAAGCGTTCGACCGAGTAATGTGAGAGTGTTCGTGGGAGTTACTATGAGAGTATTTAGTACCACACTATCTTCGGTTAGATGTGGCTGCTCTGGATGAACAAAATATGAGTTGTGTTCGTGCTCTAGGTAAGAGGCATCGATCATTTCCAGAAGGGGAGGTGTTTCGATAGGGCTATCCTTTGCCTCCACTTTTGTTCCTTGTTTATATGGTCAAATCAAATCAGCTAACTGAGTCTACGTATTTAATATAACAAAAAAATAAAAATAATAATGTTTAATCAAATGTTGATAATTAGATTATAAATAATTATAAATAATTGTTGTTATCATTGAAGCCAGACGCGGAAGAACGGTAGCAAGTACCGTTTCGTCATCACAATGACTCATCAGTGCCAGATCCCTCCCACTACTGGATGCAGAGGAGGACTGGCAGACGTCACACGAGTCATGTGTATGAAGTACCAGAAAAATTTCTGGTAACTTCAAATTGAGTGCTAAATCAGCACTACTGCTTCACCAAATAGGATCATTAGCAAAAGCACTGGCAAATGCCAGCGCAGGTCTCTTGAATATCGGCTAACTTAAATAATGGATCTCAAAAGAGAGGGAGACCAATCCGCGTGAAATACGTTGTTATCATTATAGCTAAACGCAGAAGAACGATAGCAAGTACCAGTCCTCCTCTGCATCCAGTAGTTGGAGGGATCCGTCACTGATGAGTCATTGTGATGACAAAACGGTACTTGATACGGTTCTTTCGCGTCTGGCTTCAATGATAACAACGTATTTCACGCGGAATAGTCTCATTCTCTTTCGAGATTCATGATTTAAGTTAGCCGATATTCAAGAGACCTGCGCTGGCATTTGCCAGTGCTAAAGCTAATGATCCTATTTTGTGAAGCAGTAGTGCTGATTTAGCACTCAACGTGAAGTTACCAGAAATCTTTCTGGTACTTCATACACATGACTCGTGTGCCATCTGCAGTCCTCCTCTTCATCCAGTAGTGGGAGGGATCTGGCACTGATGATTCATTGTGATGACAAAACGGCATTCTTTATTCTTTCGCGTCTGGCTTACATGTTTTACAAGAAATTCACGCGGAATGGTCTCACTCTCTTTAAATTCATGATAAAAGTTAGCCGATATTAAAGAGACATGCGCTGGCATTTGCCAGTGCTTTTGCTAATGAGTCTATTTGATGAAGCAGTAGTGCTGATTTAGCACTCAATGTGAAGTTACCAGAAATCTTTCTGGTACAAAAATATGTTTCTTGTAAATTTAAATGTCATCTTTACGATATTTAATTTAAACAAAAATTAAACCATCAAGTAAATATAAAAATATGGATAAAATTGAATTAATATAATCCTTAAATATTTTGATAAATCAAAATTATTTAAAAGTAGGGACATCTATATTTAGACAAGTAAAAGGTGTGACAATGGGTGGTAATAGTAGCCCAATTATAGCTGACTTGTTTTTAAGCTTTATAGAACATGAATTTGTTCATAACTGTGTAAAAACTAAATCTAAACAATATAAATATATGAAATATATGTTTCGATATATTGATGATATATGTGTATTTAATTCAAATAATTTTTATTCAATTAGTGAACAAATTTATCCAGAAAGCCTTATTCTTAACAAAACCAATATTAATGATAAAGAAAGTGTATATCTAAATATGAACATTAAACTAACATTAATTAAAACTACTATTAATTTATATCGTAAAGATGACATATTTAAATTTACGAGAAACATATTTCTGCATGATATTAAAAACTGTAAATTATTTATTTTAAAACATATTATCTAAGAAAACATATCAATATTAAATCAAAAACTATTAGAAAAAGAAGATTTTTGGATTAAAACCCTTAATTCCATGTAACCATTAGGATTGAATGACGTGGTACAAGGAATTGGCAGAAGTAGTATAATACACAATAAACAACTATATTATAATAATCCGGTTAAACGCAAACCAAGAAGTCATAGTGATAAAAGGAATAAGAAAAATAGATTTAAAAATATTAAAAAAGATATGTATATAAATAAACAATAATATAAAATATCATACATTAAATAATGAAATTTTAAGAATTGCAGCAATATGTAATGATATTGACTTTCTTCAAAATCATTTAAATAATTTAATAGATACATATTTTAAACTAGGTTACTATAAAAATAACATCAAGCAGAACATAGTAAAATATATAAATCAACACAATAATATAAAGAATAAATTTAAACTCTTAAGTGGCAAATTTTTATGGATGGATAATAAATAATATACTTTGCATTAGAATAAGATACTAGATAGTTTTACCATAGGAAATACATCATTAGCATGTATTTGGCCTCGCTGCCATGTTGGGTAGAGGAGTTAGGGGCCGAAACCTGATAGCATAGCAGTTCATTTTGATGCACTCTAATTCTTATTATGATACAACGTCTGTTATTTATTAGTCAATTCATAAAAATGACGTTTATTTTAAATTTCAATTTTTTATTTTAACTTGATTTAAATTATAGAAAATCTGAAAACAATTATTAATTTTATTATTTAATTATTAAATTTTGACTTAGCATTATTATGTTTTGTTTATTTTATAATTATATAAAATACCTAGACTCAGTTATTTGATTTGATTTGTTCTACTGACATGTTATTATTGATCTGTGGACTTTGTTTTCACGGTAATATGATTGTCAGAAATACTGAAACTATGTATTATTGGTTACGACTTTACTACTATTTTTTCTTATTTTCAAACAAGCTTGATGAATTATTAATTCTTAAAAAATGGGGAAGTTTGCATCCCAAGATGATTTCACTTTAAAATGTAAACTGCTTCATGTGATCACGTTTAAGAGATCAATAGCTAGGTCTCTTAAACAGAGACTGTTCTCTTAAACAGAGACATGTCTCTTAAACAGAGATCACGTTTAAGAGACCAATAGCTAGGTCGCGTAGCGCATGGAGTGAAGGTGGTAGATCTTTATAGATCTTGTTCCAGCCTGCAACCACCTTAAGCAGGGCAGCCTCCTTTCAGATGCTGCTGAATGGCCCGTTGTAAGTTTAGTTTGAGTCAACCAAACTAGGTGGCGACACCGAAAAAGCAACGTTAAAAATTATGACTTAAAAGTTACATGTAATCAACCATATTGGAAAAATACGTAAGTACTAATGATTTCAATTTTAGATCTTTTAAATGTAACAGCAAAAATTGTATTGTTTGTGATGTTATAAATAATAATTGTATTGTAAGTAATACGACAAACAAATGTTTTTCATTAAATATTAATAATAATTGTAACTGCAATACCGCAGGTGTAGTGTATCTAATACAATGTACATGTGGATTGCAGTATATAGGAAAAACATATCAAATGCTTAAAAACTAGGTTTAGGCAACACATATATAATATACAGCATAATAGTCAAACTATATTTCATAAACATATGAGATTAATAGGACATGATATTAAAAACTGTAAATTATTTATTTTAGAACATATTATCTAAGAAAACATATCAATATTAAATCAAAAACTATTAGAAAAAGAAGATTTTTGGATTAAAACCCTTAATTCCATGTACCCATTGGGATTGAATGACGTGGTACAAGGAATTGGCAGAAGTAGTATAATACATAATAAACAACTATATTATAATAATCCGGTTAGACGCCAACCAAGAAGTCATAGTGATAAAAGGAATAAGAAAAATAGATTTAAAAATATTAAAAAAGATATGTATATAAATAAACAATTAGAACTATTAAAACAACTTTTAAGTGATAAAAGGCTAAAAGATCTTTATGTAAATATTTTTGTATCTAAATGCCATTCCCAGAAAAAAGAAATTGAATATTTCTTTGATATTTCGTTCGCTAACCGCGGACATTATCAAGAAGTATCTGAAACAATAAAACAAGTTAAGTTACAATGTATGAAAAACAAAATCATTTTGGACATTCAAATTTGGTTCGAAGATCGTTATAGCGACAGCCTCCATAACTAATCGGCGTTTTAAGTTAGGCTCGGAAGTCAAAACTGACACATTGTCAAAGTCGATATCATGCCCAGTTTGGTGAGCATGGTCTACTAATGCCGACTGCGCTGATGTTGTGTGTGCCTTCTTATGTTCTTTTAATCTAGTTTTTAGAGTACGTCCAGTTTGTCCAATGTATATGCTTATACAATCCCTACACCCAACCTTGTCGACTACACCCATCTTATCAAAATTAGTTCTTATTGGTTTGGTGACTAGTGCATCAAGATGATATGTACATCGGGACCATAAAACATTTTAATGGTAATCCTGACTGGAAAACGAATCTCTTTATTTTATTAAGAATATCCTCACTTAAACTACCCATTGCGGGAATATGAAAGCAGTGTTTCAATTTTTGAGGACCAATTAAGTTGGATTGCGCGAAAGTGTGAATGCGTTCTTTCGTTTTCTTAATTATTCTATGTAAGATATCTATCGGGTAGCCTAGAGATGTAAATATTCTCAAAACTTTGCTTAATTCGGCGTTTAGATAAATTTCTTTGTTACAAATTCGATACGCTCTTAAACAGAAGCCACGAAACACACCTAGTTTTGTTGATGCCGAATGACTGCTGTCCCAAGGAATATACAAGCTAGTTTCTGTAGCTTTTCTGAATACTTTAGTGACGGAGACATCAGTGGTCAAAACTTCGCAATCTAGGAATGGTAAAAACTCATGAGAAGGCCAGGTAATTGTCACTTCTATTCGAGGATTCAATGAATTGAAAATTCTAACAAAATCATCTGCTTTATCACGACTTTCTGGCCAAATAACAAATATATCATCGATGTAACGATAAAATGCGATAGGTCTATATCATAACGGCTTATAGTCTCTTCCTCTAACTTTTGCATGTACAGGTCAGCCAAGGCGGGGCCGATTGGTGATCCCATAGCTACACCAAAAAGTTGTTTATATATAATGCTATTAAAGGAAAAGTTCTTTGTACATGCTAACTGGAATAATCTCCTACATTTAACCAAATGTTCACTATCTGTCCAAGGGGATCCGAGTTTTGATATCGCAAAGTCGACAGCATCATCTACTGACACATTAGTAAATAGTGATTTCACATCTAGTGTGAAAATTACATACGTTATCTGATTTAAGTCTAGTGCTCTCAATTTGTTAACAAAATCAGTAGTATTTAGCACGTTCGTAGGAATTGACATCACAATAGGTTTTAGCAAACTTGACAAGAACTTACCAACACCATAGTTAAATGCACATTTCATTGACACAATAGGACGTATGGGACAGTCTAGCTTATGGATTTTGGGCAAACCACACATGTAAGGTACAAGAAAATCGGATGGAAACATTTGGAGATATTCTACACGCGTGATCAATCCTTTTGAAGCGAAGTATTTAAGTGATGTTACCAATTCACGTGCCCACGCTTTTGCCGTATTTCTTAAAGAAGGTTCAAATGTGGATGTATCTCCCAAAATAGACAACATCTTTTCATTGTAATCAGATTTATCCAACAACACTACACAATTCCCCTTATCAGCTTTAGTCAGGACTATTTGATCGTTCTCACAAAGATCTTTTAAAGCGTTCAATTCAGCTCTGGAGATGTTAGAACGAATTGATCTATTTACATTTGTCCTATATATATGATGTCTAAGACCAGTAAGTTTGTGAACTAACATAAAATAAAATATTAAAATATAAGAAATATAAGATAAAATATAAGAAATATAAGAAATATAAAATATAAGATATTAAAATATAAGAAGTTTTTCTAAAGATATCATATGTTCAAAAAATCAAAAATTAATTAACGACTATGATAGGCTAAGTTGTATAATAGACAGTTATTGTAATACAAAATACTATAATCGTACAATAAATGTTAATAATAACAACAGAAAATATACATTAACCATAAACTTCATTAATAAATGTATAAATAACATAAATATAGCGTCGGTTATTTAGATATAGCGTCGGCATAGATAACATAAATATAGGTGGACTTTTAAATAATTCTAAAAGTAAAGAAATAATAGGGTCAAATTTAAGTAAATATATTCCTAAAATAAGGTATAAACTCCTACCACCATTATGACGAAAAATTTGTAATTATAATAAAGAATTGAAATCAATATGTAACGATAATATTAGAAAAAAATGGAAACAGAATGCAATTGTAAAAGTCTTAGTTTTGATAAAATAAATCAACATATATGTACCTATAATCTAGAAGCAATTGAAAATTGTGAATTAAGAAAGTTGCTATCAAAAGGGTATAAATATAGATTAAATAATAGCAACGACAAAAATAAAATTTACAATTTGTTATATAATAACTTAAATGATTACTTTAGTAAGCTGATTAATAGTGAAAACACGAATATATCTAAGATAAACATTTGGAAAGATTATATATTTTATAAAATTAAAAATAAAATGAAAATAGCAAACAATTACAAAAGGAAAGATAAAATTAATAAAGATATGTATAAAGAACCTACTAAATTAATAGATAACTATATAATAGCAACTATTGATAAAGCTAGTAATAACTTTGTCTTCATATGCAAAAAGCTTTATTATGATATACTAATGAAAGAGGTTAATTCTAATGATTTAAATGTAAATCCAACATATGAACGTAGTGAGTTGAGTTTTGAAACAATTATTACAAGTCACTGTTCTATAATGGATAAAAAGGGTATAAAGGTTGAATCAGATAATAAAACTATACCTATATTATATTGGAATCCAAAATTACATAAAAATCCAATAAAACCTAGGTTCATATGTAGTGCGTTTAAATGTACATTAAAACCACTTTCTGTTTATATGAATAAAATACTTTAAGTAATTAAAGAACATTTAAAAATTTTTTCAAGTATTTTCGAAATTAATATACAATCGAAATTAATACTGGTATAAAACACTATTTCAGTATTAATTCTACAAAAGAATTTTTAGAACAGACAAAAGGAATACATTTTCAGAATATAAATACATACGATTTTAGTACGCTTTATACAAATCTAGATTTAGTAGATATTAAAGAAACGTTAGTAAAATTAATTAATCTTATATTCGGAAAAAGATATACATATATATCCTATAATAACTATACCGCATATCTAACAAAAATTAAACCATAAAGTAAAAATAAATATACGGACAAAACTGAATTAATAGAATCCTTAAATATTTTGATAAATTAAAATTATTTAAAAGTAGGGACATCTATATTTAGACAAGTAAAAGGTGTGACAATGGGTGGTAATAGTAGCCCAATTATAGCTGACTTGTTTTTAAGCTTTATAGAACATGAATTTGTTCATAACTGTGTAAAAACTAAATCTAAACAATATAAATATATGAAATATATGTTTCGATATATTGATGATATATGTGTATTTAATTCAAATAATTTTTATTCAATTAGTGAACAAATTTATCCAGAAAGCCTTATTCTTAACAAAACAAATATTAATGATAAAGAAGGTGTATATTTAGATATGAACATTAAATTAACATTAACTAAAACTAATATTAATTTATATCATAAAGATGACATATTTAAATTTACAAGAAACTTTTTTTTGCATGAGCATTCATGCATACCATATAATATAAAATATAATACATTAAATAATGAAATTTTAAGAATTGCAACAGTATGTAATGATATTGGCTTTCTTCAAAATCATTTAAATAATTTATAGATACATATTTTATATTTCATATTTCATATGAAAATGGATGGTGAGAAAATCATCAGACGAATCGCTTGATCCTTAGCAATTCGATCATATCTACCGTACAACATCACATCCACACGGCTCTTTCAACGAATATCAATGTCACTCATGAGAGGAAATTCAAAAGCTATATTATCTAGCATTAATCTGTTGAACTGTATTACGAGATAGCTAACCCCATAATGGAGAATCCCATACGGAGAATGAACCACTTCCAGACGTTTGATATGGCTGGCGAGGAGCAGTCTCGCGCTGCACTCGAGACGGAAAATATCAGAAAGGTGTGTGCGAAGGCACAATCTGATGTCCACGATTGTGAAATGTCACAAGAACATGCATCTGACATCGAATCGAGTATTAACAAATGTGCGGAAACGGCGAGAGAGGAAACTTCTCTGTATAAGTCCGATGCAGAAAAATACTTATTCGAACAATACGACTCTCGTGATAACTCTAGAACGGACATGCGGAAGCTGCGCTGCACAGAAATTGACGGGATTTCTGCTGCATTTCATAACCAGCTCAATGATTACGGGATTGTGATCCGCGAGGTCGCCAGCGATGGTAACTGCCTAATTAACAGAATTTTAGTAATTCTATCAATTTACATATTTTCATTGATTTCTTGAATATTACGTATGACGTCCATATACAAGTGAAAATAAAAATATTGATCCTTCAAATATTCTAAGCAGATAAAGTTACATTATACTAATGATTAGGTGTAGAGATTGAGCAGAAATGTTTCATTGTAAATTATTTATTTTAATTTAATTAAATAAAAGTCAAACATTCATTAATCAAATCAGATAACTGAGTCTACGTATTTAATATAATTATAAATTAAACAAAACATAATAATGCTAAATCAAAAAGTGATAATAAAATAATAAAATAAATAATTGTTTTTAGATTTTCTATAATTTAAATCAAGTTAAAATAAAAAATTGAAATTTTAAATAAACGTCATTTTTATGAATTGACTAATAAATAACAGACGTTGTATCAGAATAAGAATTAGAAGGCATCAAAATAAACTGCTATGCTATCAGGTTTCGGCCCCTAACTCCTCTACCCAACATAGCAGCGGGGCCAAATACATGCTAATGATGTATTTCCTCTGGTAAAACTATCTAGTATATTATTCTAATACAAAGTATATTATTTATTATCCATAAAAATTTGCCACTTAAGAGTTTAAATTTATTCTTTATATTATTGTGTTGATTTATATATTTTACTATTTTGTGCTTGATGTTATTTTTATCTTTCTCCGAATAGTAAAATTATTTTACTTTCCAAAAAGTAAAATTAATTAATTTTTCTAATGCATATTTAATATTTGCTAAATCGAGATATTATAAAGCGTACTCAAATCGTACTTATTTATATTCTGTAAATTATTCCTTTTGTGTCTTCTAAAAATTCTTTTTTAGAATTAATACTGAAATAGTTTTTATATCATTACTAATTTCATTACATACGTCTTGGGGTTCGAATCCGATCAACACTGGAGTATAGAGTAAGCTGATAATAAGGTTCGAAACGTGAAATGTAGGTCTGGGTCAGCAGCTTATGATACTTACCCAGTGTGATTAGTAACGTTCTGCTGTATCAAAAATAGAAACAATACATGTGAGGATAATATCGTGCCACAATCAGAAGAATTTCAACTTAAAGATGCAATCAAATTAAATTAAAAACATTCATTGCAAGTGCCAGCATGAAAAACAGTGGTCCGTCTTGCGATCTCATACATAGGGTAGATTTATAATAGATGGTTAGAATATGATCCACTACCAAAAAATACAGAAATGTAAGTCTACACCGCTAAAGCAGCCAGTCTAGTAGATGCAGAGTTGAATCGCGATACAGACGTTTTTTGTTCGAATTCAATCATCACCAGTTTACGGATTTCAATTAAATTTGCAAAATGTAAGACGAAAGTCTTTCATTAAAATATAAATGCCAATACATCGGTGTAGTCGAGTAATCGTAAGACAACATTTAAAAGAGCGAAACGTGAAACGTAGGTATTGGATATAGATACTGGTATTGGATATACCAGTATCTAATGTTGATCTCAAATACTGAAATGTAGCGTATTGATGTTGCTGTATAAATATAGGATTAAAGTTGCATGTAGAATAAAAATAGTCATCAATATTCAATAGCAATAATGATTGCAGATGTATATCAATTTTATATTAGGAAAAATTTTATATCAATTTTATTACTACAGATGACTAGTTTGAAATACAATTAATTGTAAAAGTAGGAAGTTTTTCAAATTGAAGATAGCACCTTCCCCTACCAACACAGATTTAATTTAAAATCAGGCATGATTCCAATTAAATTTGCAAAATGTAAGACGAAAGTTATTTTTTAAAATCTAAATGCTAATACAGCAAACGAGTCGAGTGATCGTCAGCCGGCATTAAAAGAACCAAAACGTGAAACTTAGATATTTGATCAGTAGTTGATGTGGTCCACCAATACTGAAATGTTCGTACTGCAGTTGGCATATATATAAAATTTAAGTAGCTTGAAGAATAAAAAGAGTCATTAAAATTCAATAGTAATAATGACTGCACAGATATATCGATTTTATATTTTAATATTTAGAAATATTAAATGTGTAAGTTTACCGATATCTGTTAATTTATTTACAATTAAACAAATAAGATTTTCGATACTATAAATATATATTTATAGCAAATTGTTATAATTTTATATATTGATTTATGAATTAATTTATAATCGAATATAATTAGTAATTTATTAATTTTTTTAGCGAATTTACATGGCATGAATGAAAATAAATATTGAATACAGGGCTACACTGATGATACCATCATGCAGTGATAAGTATATATAGTTAAGGTAGAAACTTCCCTTTAGGTCAAGGCGTCTGTGATAATACGGAGCATCTCGCTTTAAGCTTTTCTATGAGTTTTTAAAAAGCATAACAGGTTTTAGATTTTTACCTGTTAGTGTTGTAAATAAAGGTTGTGGTATAATTATTTCTGATAAATAATGAATAAAATAATTTTTTATTTTTCAAAATAAGTTCATGTATTTTAAAGATACTTACACTCTATCGACTACAGAAGAAAAAACTAAAATAATTTTTTTAATTTCTTCAAATGTTTAGAAAGTGCAGTATGATTAATCGAAATATTAGTTTAGTCTTTTTAAAATATACCTGATATAATTGACATGCTAGGATTGATGCATACGACAGTTTGGAATGATTTGAGAAAATTCGAAATGCAATGTAATTGCAACAAATCCAAAATTCGTTGGATATAATTCCATCGCTGATTTAATGTTGAGAATACGAATCCATATAATATTATAAAATGACAAAATCTGTTTATGATCATTGCTAACGCGAAATAGCGCAATTCCACCCAAACTGACAATAATTCCACTATAGAAAGTACAAAAATTTCAGCAACAACACAGATAAGTGGACTATGCCATTTTAATCTTGTAGTTGAAAATCGCTCCCAGTTTAATTTGAATGAGCTATTTTCAGTTTCTCTTTGAGGCATTACATTGTTAATCAAATTATACAGGTAATATATATCTACTGAACAGGTGTATAAAGTATAAAGCAAAATCCACACGTTTAGCTGGATGTTACTGTTTAAACTCGCAAATAGAACGGTTAATTCTATTTCCATAACACTTGCAAGCAAAATAACCACATAATAATCAAACGTTGTGGTAAAAATTAGCACTGAGAATATAATCATATTTATTTGATGAAAGCGTTTAAATTTTCTTGGTTGCTTATACTCCAGAATTCCTAAAACTTTTGTGAAAGAGACAGTTGTGTCACTAGAAAAGGTATCACGGTGACTACCACCAAATTCGAATAAGACAGATAGTAATTTATGTCGCGAGGAGACATTTGTACAATAAGGTAAATGCAGAAGGTAACAACTATCACTAGACCATGCACTTATTTGTAAATGATAAATTGTAAATTGCTACTGTATATTATTAATAAATTTATTTGTTTAACTACAAAAATTCAATTTAATGTGAACATAAAATAGTAATTTTGCAGTCACCCACCCCCAACAAGCCACATACCGTCATTCCGCCGCCAACATACAACTCGCCGCTGCCACGTCGTACACTGTCAATGTAAAGGATAGGAAATATAGGGACAGAGTCGAAGATGCGAGGTTCATGTTTTCAGCTGCCGTGGCCGAGACCTTTGGTGGATGGAACGACGAAGGAAACAGGGTGATCAAGCGGGTTGCGAACAATATGAGCCGTACACGGAATGGGTTGCTTTATGATGGTCACACGATTATATCAGCGCATCTTGATCACACTATGCGGGGCAACGCAAAAGCCATGCTAGTTTCACTCAATCGGCTTCCAATATTGGCCTTTAACCGCATCCAACAGGAAACATGTGAACCTGAGGAACGTCTATTCGAGCTAAACGCTAATCTCAACAAGAACGTGTCAGTAGAATCTATATACCTACGCTGTGATGCACCTATTACGCGATATAACAAATGCCCAAATGACGATTCAGATGCTGTTGAAGGCATGTTACCCGTTTACGACAAATTTCAATCCAAATCTTTGAATGACGGAAAAACGCCATATTCAGTTATATCCATTGAACCATTTAATTTGTCGATGAATTATAAGACAATTAAATCATCCGAAAACAGTTTAAATAAAATCGATCAGTCAAAACGATCATTACTCTACATGATCCCGCACATACTGACGAATTTCCTCAACCAACTAATAGTAGGAATCTTCAGAAGGGCTCGCCAGAAGGCTGAATACTAACTTTTCTACAAGATAAGCTTCAACTAAACCTTTGAAATTTTCATTTAATTAAACAAAATTTTTTCAAATAGTAATTCATTTTTGAATAAAAAATATGGAAATCGAAAGAAACTACAAATTACATAGATAACTACAAATATGAATAATTAGAAATATTGAAACAAATTTTATGAGATAATAAGCTAAAAGATCTTAATGTAAATATAAGAAGTTCTAAAGATATCATTTGTTCAATAAATCAAAGATTAACTAACGATTATGAGAGGTCAAGTTGTATAATAAATAATTCTTAAACAATATTAAAATGAGGGCTAAATTCGCATGTTGTGAATCATGGTCTATTGAGTTAGAAGTAATGAAGAAATAACACCGTAGCTGGTTTTTGCTATAAATTAATTTCTATGAAGAAATTAACAAAAAATTCGACCCACCGATCGAGAAAACTTAGGTTCGAATCTAAAAGTTCAAATATAATTATAAAGGAAACTACGGCGGTACACAGCCTACCATTGCAAAACAGTAGCGGACGAAACAATACCAAAATGAAACAATACATGCCGGCTGAAATCCGGCGTTTTGCGAGTCAAGGTTGATGCAGTTAAAAGGAATAAAGGAATGGAATCGTCACTAATTTCTGCTGCTAAATCACATTGTGCGATCTAGCAAAATTGACTCTATATTTTATATTGAATATAATTTTCAAAGCAGATAATATTGCATGAACATTGATTGTTCAAAAAGTAAAAATGCCAAAACGTTCAAAACGTGTTGTTGTGTATGTCAAGGTGTATGAAGCTCGAATGTGCGATCTACAATATTACCATCTACAATATTGCAATCTACAATATTGTAATCTACCATATTGCGATCTACAATATTGCGATTTACAATATTGCGAACTACAATATTGCGATCTATAATATTGCGATTTACATAAAAAATGTTAGTAAAAATATTGGTATATTAATAGTCAAATTGCATGATCAGTGAGGTCTGTTCACTCCTGCAATAACGGAATTAATATCCTTAGTATATCACCAGTTGAATTTATGAACTTTTTACTAAGATAGTGACAAATCTGTGGAGCATCACTATTTGACGATTTGCATTTTTCAATCAAATTTTGAACGTCTTCGCAATACTGAAGTTTTCCAAGCATAAATGAGGACACATTGGCATTGCAATAATTTGAGGACATTATCTTATTATCTAATCCTAAAAGCGATCGATATAATGAGCATATAGGAAATCCTCGTGACTGAATTGATACTTCCAGAAATGTCAATTTATCGTCAAGTGTAGCTAAATTACATATAAAGATAAAATTGATTGATTTCATTTAAAAATTTACAAATTTTACCTTAATAAATATTTGGTTGAATATATCACATTTTAATGTTTATATCGCTAACACAAACTGATTTTTTTTTCGTGACTAATTTTATAGGAGTACACATCAACTATGTAATTTTATTGAATACAATGAAATTACATTGCTAACTAAGTTTTAACCACTGATATTATTTTAAATATTAACATAATATTAAATTTTAAGCTTGCATTTTTTCAATTGAGGCGCTAAATTAAAATTTAACTCATTTAAGCTGCTTCAAAATTTTAAAGAATGAGTTTTTTAAAGTTGATCTTTTAATTTAGAACTAATACATCAATTCTACAATTCCCGAAAAGGATATATATATAATAGTAGTGCACGGATGTGCTGAGTATATATATATATATATATATATATATATATATATATATATATATATATATATATATATATATATATATATATATATATATATATATATATGTTATCTAGCATGGGACTTTCGGGTGTGATCCTCGTAGGACCGTTCATTTAGATATTGTAAAAGTATCTTATTAACACCAATCAACAAAAAGTTTTAATATTCGAACATTTCGGTTCTTAAACCTTCATCAGCATCTAAAAAGAAAAAAATCAACAAATCAGTCAAGTTGCACATCAAAGAAATCAAAAACAAAAAAATTGTTCACGTTATAGCAGTCCATCGAAATATATTATCATTATTTAGTCTTGGTTCAATGTATGTGCTTAGTATCCCAATATATTGCATTTCTTTTTTAAATCTAGTTTATTCCTCGTTTAAATCTAAAATACCATATATATGGCAATAATGATTGTACAACTCCAGGAGCAATATACTTAACACAATGCAGGAAATGTCCGAGCCAATATGTAGGCCAAACAGGAAGAGGTTTAAGAGACAGACTCACGAACCGACGATGTCATATCAAAAAGAAAATAGAGGCTGATTCCGCTGTAAAACATGCACTAACGCATGGAGATACAGATACATTTGATTATATTGTAATTTCCTCGGCAAATGAGGAATAAACTAGATTTAAAAAAGAAATGCAATATATTGGGATACTAAGCACAGACATTGAACCAGGACTAAATAATGATAATATATTTCGATGGACTGCTATAACGTGAACAATTTTTTTTGTTTTTGATTTCTTTGATGTGCAACTTGACTGATTTGTTGATTTTTTTTCTTATTAGATGCTGATGAAGGTTTAAGAACCGAAATGTTCGAATATTAAAACTTTTTGTTGATTGGTGTTAATAAGATACTTTTACAGTATCTATATATACTAAATGGTGTTGCTTCATATATATATTTACATAATATAATATTATTATATTAATATAACATTAATATGCAAATATTATATATTTGCATAATAATTATTGATCAACGATATTGCTGAAACATTCATTTTACTGATTACGTAGTTTTTAATGTTAAAAATATATAGCGATCGATTGTTATTTTGTTAAAGGACAATTTTTGTACCAGATTAGTTCTGAACAGAGTTACTAAAACTTGGATCTATTAAATAATACACAACGAAATAGATTTCAATAAATAGAATGGAATGTATAATTTGTACAAATTATACAAATATGATTGATATTATACAAATATCAAATTGATTGATGATTAAGGGTATACAGATTATTGATTCTGGTTTATTTAAACCTTCGTCATTTTGAAATTGTGATTTCTAAATTACGAAGTATTTAAAAATTCTAAATACTCTTATTTCTGAATTCTACAAGATTGGAAGCACACTTCAGTCTTCTTTAAAAGGACGTATCCCAGATTAAAGACAGATTTCTCAAGCCCCTCATCTCGGATTACCGAGCATAGTTCGCCTCAATTGGATTCTTCGGGGGGGGGAGTGAGAGACCCCGGGTGGTTTAGTCGGAGAGCGGCGTGTTGGATTTGCTGGAGAGATCAGATCCCTGTAAATTTAAAGTTGTTACACAATGAATCAAATCAGATAACTGAGTCTACGTATTTAATAACTCCATTAACGACTAAACAGACTTTGTTTTCTATATTTTCTTTTTCTTCATGCTTTTCTTTTTAAAACGTTTTAGTATTACAACCTTGTATAACTTTTAACAAACTTTTATAACTTTTCAATAAAAGTTATAAGTGTTCAAGCTAATTTCAATGAGCCACTGACGAAGCCGTAACGCGACGAAAGCTTTGGCAATATATATAATAACTAACTCAGCAGATGATCTGACAGTTATTGAATATAAAATACTATAATTGGACAATAAATGTATTTTAAATATTTTTTTATAAGAACTTCAAAATGTACAAACAAACACAAAACCGTGATGCGTCAAATTATTAAAAAAATATTGTACTTTTTTCATTTAGTGCGCAGGGCAATTGCGAGCAGAACGGCACCCAGAACGCATAAAGAAATTGAGCGAGCCAATTGTATACCAATCGTTGACCGAAGCCGTGTCAATTCCTCTTCATATGTGTGTATTTTTCTAATCTTTTTCATAACTAGCACAAATCAATGCTTGCAAGTTTAAACGAAAAAAAAACCAAAGTTCATTTATTTGTAAGTCAATAAGTAAAATCTAATATACAACGACCAAATGTCGGCAAGCTACATATTTTTGACATAAAAATGCTAATATTATTCTAATAATATGTACGGATCAGTCCGACTTTGTATTAGAATCTGACATATAAAGCTACGTTCTTACTTCATATAATCAAATGTCATCCGAATAATCAAAGGTTTCTTGACATCAGACATATCCTCGTTTTATCGAAGGTTTAAATTGACTGATTTATAATTTCGTTATGTTTATGATGTTTTAACACCATAAGCATAGTCATGATCATTGTATTCTTGATATTAACTTTTGTTCTTATGAATCAAATTTGAAGGAATTTTATGCAATTGTGTATAATAGAATTAGACGGGTAGATACAATTATTTGACATGTTGGTCAATTTTCGCTGTTTCAAAAATCAAACACGTGCATTTACCAAAAAATCTGTACCAAAAATGAAAAGTTGTTATCAATTAAATGATCATTATAAACTAAATGATAATGACCAGTAGTTTGCGTTCAAAGATAAACATTTTTTCCGTTATTTTATCCTTGTCAAATGAACAGTTTTTGTTAGTATCTGAAGATGCTAACAAAGGTTAGTGAAATATCAAATAAAGTTTTATATTTGATCCAGCTTTACTAATTCTTAACTTATGATAATATTCTAAGTTTTTTATTATTTTTCTTTAAATACAAATATAGACGAAATTCAAGTTTATAATGAATATTTTCTTCGTTTTAAAAAATCTATATGGATAAACATTATCTTAGGAAAGGTGCCATGGTTTTCAAAAAATTGTGAATATTGTAAAAATAATCAATGAGTATAACTATAATTTATGTAAACAAACCATCTATAGTAAAATAGCTCAACATTTTTAATTTCACATTCCTTATATTGACGTTTTATCAAGTAATATCATTTAAATTTAACAATTATTCTCCCAAAAAATTGTAATGTTTGTGATATTTCAGTATCGTTAAGTTAGGAGGTTTCCGTCTCGAGCGACCTCTAACAGGCACGCTGCATTTCCCCGCTGCACTGCACAGCTTAAACGCTGCAAGAGGAAATTGACAGCTCTTCGATCATCTGTTGCCAACACCAACATATTGCCCAGTTTACACACACGAATTTTACACACATGATTATTTTAATAATAAATTAACGGTAAATTATTCTCCCAATATACAAAAAACTTACTTTGACTATTTGATTTTAATCTAAAATTAAATTACAATAAAATATTTTTAATGGCAATAAAATGTTATTAATTTCTTCGAAAGTTCAAACTTTACAAAATTTAATATTTAATTTAAACAATGTAGACATAACTGGTTTCACTAGTCATTTTACAAAATGCTGTATTACATAAATGCGCACTTACTTGCCATGAAAGGTATACAATGCTCTATTCTGAAAACATCTTCTGAAATTATTTTCAAAAATCTATTACTTGTATCCATTGTGCAATTTTCATTTGTGACGGACTTTAAAACAAAAATAATAACCGATAAAAATGTAATTAATAAAAACCTAATGCGCTTTGAAATTTGAAATATTTTATAATAGTTTTAAAATGACAGTGTTCTACAAAACAGATTAACATTTGTAATTCAAATAAAAGTCAAAAGTCTTCATTACGTTCTACAGCCATTTTTGCGTCCCCCATAGATGCAGCAAGCGCTTCAGGATTAGTATCACGGCTATGGAATCCCACTGTCTGCATTTGTTCAAGTTCGGATGCATAAAGATGTTCTTGAGTTTGGTTTGGTTGTTGATCTGTCGGCTGATGTTGCTGGGGACCAAGACGATCTAATGGTTGAAACAACGAAGCAGTATAATCTTGATTTGAATACTGTAAATTTTGAAATACTGTTGTTGCATAAGCTGTTTGTCTATTGCTTGGTGATCGAATAGAATCCACATCAGATGAAGTAGGTTGACTATTCATTTGATTATCGAATAGACCGCCTATATTTGAAAATATCAACTGTGAATATACTTGTGGGGATATGTCCTTAATACGAATTAGGTTCTGTAGAATTTGTACAATCATCCTCAATGCTCGAGTAATTGTGCATAGAGCACGAATTTCAGGTATTGACCACTGACTTATAAACTTATGAATTACACGATGTACTTGTTCTCTTTGTATTTCGTCCTGTATAAATTCATCTGTATGCAGCAGATTAGGTAGAATACCAGGATCGAGGATAGAATTATCCATGTTTGGGTTAAAACTGGATGCCCGCCCATGTCGATTAACATGCGAGGATTTTCAGCAGCGCTTACTAATAATTGTTGAGGGTTCATCGTAGAATACCGATTAATGTTTTCACTTGACGTAGATTGCAAAGGCGACTCTAAACGGTTTGAATTAGATACATATGATACAAAACTCCTGCCCGGGTTTGGCAGGAGGTTTGTATTTTCAGTTCCTACTTGACTAGTGTTAGCTGTACTAGATGAGCTAGAATTAGTATTCAGAGGGTTATCGCCAAACTGCTCATGTGCCACATTAAGCATTGGTTCTTGAAAATCGCGATAACTTCTCTGTCGAACATTACATCCGCTCGGTAAACTCTCAAGGTTAATCAGGGCTCTATCATGGTTTCTCGCAATTTCTTGTATAGTTGTAGGATTACGAATCATTTCCATTGTTTGACGCATAAAATTCGGATTGCTTACGAATTGTGAAACCTCGTGGTTCTGCTCCCTCACTCTTTGCATTTGTGGATTGTTAAGCTTAATTGAACTAAGCAATGCAGGATTACTCATAAGTGCTTGAGCCAAATTATTACTTAGAAGATTTTGAATTGCATGTGGATTAGTCTGAATAGTGCCAAAAATATTTGGTTGTATTTCAGTAAAATTTGAATTTCCAAATGGAAGGCACGAAAATGGTGAAAGTGGTAATCTGGATAATGTTGCAGTTCCATCGGTATGTTAATCATATTCGGTTGATGCGATATCAACCCCTCCTTAATTGTTGGTGATTGCTGAAGTGAAAAAGAAGCATTATATGATTGTTTAGATGTTGAGTGATATGCCGAAGGTCGTCGTGGAGACATGAGTTGCAGGACAGGCATGTCAACCTCAGAATGGTCGCCTTTGACGACGGAAGCTGTCCGAATATTGGTATCATGAACTACCTCAACTGACTGGGCCTCGGGATTTGCAATGTTGCTCATAGGAAAAAGTCGCGAAGATGGGTCGTCACAATATCCAAGACTTTTCTCTAGTAAGGGTTGGCCTATCTCGTCAAGACTTTTGAGGATCGCTTTTGCATTTCCTCTCATCAGTGCGACGGACACGCGCTGAAATAACTGACCCGCTGTGCTGTAATACGGGGTACCGTTTCTACATGACATAGAACGAGCAATGAAACGAATTAGCTTTTCCCCTTGTGGGTTCCATCCTCCGTAAGTTTCAACAACTGCTGCCGTAAAACTGTATCCATTCTCCTCTAATTTGCGTTTATATTTCCTTTCCTTGACACAGGTGGCATACTTGCTTGCGGCATAGCCAGGGATTTAAGAAGCCATGGAAATATAAGCATTTTGTTGTGGGTTAGTTACGGCAAAATCTACTGCTAAAGGAGGGTCCTTATAAAATAGAATGTCCGCCGGTTTCACCCGCAAACCACAAACTAGGTTGGGTACCTCCTTTGCCACCCTCAATCCAGCAGAAACCGCTGCTTGAAAGACTGTATCCCTCAAGCTATCATGTCGAATTCCAGGATGGCCTCCAAACTGACATGTTAAGGCGTGGAACCCGAATTTGTCTGCCATCCTAAGGCACCGTCTGCATCGATAATCACTGTTGCAGAGAGACATCCCTAACCAAAGACGTAGTAGTACACAAATTCATTTGGTGCCAAGTTCATATGTGTGGCTTTGCTAGGGACGACCTGTAACCAAGCACACGCGTGTGGGCATGAAACTGCCAATAATCGGGCAGTATTGAAGCGATCGGCATTCTCCAATAGCCTGCGGCGCGACACTTCGTCAATGTGACAAGATAATCCTCGTTGATTTGTTTGCGAATTTCCTACATGTTGCAGAAAAATAGATTTAACGAATTCGTACCCAGGGAAAGTTATAGGGTCAAGGTTTAATTGGCTAGCGACAGTGTCTACACTGGACAGGAAGGCTGCCTGAGAGTGTTGGAAGCAGCTTCGAAGGCCCAGTCATTCCATCTTCAGCGGTAAGCAAGCTTGCATCCACGCCCACTTATCGGGTTGAATAGAAATGATATTGCTAAAACACTTCAATATCAAGCGGTCGAACAAACGGAAAAACTCTTTGGCGAAGACGGGGTCTATAGTGCGCATTAAATGGTTTACCCGTGGAGCGTATGCGCAGCTACGAAGCAGGATGAATGCAACTTGTGGGTCAGGGAGATTTTCGAGCGAGTCCAGAGTTTGACGCAGGGATGGTAGAACAACATCGACAAGGTATCCCGAACAATGTTCCTTAGACCCGATGGGACTTCCAAGAATTGTAAAGTTTTTTGTGGTGTTGACCAATGTGATCCATGGGCATCTGTTCTTTATCAAGTCGACCTTGTCTGCCCTACCAATTACTTCGGTCTTTTTCCAGTTAATAGACAGTCCAATCGCAGGAAAATTAGCAGCAAGACGAGCCAGAGCCTCGCCCACCGCAACAGGAGTACCGCCGATTATTCCGTCGTCGAGGTACCACCTATTTAAGCTGATACCTTCAATCTCCGATATCTGGACCACAATCGGATCAATCGCCAGGCAAAATAGAACTGGACCAAGAGGATCTCCTTGTTGTACCCCTCTTCGAGACTGAAGAGGTTTATTCTACCGAACCGAAGGCTCGAGGTAGTGCCGTAGCACCATGATGTCCATCGACTAATTTCTGGAAAATTCTTACTGATCGCGTTGACGAAGGAATTCCGGTTCAGCGTATTAAAAGCGTTAGCCTAGTCGATTTTAGCCCAAACCCAATTGATATCTTGATCATGAAGTTGTTTTAGCCGACGTGCTTGATGTACTATCTGTTCCATTCCGTTTATCGTCGCTACACCGAGCTGGTGCGGATGGAGGGATTCGGCAAATCGCTGTCGAAGTTTGGAGCAAATACACTTAGCGCAAAGACGACGTAATGTCTCCCCAATGGCAATGGGGCGGATCCCTCCATCTGGTTTGTTTAATGCCATGAGATTAGCACCGGCGACAAAGGGCACGAGGTCGTTCGGGAGAGTACCAGCGATCATGTTGTTGACTAGTGATGTTAGGCGTTGAAGCAAAACCCCGTGATCTACCGACAGCATATCTCGAATATGTTCTGCCATCAAACCTAAACAGCCAGGAGAGGAGGAGGATGGGAATGATGATACTGCGGCCTCAACTATGTCTGAGTCAACCGACATGGGGGTACTCAAAGATGGTTGTCCAGGACTTTGGAGAACATCATGTAAGGAGTGTAGCTCTGTCAGTCTTCCGCGCAAAGATTATGAAAATTCGCACGTATTATTCGACGTAAGGCGGCGCATCGCCTTTCCGAAATTGCCATTTCTCGCCAATTCGATGACTTCCATAAATTCATTTTTCTTATCATTAGTTCCTCTGAATTTCCTGGATGATCGAAACCCCATAGAGGAAAGGCAATCACGCTCTCTTCCATTTTCGAATTTGTCATTTATTAATAATAATTTATTAATAATTGATTATTTATTAATAAATTATTATTTATTAATAATAATTTATTTTTAATAATTTATTATCTTCTCGGTTTCAAAGAATATTCTTTTTTTTGCACTAGCAAAGAAGAATCTGTATATTTTTTACTTTTGATTTGATGTCATAAAAACCGCTAGAACGATATTTAAACGTTTCGAACGAAAATTTATCATTTTAAATAGTTGATTTCGCTAACTTCTGTTAGCATCTTCAAAAAATTTTCTGAAGATGCTAACAGAATTTAGTGAAATATCAAAAACAATTTTCTCTTTTCTTTGATCTATTTCCAATTATTATTTATGAAAAATTATCAATCACAAACATTATTTATTTTTTTCTCAATTTTAGTCATCTATATGAAATTCGTAATAGAGCAGATATATTTTATATTCAACTGTCATTAGATTGCAAATAAAGCGAAGAGATATTTATTATACAATTTTGATTCAATATTTCGGTGGCACACCATTTTCAAGGATTATTCAATTG
The DNA here is from genome assembly GCA_012934845.2 of Pomphorhynchus laevis. Classification (NCBI taxonomy): domain Eukaryota; kingdom Metazoa; phylum Acanthocephala; class Palaeacanthocephala; order Echinorhynchida; family Pomphorhynchidae; genus Pomphorhynchus; species Pomphorhynchus laevis. Next base: position 302,718 of record WNNJ02001187.1, on the reverse strand, counting down.
TAATCAGTTTATTATTATCAAAACTTTTAGCTAATCAGATCATGTAACTGAGTCTCAGTCTATTAAATTAGTTATAAATTAAGCATAATGATAAATAAAATAATTAAATAAATATTTATTTATTTATTTATTTAATAATTGTTATAAGATTTTATATAATTTATATCAAGAAAAAAATTTAAAATTAAAATTTAAAATAAAAGTATATTTTTATAAATTGACTAACAAATAACAGGACGATATATCAGTTTTTATGAATTGTCCAAACGTTCGAGTTTTTTGAAAACAGTGAACAGTGTCCATGTCAAGAATTTACTTCGATCTTTGTAATTAGAATTACATTTTAATAATTCTAAATTACATTTTAGTACCAAATATTAAATTTTAAAGTACAAAAAAAATTCAAAGTTGAATTTGGAGCAACATCACTGCTTTTAGGAGGTCGACCACGATATTTTGCCATTGCATCAATATCAACGGTTTCGCAAATAAACGTAAATTTGTTGTAATTGCACCGAACTCGTAACTTTTTATTTATTTTAAGTATGTAAATTCTAACAAAAAGTTGTGTTTAAGTTAATTACAACGCGATGGAAAGAGTAAAAGGTTAGTGGATCAAATGGTACTACTTGCAACAATCAAAATTACGATTCGGAGCAGCAGAAAAATTTTAAAAAGTTGAATTTGGAGCAACATCACTGCTTTTAGGAGGTCGACCACGATATTTTGCCATTGCATCAATATCAACGGTTTCGCAAATAAACGTAAATTTATTGTAAATGCACTGAACTCGAAACTTTTTCTTTATTTTAAGTATGTAAATTCTAACAAAAAGTTGTGTTTAAGTTAATTACGACGCAATAGAACGGGTAAAGCTTGGTATTTGCCCGTATTGTAACAGGCCAATCGCACTTACAAAATCTGGAAATGTACGTTTTCACAAGAGCTTTTGGGTTCGATACCCATGTACTAGCTGCGCTTCGATTGTTTATTACGCACCGAATATTACCTCTCATGTCAAACTTACAGCCGAACGTCAAACCTACAAAGGATCGAATATTACCTCTAATGTCAAACTTACAGCCGAACGTCAAACATACAAAGGATCTGAGATGGCTCCGACCAACGACGTTTCTCACAATTTGAACGCATATGAAATGCTTCACAATATATAAGCATCACCTACTCTGACAGTAAGACGAATCACTTGGAATTTCCGAAATAAGTCAACACTCATTTTCACCAAATGCATTTGGACCAGCCTTTTAGGGTTCGCAAAAGTGTGCCTAGCAGCTCATTCAGGTGATTACCGAAATGTAGTAAAGCACATAGAGAATCACTAAAGTCAGCTGAAACAGGCAGTTTGACACTTCCTTTCTCGCGCATGTTTGTGCTCAACAAACGACCCGAGTGTTCAAGTTCATTATAACGCAATGGAAAGAGTAAATGGTTTGTGGATTAAATGGTACTACTCGCAACCATCAAAATTACGATTTTGAGCAGCAAAAAGCATAACATCGTCAGCAGGAGAACAAGGGAACACTCTAGGCCCGTTCCTTTTCCCGATGGCAATTCAACCGATTATTCGGAAAGTCGACTCGATCGCAGGTATCGGTTTTAACAAGTGGTATTTGGACGATGGAATAATCGAAGGTGAACCCAAGGCAGTTGATATCGCATTAAACATGATTGCAAATGAGATGGAAAAATCAGAATATCAATGAATTTGCAAAAAATCGAATTATTAGGCCACACAGAAGCAATTATCTAATGCAGACAGAATGGACTCACGCTCCACACACCAAGACTAACGGCAATTTCACTCTTTTGGGATGCCCAATTGGTTTGCAAGAGTTTGTAGAAGCATATCTCATAAATAGTTGCTTACCAAACCTAGTAAATGACACAGAGCTCGTCGCGTTGCTTCCGGACGCTCATGCGGCTTACCTGCTATTGCGCCACTGTGCTTTCGCTCAACGAATAGCATTCCTAATGAGGAATGTAGATCGAGCAAGCACCGAATATTTCTGAAAGTTGTTTGAAAATTCTGCGGTACGGGCGATAGAAATCATCGCTTCAACACAACTGTCAGCGCGGACACGATCTCAAGTTGAGCTCCCACTATAAATGGGCGGTCTGGGCCTTATTATCACAAGCAAACATAAAACAGCAGCCTTTGCAGCAATCGTCACCACACTGGCTGCGTTTGTAAACCAGGATGCGAATACATTTCCGGGCTTTGTAAACACAAATAAAATACTCGAACTGCACTGAACAGACGTGGAACATCAGGCTTAATCTATAAGACAACATCAAATATCGTCTAAAATCGACTCAGACGATCGGAAATATCTATTAGACACTGGATATGATCGGACAAGAACCAGACTAATAGCAGTATTCCAGCCACATGCGAACGCGTGGTTACAATGCGTCCCAAATCGAAGTCTCGGCTTAGCTCTTACCGACCAAGAATTTAAAATTTTTATAAGAATGTGGTTAGGCCAGCAAATTGCTCCAAATGACTACCGTTGTAGTCGATGTTTTCGTACTGCAGATGCTAAGGGCTTCCATGCACCAACTTGCAACTACGGCGGTTTTCCAGGAATGCGTCATAATGAAATTCGTGACGTCATTCTCTAGTAGGCACAATCAGCGGGAATGCATGTGGGTTGCGAGGTTCGCAACCTTGTCCAAAATCTACAAGAACTGCCAGCCGATTTTCTGATCTACGGGGATCTTTTAGATGCTATAGATTTCGCGGTGACACATCTATTACAGAATCCTTTCTTTGCCAGTCAGCTTATGTACCCGGTTACGCAGCTGCGCAGTAAGCATTATGGGTCAAAGATAGGAAGTACCGTGCTAAAATGATTGATACGAGATATAACTTCATACCCGCAATCTTAAAGTGTTACAGTAGCTGGAATATGGATGGTGAGAAAATCATCAGACGAATCGCTTGATCCTTAGCAATTCGATCATATCTACCGTACAACATCACATCCACACGGCTCTTTCAACGAATATCAATGTCACTCATGAGAGGAAATTCAAAAGCTATATTATCTAGCATTAATCTGTTGAACTGTATTACGAGATAGCTAACCCCATAATGGAGAATCCCATACGGAGAATGAACCACTTCCAGACGTTTGATATGGCTGGCGAGGAGCAGTCTCGCGCTGCACTCGAGACGGAAAATATCAGAAAGGTGTGTGCGAAGGCACAATCTGATGTCCACGATTGTGAAATGTCACAAGAACATGCATCTGACATCGAATCGAGTATTAACAAATGTGCGGAAACGGCGAGAGAGGAAACTTCTCTGTATAAGTCCGATGCAGAAAAATACTTATTCGAACAATACGACTCTCGTGATAACTCTAGAACGGACATGCGGAAGCTGCGCTGCACAGCAGTTGACGGGATTTCTGCTGCATTTCATAACCAGCTCAATGATTACGGGATTGTGATCCGCGAGGTCGCCAGCGATGGTAACTGCCTAATTAACAGAATTTTAGTAATTTTATCAATTTACATATTTTCATTGATTTCTTGAATATTACGTATGACTTCCATATATATGACGTCCATATGGAATAAAAAGAGTAACGAGTCGATAGAGTTATTTTGCATCATATCAAAATTTAACCAAGTGAAAATAAAAATATTGATCCTTCAAATATTCTAAGAGATAAAGTTACATTATACTAATGATTAGGTGTAGAGATTGAGCAGAAATGTTTCATTGTAAATTATTTATTTTAATTTAATTAAATAAAAGTCAAACATTCATTAATCAAATCAGATAACTGAGTCTACGTATTTAATATAATTATAAATTAAACAAAACATAATAATGCTAAATCAAAAAGTAATAATAAAATAATAAAATAAATAATTGTTTTTAGATTTTCTATAATTTAAATCAAGTTAAAATAAAAAATGAAATTTAAAATAAACGTCATTATTTATGAATTGACTAATAAATAACAGACGTTGTATCAGAATAAGAATTAGAGGTCATCAGGAGGAACTGCTATGCTATCAGGTTTCGGCCCCTAACTCCTCTACCCAACATAGCAGCGGGGCCAAATACATGCTAATGATGTATTTCCTCTGAAATAACTATCTAGTATCTTATTCTAATGCAAAGTATATTATTTATTATCCATCCATAAAAATTTGCCACTTAAGAGTTTAAATTTATTCTTTATATTATTGTGTTGATTTATATATTTTACTATTTTCTGCTTGATGTTATTTTTATAGTAACCTAGTTTAAAATATGTATCTATTAAATTATTTAAATGATTTTGAAGAAAGCCAATATCATTACATATTGTTGCAATTCTTAAAATTTCATTATTTAATGTATTATATTTTATATTATATGGTATGCATGAATGCTCATGCAAAAATATGTTTCTTCTAAATTTAAATATGTCATCTTTACGATATAAATTAATAGTAGTTTTAGTTAATGTTAATTTAATGTTAATATCTAGATATACACCTTCTTTATCATTAATATTGGTTTTGTTAAGAATAAGGCTTTCTGGATAAATTTGTTCACTAATTGAATAAAAATTATTAGAATTAAATACACATATATCATCATCAAAACATAGTTTGAAATAAGTACAGTCATTCAGTTAAAAAGTCGGAAACCGATTGGTCCCCCAAGCATTCGAGTATACACGCTGCGTTCCCACGTTGAATCGATGCGCTTAATCGTTGCCTGAGGAAAGCCGTTGATTGAGGTTCGCCAATGGTCTTTGACATACTCTTCCTGATCTCTTCAATAAAGCACGAGGTTTCCTTGCCCAAGACACTCAAGGACTCGACCGAGATTGGAACGAATGTATATATTCGATTGTCGATCTCTTTGTATTTTTACCTCTTCTTGCTCTCTTCAAAGGCGGCAACCTCCCCGGTCCGAATGGCTGCCTTGTCCTTGTAGCTCGCCGCTAGAGGATTTATGCATGTAGCGTCCCAAATTAGCAATTTGCCGCCCTTCCATGGAACCTAAGTGCTACCATCAGTCGCTTGCCGTCGCTGCGACACAACCCAGCCGGTTCTAGTCGAGAAGGTATCCATACTGAAGAGACAGTCATTCGAATTATGTGGTTCATCTCCGAATGTCGACTGCGCCGAGATTTGCTATATCGACAGTCCAGACCGTGCAAACCTGATGAGTCGCTGAAATTCCGGCATCCACATGTGAATTCCCCGCTGAATTTGATACCTAGTCGTAGCGCCACGGCAATGGTGAATGATACATCGTCCAATCTGGTGTCGACCGCCGAGATTGAAAGTGCCATCACGAAAGACCCGAAGTCTTTGCCTACCGTTCCAAGCAGTCTAGCTCGACATTTAAAAGAATCAGCATCCGATAAGGGTGAACCACTAGCGACCAAGTGCATAAGACGAGACCAACGTTTTTGTTTGTGTTTTTCCGTTGCAACTCTTCCCCGCATACAGCCGCCCATCCGCGCACACCGTGTTGGAAATCCGAGCCATCCACTCCGCTGGTTGCTCCAAAATTTGGTCTGGCTTATGCCTTTACGAGAATTGACGTACCTGTGATTGAGGACAAATATGCCGGCAGGGATATAACTTCATTGCGATATAAACCTTAAGCCACCCAAGTCAATCGGAAAAGTTGCTTGACGCCATGCATTATCATCCAGATATAAATTCAAGATGTTGGCAAGAGCGGACTTAAGGACTTCGTCATAATTCTTAAAGATGGACATAAAAAGCAAGGGGCACAGCGTAGCAGATGAGAAATCTGTGGTATGTTGAAGCTACATCGCAATAGAAACAGGGCATCCTGTCTGGATAGATCAGCTATTCGTTTGACAGTGTTCTGGAGAAGCGATACACATTGATTCACGGTTTCATCGAGCGCCAACTCGTTTTCTACAGGAGTACCCAAGATAACAGCGTCGTTAAGACTAGTGAGAATGCTTTCAGAAATCAATTCTATCAAACGAATTTGATCTTTATGATCTCGGGTGATTAACTCCGACTTTTGAGGATATAATGTCAGTTCAATTCTTGAACCCTGATCGATTATTTTAGCTACATCAGAGTAAATCGTATCCAAGTCACCCCCCCCCCAAAAAAAAATACAGTCGTCGAGATACCATGCACAAAAAGGTGACTGGCAGAGTTTGACAACTTCATTTGCGGTAAGCGAGAAAAGCAGAGGACCGAGTGGGTCTCCTTGTTGTACACCTTCGGCGGATGGAATTATTGATGCGCCCGCAATAAGATGACTCTCCTCACTATAGCACATGTTAACGAAAGGTAGGTCTGCTGGTAGCTTCCTTCGAACCGTGTCAATCATGTGGTCGCGGTCGACCGTGTTGAAAGCGTTATGAAAATCGAGCTTGGCGAGCGCTACTCCAGGGACTAAGGCGTTCGCGACAAAATATCTGGATGCGTGAGTCACAGCTTCAACTCCTCGTGGTATTCCAACGCCAAATTGTCGAGGTACGAACTCATCTAGAATGTCATTGGATGCCCAACGTGCACAATCTTTGTAGCCAATCGACGCAGCGTAAAGCCCACGGCATTCGGACGGATACCGCCATTAGGATTCTGTAATGCCAGTAGTTTAGCACCGCAGAAAAATTTCCTTATTGAATCCGACACACAACCTTTTAAGACGACGGTGATGAATTCAGCTATGAATGCACTATGCGAACCCCTGGAAGGCCGCACGAGCGACCAGTCAGGTCTTTTAGATGTAGTGGACTGAGTCCATCTTATCCACTTGAAGAAGAATTGGGAAAGAGGCGGAGAGCAGACTTCACGATGTCAGCAGCGACAACAAGGAAAGCATATGGCGGTACACTGTGAATTTGAACTTGCGTATGTGTCCCACCTAATTGGTTAGTTCGTGGGGGTGTTTGGACCTTAGTTCTGACAAAACTCGATCGTCGAATTGCACTATTCCGTCGTCGCTGCTCACCAATCTGATTGCGCCGCAAACATCACCGTCTTCCAGCATTTCTGAAACTCTGCGACAAAGATTTCTATTGGCCTCGCGATCGTCTACTTTAGTTCGGTTGCCGGGTCTCCCCCACCTTCGCTCCACAACATCATCAACTGACCTGGATGTCATATCAAATGATTTAAGACATACCTTTATTATCTTCTGAGACAAACTGCGATTGCCATTTTCCTCAGTCCTTACAGGCACGTGGATAACCATTCTTGCGAACATCAACAATTTAATCCACGCATCTTCCTTCTGGTAGTCCCTCGCAATGTCAGCCAAAATGATTGAAAGAGTTGTAGCTAGCTGGGGCCTGGCAGATCTGAGTATTCCTCGAACCAACCGAACTGGTAGCATCTCGATAAACGCGATATCCCAATGCTCCCATGAAAAGGTGTTGTCAGCCTGAGTATCGAATGATTCCGAACTATTTATGAAAGTAGGCGTTTGACCGTAATCGGGACAGCCGGGAGATGGGCCATGCCTGCGTATTCGGCCGGTAGAAGTTAAGCAAAATAATCGACGACAAATGCTGCATTGTCCTTTTTCCGACACGATATCTCCTCGAATTAGTCCGGATGATTCATAATTTGTTTTCCTGACCAGACTGGGGACGTCATTCTCTTGCATTCCGCGAGATTCAGAATTCTCTCGCATTCGAAGAGATACGCGAGTTGAGCGTGGATCGTTGTAGGGTTTTTTCTTTCCGCTTTCAGATTGTATTTTTATGAGTTATCAAACTTTATTAAGTTCCTTGTTCTTTGTATTGCACCAAGCACTGTGAACAGAATAATCGTACTGCAGTTGAACAAGTTTTGTACTTATTTCAGATTGTAAGAATTTTAATAACCAAGACAATTTTAACGTCATTTAATTAAATCAATAAAAAATTTTACAAAATTTGCAAATTGACTTGTAAAATAGAAAATTGCTTTAATTGAGACAAAAGCTAAAAATATTTCAGGAAAGATTAAATACTTATGATGGATAGTTGACATATAATTACTAAGTGGTGAGGGCTCAGTCGGGAGACAAAAGCTAAAAATATTTCAGCAAAGAGTAAAAACTTACAAACGATAGTTGACAAAACTATCTTCAGGGCTCAGTCGGGAATCGAACCCGAGACCTCTCGCACCCAAAGCGAGAATCATACCACTAGACCACTGAGCCAATTTACTATATTATTTGTATTATAAAATCATGAATGTATAAACTATAAACATAAGACTTAAATACTTATAAACTTGATACAACAATCGAGATTAAATAAAAGTTAGCAATTTCATACAATGTCAGTATATTTTACTGTTATATAATGAAAAATTGTAAATCAAGATTATTTAACTTTGTATCAAAGAAGTTTTTATAAATTAAACATTGTATATTAAAGAATATTAAATAAAAATAATTTTTGATGAATTGAAACAATATTTTGTTTAAAATCAAATTCAAAAGATGACAAATTCTAAAGTCTCGATCTCTTTGATTGCTATACAATCGCTGTTCAAAAGTGGCATTTATTTCCAACTTATAATGTTATGCAAAATAATCGATTTTTATTATTTGAAAGGATTTTAATAATTTTAGAATTAAAAAATACTGAATTCATATTTTTAACATGCTGGTTTTATTAAAAATGAATGAAATATAAATGTAATGAAATTAAAAAATTTGCTTTTAAAAATAAATCTAAATTGTATAAACGTATGAAATTTTATAAACGTATGAAAAGTAGGGACATCTATATTTAGACAAGTAAAAGGTGTGACAATGGGTGGTAATAGTAGCCCAATTATAGCTGACTTGTTTTTAAGCTTTATAGAACATGAATTTGTTCATAACTGTGTAAAAACTAAATCTAAACAATATAAATATATGAAATATATGTTTCGATACATTGATGATATATGTGTATTTAATTCTAATAATTTTTATTCAATTAGTGAGCACATTTATCCAGAAAGTCTTATTCTTAACAAAACCAATATTAATGATAAAGAAGGTGTATATCTAGATATGAACATTAAATTAACATTAACTAAAACTACTATTAATTTATATCGTAAAGATGACATATTTAAATTTACAAGAAACATATTTTTGCATGAGCATTCATGCATACCATATAATATAAAATATTATACATTAAATAATGAAATTTTAAGAATTACAACAATTTGTAACGATATTGGCTTTTAAAAGCATTTAAATAATTTAATAGATGCATATTTTAAACAAAGTTATGGCACTCGGTTAGAAAAACTAGGTTACTATAGAAATAAAAAACAGGAAATAGTCGAATATATAAATTAACACAAAATTATATAGTAAATATAATCTATTTAGTATATTATATTAAAATAAATATATTAAATCTTAATATATTTTTTTAATATATTAAATATAATGTAGTAATATTAGCTTAATTGTAGCTGACTTATTTTTAAGCTTTATAGAATATAAATTTGTTCCTAACTGTGTAAAAAAATCTAAATTATATAAAGAGAAATTAAAACGACCTTTAACAATGAAATATTAAATAATGAAATTAAAATCTGATATAACTATTTATTATTTATCTTTATTTATATATCGTATAAAATACGTTGACTCTGATTTATTAATAATATAAAATACGTAGACTCAGTTATGTGATATCTTTTATATAATAATTACAGTTTATATATAAATAATTTATATATTTATAACATAACAGTTCTTCCTGATGATCTCTAATACTTATTCTTATGCATCGTATGTTATTTATAAGTAAATTTATAACAATTGACTTTTATTTTCAAATACAATTTTAAATTTTGACTTAATATAAATATAAATTCTATAAAATTTTATATAATTATTTATTATTTATGTTTATTTTTATTTAAATTTTGTAAAAAATACGTAAACTCAGTTATCTGATCTGATTTATCTCTAAACGAAAAAAAAATCAGTAAAAAAAATCAAAATAGAAATAGTTGTATTTGACTATTCCATTTTTAAATGACGATTAGAATAAAAGAATTAATAGATTCTCTAAGAATAATGTCATGAGTGTCAATACTGTTAAACTCATACTTTACAACAAAAACCTACCTCAACTCCATAATATATTAATTTATTTAAAGATAAACCTAATATTATCAAGCAAAGTTGTGTATATAAAATACCGTGTAAGGATTGTGATAAAGTGTATATACATGTATACACGTCATTTGATATTTATTATAATACATATTTTATAATATCATATTTTTAGCATAATTTTTTAATTTGTATAATTATATATTATAATAATTATTTATTTTTATTTTTTATTTAAAGTGTATATACACTTTAAATATAAAATATTTAAACTCAGTCAGCTGATTAGTTATCGCCGATTTACTCAGAATTTATACTTTTTATTCTTGTTGTTTGTTATTTTAATAACAGGTAGTTAGCAAAATTATAAATATAAATTATGTTAAAATAATAATTTAATTTAAAAATCATGCTAAGGTAATTTTAATTAATTTATTTAATTTAAATCTTACAAATTCGGTAAAACACGTTCTTACTAATTTTTCGTTGAAGTCAAATACATTATTGATATACAATCTCACAGAAGAAATTCCAAATGCAAATCCAATTATCGCACATATGATGATTAAGTGACTTTGAAACAGAGTTGTTTTGTACTGCCTAAAATAAAATTGTAAATAATATATTTTAAACGTGTCCAAAGATTATATTTAAAAGTCAAAATCGGGATTGTGGAATATTTCCTTTACTACTGTCGATATCACTAAAATAAGACAGATTAACGTTTTCGTTGTTGTCAACCTAAGAATGTTATTATGCTGCGATGTGGCTAATTAGTTGAAGCAAAACTTTCTAAAAATTATAAAAGGCTAACATTACTATTTTAGACATTAAGGATTGATAACTCTGAAAAGTTTAATTTATTTAATTAAACAATTCAATGCAAATAATATTATACTAATGCATTTCCTCAAGTATTTGGATTTCAAAGTTTGTTCATGATTTCGAAAATATTGTGAATTCCTTATTCATCTTTTAATTATTCTATTTTAGACATAAAAGATTAAATACTTTAAAACTATTTAATTTGTTAAATCGTATATACCATGTATAACATTTGATGACATTTAAATGCTGTTTAAATGTTATTTACCATATGTTAGTTGCATGATTTCGTTTCAACTTGGTTTTAATTAGTTGAAGAAGACTTGACGTCACAAACATTTGCATGTGCGATAGACTAAACAACTTATCGTATTAATAAAATTATCGTATTAATCCATTAGCATTTAAAATATAACCATATCATTTAAAATTACAGGATTTATAAGAAAATATAAAATATAAAATATTTTATATTTTATAAAATATAAAATATATATAATTTTATATTTTTATAAAATATATAAAAATACATTTTAACATAAAAATATATTTTTTATGTAAAAATATAAAATCGAAATATTATTTATCAGATCAGACAACTGAGTCGACGAATTTTATTCAATATTTTGATTGTATATTTAGCAATACTCAGCAATACTCTTCAAAAATAAAGAAAAAAAAATTTTATAGGATATTACACAATTTATATTTATATAAACTTAAAATAAAAAAAATTGAAATTAAACATAAAAATCAAATTTATGTATTGATTGATAAATAACAGGATACGTATTAGAATAAGGATTAGAAGATAAGGATATGAGCTAAAAATAAGAATTTGAAGCTCTAAAGGTAATCAGGAGAAACTGCTATGCTATCAGGTTTCAGACACTATTTCTAGACCCAATATAGCATCGTGGAAACAGGTGCTAATGACGTATTTCCTCTGATAAAATTTGATTATCTAGTATCATACGTAACAATAAAATTTGTTTATCCATAATTTTTATTTCTTAAGAGTTTAAATTTATTTTTGATATTATTGTGTTGATTTATATATTTTACTATTTTCTGCTTGATGTTATTTTTATAGTAACCTAGTTTAAAATATGTATCTATTAAATTATTTAAATGATTTTGAAGAAAGCCAATATCATTACATATTGTTGCAATTCTTAAAATTTCATTATTTAATGTATTATATTTTATATTATATTATATTTATATATAATATAATTTATATCAAGTTAAAATAAAAAATTGAAATTTAAAAAAACGTCATTTTTATAAATTGACTAATTAATAACAGACGTTGTAACAGAATAAGAATTAGAAGTAATCAGGAGGAACTGCTATGCTATCAGGTTTCGGCCCCTAAATCCTCTCCCCAGCATAGCAGCGGGGCCAAATACATGCTAATGATGTATTTCCTCTGATAAAACTATCTAGTATCTTATTCTAATACAAAGTATATTATTTATTATCCATCCATAAAAATTTGCCACTTAAGAGTTTAAATTTATTCTTTATATTATTGTGATGATTTATATATTTTACTATTTTCTGCTTGATGTTATTTTTATAGTAACCTAGTTTAAAATATGCATCTATTAAATTATTTAAATGATTTTGAAGAAAGCCAATATCATTACACATATATTTACAAATATAATACACATGTATTATATTTTATATTATATGGTATGCATGAATGCTCATGCAAAAATGTTTCTTGTAATCTCTTGTTGATTTATAAACTAATTTCGTCAATTTGATTTAAAAGTACAACTATAAACGTTAACAAAGCTAATAGAAGTTCTAAAAAATATTTGACAATAATCAAACAGAATAATGTAAAGTATGCATAATAAATTCCACTAATAAATTCACTTCTAGACATTCACTCCCTGTCTAGAAGTGAATAACTAGAAGTGAATAAATTCACTTCGAGACATCGTTAATTTAAAATATTTTATTAAGTATTACACACATTTTATCAGGCGATCTTTGCTTGAAATTCACATATTTGAAGAATTGTTTTTGATTTATGAATAGTTTTCTAAACATCCTTATCATCAATGCATATTTTTTATGTCTAAATTATATCTCAATGTGAAAACATGTTAATCTGAAATGGCGCCATTTTATTATTTTAATTATTTTATTAATTTAAAAGTACACCATATTTTAGTACAAACGTTTGTTTGTCAATGGTGAATGGGGTTTTAATAGGTCCCCTAGGACGTACTTTTGCCGAGTATAAACCTGCCTGCTTTTTTACAATCTTCGTCAGAAAACGTAACCCGGTATACGCCTACCACAGACGCCTAGCTCCCAATAGGGCGTTTCTACCTTAGTCTACTCATCACTACAGTGTGGTCTCATCAGTGTGGCCCTGTAGCTATACAACGAACGATACCAGATGTAAGGCTGGTCACCGGTGGAGGAGTAGCACTTAGTGAATTACTTTCAGAGGTTTACTTAGAATTAAGTACTGTCGAAGTTGAGTAGCTACAGGGTTACACAACTTCGACATTACTAACTTCTCAGTAAACCTCTACATGGAAGTCACTAAGCGCACGCTCCTCCACCGATTACTACCATTACATCTGGTAGGGTTTGCTAAATCAGTGGCTTCACAGGGCAGCACGTGTGCTGTCGTTCCTTCCATCGTCAGCTATCTGACGATGGAAGGTGTAGTGTATGTAATACAGTGTACATGTGGATTGCAATATATTGGAAAAACATATCAAATGTTAAAAACTTGGTATAGACAACATATAATGTACAGCATAATAGTCAAACTATATTTCATAAGCATATGAGATTGATAGGACATAATATAGGATACTGTAAATTATTTATTTAAGAATATATTATTAAAGAAAATAAATCAATGTTGAATCAAAAACTATTAGAGAAGATGTTTGGATTAAAACGCTTAATTCCATGTACGCATTAGGATTGAATGACGTGGTACAAGGAATTGGCAGAAGTAGTATAGTAAATAATAAACAACTCTATTAAAATAATCCGATTAAACGATGGACAAGAAGTCATGGCAATAAAAGGAATAAGAAAAATAGACTTAAAAATATTAAAAAAGTCAAGTATATATGAACAATTAGAAATATTAAAACTTTTAAGAGATAATAAGCTAAAAGATCTTTATGTAAATATTAACAACATTTCTTAAGATATCAGTTGTTTAATAAATCAATGATTAATTAACGATTATGATAGGTTACATTATTATACAGTTATAGGAATATAAAATTCTATAATCGAACAATAAATCTTAATAATAACAATACAAAATATAGAAAAGGGAAATTTAAGCTTGAAATATAAACGTCAAGAGTCTTCAATACGTTCTACAGCAATTTTTGCGTCCCCCGTAGATGCAACAAGCGCTTCAAGATTAATATCACGGCTATGGAATCCCACTGTCTGCATTTGTACAAGTTCGGATGCATAAAGTTGTTCTTGAGTTTGGTTTGATTGATGATTTGTCGGCTGATGTTGCTGGAGATAAAGACGATCAAATGGTTGAAACAACGAAGCAGTATAATCTTGATTTGAGTATTGTAAATTTTGAAATGCTGTTGTTGCATAAGCTGTTTGTCTATTGCTAGGTGATCGAATCGAATCCACATTAGATGAAGAAGGTTGACTATTCATTTGATTATCGACTAAACCGCTTATATTTGAAGATATCAACTGTGAATATACTTGTGGGGATGTGTCCCTAAAACAAATTAATTTATAAAAAATATTGATAATTTATTAATAGTAAATTATTATTATTTAACAAATACGATATATTAGATAGTAACATGTAGATTCATGAAAATATTTAATTAAATTTTTCTTTTGCTGGAACTGCTACTGACCCCTTTTATCAATTTTAGCGACGAACACATCTGAGTGATTTTCGAAATGAGTAACGAGCAAATTGTACACAGGTTCTATACGCTGGCAACTACCACACCAGGGTGCATAAAATTCCACTAAAACAGCTTTCGGTGGATCATGTGATACAGAAATGATATTGCTCTGTGCAAGAGTTTTGACTGGACCACTGTTCCAATCCACCGGCAACTTCTGTGATCTGTAGTGAGACACAATATTGTTATCTAAACAATTTTGTACGAAATGCGTTAGATTAACGGCACTTATTTCATTCTCATTGTCATACTTGTACTTAATCAATTCGCCTTTAATCTTGATAAGACGAATGGCCGGTAATTGGGTAGCAATTAAATCGAAAAACTCTAATATCCGAGAATGATCTTCCAGTCACTATAAACATGAGTGAATGCAACTGTCCCACGAAATGACTATACGGTTTCCAATATAACATTTCTGTAATTATCAATAATATCCTTTTTACTTGTGTTCAGCGAATTAGATGAATTTCTGGCAAATAAGATAACATTCACTTTTATATCAAACATAAGTTTAGCATCTTCAGCATAAAAATTTTAGAGCAACGGAACAATATTGGATTTCACAAAATTTTTAATTGTATCATACGTTGCTTCTCCTCCCATTACTGCTTCTAATTCAACCAACGTTTTGTAAACCACCATTTGTACTTTATCTTCGACAGAGAAAAGATTTTTTAAATTATCGGTCGGTATCGATACAAATGATGGTTCTCCCTCGAAACGTTCTGATTGCTTATACACGGATTTGTATGATAAACTAGAGTTATCTTGATCCACGTGTATCGAGCTTGCTGCTTGACTGTGTTTGTTCGGATTTTTAGACGATTCGCGATGAGAGTATGATCTGACTGACCGCCGCCTAGAAGCCACTGAGTGAAAAGGTTCGAAGTTGACCTGCAGACACGGATGAATTAAGCCCTTATCGTTTAAACCTTCGATTTTATCCGATAGTCGAGATGCCTCGTTGGGTCGATAACCATTGGTCAAGCAGGACATTTTAACAGCAGACCCTCTTGCGTGCGGCTCGGACAAGTCTTTAGTAATAACAACCTTTTCGAGTTCGAACTGCCTTTTGCCGTTTAATTCTACGTCGTGCTTAATACGCGAGTCACTATCATTAACACGTTGTCGGATAAGGCTCGAGTAGTTTGGATGACGCTGCTCATTTGGAGTGACTTGAATGAGATGACCAGGCGAATCGAACCGCGGAACAGGATCATTACAAAGTCCAAAGTCCATTTCTAGAAGTGGCCAACCCATCTCATCCAGGCTCTTCAGAATCGCCTTGGCTAACCCCCTCATTAGTGCGACGGATGCTCGTTGGAACAAATGATTCGCTGCTTTGTTGTATGAGACCCAGTTTCGCCAGGACATTGAGCGAGCCACAAATCGAATTAGCGTCTCCTTCTGACCGGTCCAACCTCCACAAGTTTTGATTACTGCGGCCGAGAAACAATAACCCGCTTCCTCCATCTTAGGCTAATATTTCCTCTCTTTAACACAATCAGCGTATTTGTTGATGGCAAAGCCGGGGGATTGTGCTGCCATCGTCACAAAAGACTTCTGTTGAGGATTGGTGACTGCAAAGTCAACCGCTAGTGGCGGGTCCTCGTAAATGAGAATGTCCGCCGGGCGTTCTCGCAAGTCCCGAACGAGGTTAGGAACCTCCCTTGCTACCCGCAAACCAGCCGAAACCGCTGTCTGGAAGATTGTGCCCCTCAGAACGTTATGACGGATGCCGGGAAATACACCAAACTGACAGGTAAGTGCATGGAAGCCAAATTTATCTGCCAGACGTAGGAACCCGCCTGCACCGATAATCGACGTCGCTGATGGGCGCTCCCAACAAGAAATGGAGAAGCACAATAAACTCGTTAGGCGCAAAATTCATGTGAGTTACTTTGCTTGGAACTGCCTGCAGCCAGGCACAAGCATGCGGGCGTGCAACTGCCAAAAGTCTCGCTGAGTTTAAGAGGTCGGCATTTCCCATTATCATGTGTCTCGTGGTGTTGTCAATAAGCTTCGACAGACAATGTTGCTTTGATGCTTGGTTTTCGTCGAAAGGGGGAAAACTAGAACTTGCCGATATGTATCCAGGAAATAAGCAAGGATCTAGGTTCAAGTTGTGAGCAGCAAAATTCACACTCGAAATAAAAGCAGCCGGGTCATGTTAGCAACAGTATCGTAAGCCCAAGTCCCCCCTCAATTTTAGCAGTAAGCACGCTTGTAGCCACGCACTCTAGTCTGGCTGAATAGAAGTGATCATTCCAAAACGCTCATTCACCATGAGGTTAAATGAGCGAAGAAATTCATTAGCATCTTAAGGATCAACGGAGCGCATCAAATGATTGATCCTAGGGGAAGAAGTACACTCACGAAGCAGAGTATAGGCGACTTGTGGGTCTGGCAGTTCCCCGAGGGATTCAATATCCCTGCGTAAACTAGGAAGATTTGTGTTGTTCAGGAAGTAAGAACAGTAAACTCGAGATCCGATAGGAGAGCCTAGAATTGAGAAGTTGCCCGACGTATTGGAGAGGGTAATTAAAGGACAGCGCTGCCTTATCAATGCGATTCGACTAGCCTCCTATAAACTCGGTCTTCTTTCAATTTATCTCCAAACCAATGGTAGAGAAGCTTGACGAAAGGTACACCAAAGTCTTTATAAAAGCCTCAGGCGAACCAGCTACAATACCACCGTCAAGGTACCACATGTTAAATCCGATTCAATGAATGGTGGAGATAGACGCGATGATCGGATTCAACGCCAGACAGAATAAAAATGGGCCAATAGGGTCACCCTGTTGCACCCCTCTCAAGGACAATAAGCGTTCCACATTTTCGAATCGAAAGTCTGAGTTACTGCCATAGCACCAATTTATCCAACTGCTCATAGTTGGGAAATCTGTTTTGGCTGCATTAATAAAGGCTCTACGATCTATGTAGTTAAATGAGTTTGTGATATCAATTTTTCCAAACCCAATTGTCGTCGGTAAGATGGATATTGTGAAGTCGACGAGCCTGATGAATGATCTGATCCATGCCATTGAGCGTATCAACCCCGATTTGATGGGGTTGTGGAGACTTTGCAAAGAACGGCCGAAGTTTAAAGCAAATGCATTTAGCGCACAACCGACGGTGTCTCGCCGATTGAAATCGAGCGGATTCCTCCGTCAGGTTTTCTTAAAGCCAAGAGATTGCCGCTGGCGACGAAGCGAGACAGTTCGCTCGCAATATACCAGCGATCATGTTATTAACGAGTAACATGAGGCAGTGAAGGAGAACCCCGTGATCGACCGACCACATATCGCGGAGATGCTAAGCTCGCAGGCCAAGACAGCCGGGGGTGTAGGCAGGTAGAAAAGACGACATTGCAGCCTTGACGATGTCCGAATCGACCGACAACGGAGTGCTAAAACCTAAAGGAGGAGAAATGGAAAGTTCATCCGGCCTAGGGTGCAACTTGGTCAGTTCTTTGCGGACCAGAAGAGAATAGTTGCATACACTGCTTGAAACAAGCCGACACATTGCCTTTCTGTAATTACCGCTCCTGACCAAAAAATAGTCTCAGCAAAATCGTTGTTCGTGGACTTTAAACTGGATCTTCTTCTAGCAGGATTAGTGTATGAGTCCGGCAAGCATTCGGGCTCTTTCCGCTCTCAAACAAATCTATAAGGTTTTCCATATTTGCGCGGACATTGAAGCCGACTTGACTAAGTGAATGCATGGTTTGAAACTGAACGACGCGCTTGTTCTATGGAATGCGCTTGAGCGAGTTGGCAGGCGAAATCCAACCGGGCATTCGAATCCGCAATTCGACTAGACGACAATACCCTATCTGAAGATACAGAGAGAGATACAGTTAGGTTAACGGGTCTACCCATAACCGCACGAATAGAGAGACTTGAACTATGTTCGATGCTGGAAGGATGCTGCCGCGAAGACCACGGCGGATGACCAAACCACGGCAACGCTTAGCTACCGGCCCGTCCCTACAAAGACAACCCAAGCTATTAAGTCGAAATAAACACTTGCATACAGCACATTTGGCGGAACGAATATGTATAGGGCCATTTGTGGATAGGGCTTGTTGTTTGTTCGTCCTTTTTACTTTCCAGGTGTTTTTAAGCCACTATATCGAATTAGTTGATTTCGTCGCTAAGCAGAGCGAGGCAACGATTGTACGTGGGTATATATATCCAAGAATATTCAGTCAGTACAGTGCCTCGATTCTATTACAAAAATCTAAAGTTACTTTATATGAGATTGTATAAAAGTTCGTTCGTCGTAGATTGTTAAGGATATCACACTGTTAAGGGATATCGTAGTTACTTTATATGAAATTGTATAAAAGTTCATACGTCGTAGCTTGTCTTCGTACGTCGTAGCTTGCTGAGGGATATCACACTTAGTTTCAAATTCACGTTTGATTTGGAAAACGACTGTTGACTTGTTTATATCAAGTACATTTATATCGTACGTCGTAGCTTGTCTTCGTACGTCCTAGCTTGCTGAGAAATATCGCACTTAGTTTCAAATTCACGTTTGATTTGAGAAACGACTGTTGACTTGGTTATGTTGTAAGTATGTATAAGCAGCTTTAATCAAGACTTTGTATAACCAGTGAAAAAATTGTTTATCAGTGTATAAAAAATATACATAAACCATAAACTTCATTAATAAATGTATAGATAAAATAAATATAGCCGAAATTTTGAATAATTCTAAAAGTAAAGAAATAAAAGGGTCAGATTTAAGTAAATATATTCCTAAAACAAGATATAAACTTCTACCACCATTATGACGAAAAATTTGTAATTATAATAAAGAATTGAAATCAATATGTAACGATAATATTAGAAACATAACAGAAACAAAATGCAATTGTAAAAGTCTTAGTTTTGATAAAATAAATCAACATATATGTACCCATAATCTAGAATTAATTGAAAATTGTGAATCAAGAAAGCTGCTATCAAAAGGGTATAAATATAGATTAAATAACAACAACGACAAAAATAAAATTTACAGTTCGTTATATAATAACTTAAATGATTACTTTAGTAAGCTGATTAATAGTGAAAGCTCGAATATATCTAAGATAAAAATTTGGAAAGATTATATATTTGATAAAATTAAAAATAAAATGAAAATAACAAACAATTACAAAAGGAAAGATAAAATTAATAAAGATATGTATAAAGAACTTACTAAATTAAAGGATAACTATATAATAACAACTATTGATAAAGCTAGCAATAACTTTGTCTTCATATGCAAAAAGATTTATTATGATATACTAGTGAAAGAGGTTAATTCTAATGATTTAAATGTAAATCCAACATATGAACGTAGTGAGTTGAGTTTAGAAACAATTATTACAAGTCACTGTTCTATAATGGATAAAAAGGGTATAAAGGTTGAATTAGATAATAAAACTATACCTATATTATATTGGAATCCAAAATTACATAAAAATCCAATAAAACCTAGGTTCATATGTAGTGCGTTTAAATGTACATTAAAACCACTTTCTGTCTATATGAATAAAATACTTAAAGTAATTAAAGCACACTTTAAAAAATATTGCAAGGTAATCGAAATTAATACTGGTATAAAACACTATTTCAGTATTAATTCTACAAAAGAATTTTTAGAACAGACAAAAGGAATAAATTTTCAAAATATAAATACATACGATTTTAGTACGCTTTATACAAATCTAGATTTAGTAGATACTAAAGAAGCGTTAGTAAAATTAATTAATCTTATATTTGGAAAAAGATATACGTATATATGTTATAATAATTATAACGCCTATATAAAAAAATTAAACCATCAAGTAAATATAAATATATGGATAAAATTGAATTAATAGAATCCTTAAATATTTTGATAAATAAAAATTATTTAAAAGTATCCATATTTAGACATGTAAAATGTTTTCCAATGGGTGGTAATAGTTATAGCTGACTGGTGGTAATAGTTAATTATAGCTGACTTGTTTTTAAGCTTTATATAATAAGAATTTGTTCATTACTGTGTAAAAACTGAATCTAAACAATATAAATGTATGAAATATGTTTCGATATATTGATGATATATGTGTATTTAATTCTAGCAATTTTTATTCAATTAGTGAACAAATTTATCCAGAAAGCCTTATTCTTAACAAAACCAATATTAATGATAAAGAAGGTGTATATCTAGATATGAACATTAAATTAACATTAACTAAAACTACTATTAATTTATATCGTAAAGATGACATATTTAAATTTACAAGAAACATATTTTTGCATGAGCATTCATGCATACCATATAATATAAAATATAATACATTAAATAATGAAATTTTAAGAATTGCAATTATGTGTAATGATATTGGCTTTCTTCAAAATCATTTAAATAATTTAATAGATACATATTTTAAACTAGGTTACTATAAAAATAACATCAAGCAGAAAATAGTAAAATATATAAATCAACACAATAATATAAAGAATAAATTTAAACTCTTAAGTGGCAAATTTTTATGGATAATAAATAATATACTTTGTATTAGAATAAGATACTAGATAGTTTTTCAGAGGAAATACATCATTAGCATGTATTTGGCCCCGCTGCTATGTTGGGTAGAGGAGTTAGTGGCCGAAACCTGATAGCATAGCAGTTCCTCCTGATGACCTCTAATTCTTATTCTGATAAAACGTCTGTTATTTATTAGTCAATTCATAAAAATGACGTTTTTTTTAAATTTCAATTTTTATTTTAACTTGATATAAATTATAGAAAATCTAAAAACAATTATTAATTTTATTATTTAATTATTAAATTTCGATTTAGCATTTATATGTTTTGTTTATTTTATAATTATATTAAATACGTAGACTCAGTTAGCTGATTTGATTCATTCCTATTAAATATTATCTACTCCAAAAGAGCTTGACCTTGTGACATGGCGATTATGCCTTGTCATTAAATAAGGGCTGCAAAATGGCTCGTCTTTGTCACTGGTATCCTTCGACATCATTACTCCTTGAGTTTGGCGAACTCTTGAGGTATCCCAGCCTCGACCAAACATGAAGAGGAAAAAGTACGAACATCGACTGAAACTGGAAAGCCAGTTTAAAAATTATGATGCATCAAAGTGAACAACTTCTAATAACAACAATCACCCTAATCAGTTCCCAATCACAACTAATCGGCGGTCTAATAGAGTACAAATTAGTAGATTGTACGTTCGCTCGCTGCTTCAAACTTGTCAACAAGAATTATTCGCACGCACATTAACAAATAGGTCAATAGACGTGTGTTTTCTAACATAATGCCGCTTGCCTGATGTGGTTTCATTAACGGTTGTGAATCCGCTCTTCCGTCAATCCTTCCAGATCTTATACTCAGGCCCCACGGACGGATCCGGCCGAGGCGGCGTTGCTATTTTTATGAGGTCTGATCTATCGGAATGCATTATTGACTGGAAGCCAATTGACTCTCGTATTGAACTCATACGTCTCGCAGGCAAACCGTTTAATTGGTCAATTGTGAGCGCATATGCACCGACGAATGTAGCACCCTCATATTTCGCAGAGAAATTTTATTAAATACTTCACAGCGTACTATATGCGGTCCCTTTAAACGATGTATTAGTTTTGGCAGGCGACTTCAATGCTCAACTTGGATGTCCTCGAAATCCCTTATCTCTAGAGTCAGACCTCATTCTGCTTGTAGATTATGTCCTAATAACAAGCGGCTAATTTCACTTGCAGAGAGACATCATCTTATTATAGCAAACACATTCTTCCGTCCATAAAAGACGACATCTCGAAACATGGGCCCATCCTAATTGTAGGGTAGGAATCAGATTGACCACATCCTCTTCAGACAACGCTGGCGCTCCTCCTTATTAAGCGGATCACTTCTGAAATCTTGCAAGCTTATGGGATCACATTATATCAATTCGCAGTTTTTTTTTGAATCTATACGGAGCGTCTCTAGAATTCCAGAATATCTCTCAACGGCGATCATTATGCCGATTTACAAAATGGGTTATGCAATATAATGCGAGAATAATCGTCCAATCTCGTTACTTCCTGTCGTTTACAAGGTTCGCAAATTAATCATGCTGGAACGCATTCGGCCAGTGCAAGAACGGCAAGTACGTGAGAATCAAGCAGGATTCAGAACTGGTCGTAGCTGTATTGACCAAATATTTTCCTTGCGATGTGTACTCGAGACTAGAAATGAGTTTAAACAACGGACGGTGATAGCGTTCCTGGATTTTAAAACCGTGTTTGACAGTGTTTGCAGAGAAATCATGTGCCATTTCTTAGATAAGTGTGGGCTCTATGCAAAGATAACTGCAGTCGTGAAGGCTCACTACGAACAATCGAAAGGTATAATCAGAGAAATCATGACAGGGGTGCGACAGGGCAGCGTGTTAGCTCCAACTTTGTTATACATCGTTGTTGATAAAATACCAAAAAACGCCCTAATATATCCTCGTGATGGCATAGAAATTATAACACAAGGAAAGTGTATTTGTGACCTAAGTCATGCGGACGACATTGCACTAATTGCCGAAAATTTCGAAGACCTAAGACAAATTATTACTAGAACATCCGATACTAAATCGAAGTACGAACTTTACTTGAACCCCCAACAAATGTAAGATACTCTGCGTCGGATTATCACTATAGAGCATCAACTGATTGAGTGTGTAGACTCATTCACCTATCTAGGTTGTGTACTATCGGACAACGCTGACAGAAGATGATATACTCTCAAAACTAGTCAGTTCTAATCGTGCGTTTGTCAGACTTTCGAAGTTGTGGAAACGACGCGACGTTAACCTCAAAACAAAGATAAGAGTAAATGCATCAATAGTGCGTCCGGTACTACTATACGGCTGTGAAATCTGGTATGACAAAAATGTAATGATTTGCAAGCTAGAGTCGGCTTACCACATTTTCCTCAGAAGAATTGCACACATCGCCTGCTGTTGCATATGTCGAATTTAGAGGTCAAGAAGAAGTGTGGACAGATTGAAACTATCAACAATACGTTTGCACGTCGTCGATGGATATATGTTGGTCACGTATTGAGGATGGATGACAATCGACTGCGTAAAATAACGCTTCTTGCTGCACCAAAATCATAATGGAAACGTCCTATTGAAGGAGTTATCAAGACTCAAAAGGAGATTGAACAAATTGCACGACCGTATTTATTTCAGAAAAACAACGCTGGATGGCGAACATACCGTGACAATTGGTTGGCTATATTGGAGCTACTGGCAAGGGAATGAGTAGCTTGGAAGCAAAGAATTTGTTGAGACTTTCTTATTCTTTTCTTTTGCTTTCTGATGTTTGTGGTTGACGGCTAATTAGATCAAGACCATTAATATATAATATATATAGATGTTGTGTAGTATCAACCATCGTCGTTGATCTGGAATCAGATCGAGTATATTTCGGTGATGAAGGCGAATAGCCGAAACGTTAAATAAATAATAAATCAAGTTTTTCTGCTGTTTTTTGTTCAAGACCTTTAATTTAGCATGTAAATGCAACATATTAATGTATTGATTTTAGATTAGGAACAATTATTACAATATTCTAAAGAAGCCTCTTGTGGGTGAAACGTAAATAAAAATAAAAATAACGATTTGCTTTTGCGTGCTGTTTCAATCTATATATATATATATATATATATATATATATATATATATATATATATATATATATATATATATATATATATATATATATATATTATAGTTGTGGGTGTTTTTCTCACAGCTGGGGTCCTTTTCAATGAACTCTTTTTTTCAATAAATATTATCTCACCAATATTTCCAGCAGTTTGTCTTTGAGAAAATAAACAACAAAGTTATTTATTGAACGTTTCGGCTTTTTGCCTTTATCAACAGCGAAAAAAACGTGTGCACATTTTTTTCGCTGTTGATAAAGGCAAAAAGCCGAAACGTTCAATAAATAACTTTGTTGTTTATTTTCTCAAAGACAAACTGCTGGAAATATTGGTGAGATAATATATATATATATATATATATATATATATATATATATATATATATATATATATATATATATATATATATATATATATATATATATATATATATATATATATATATATATATATAAGGTTTGATTCAACCAGGACTGTCGATTACACCTATCTGCTTTTCTCTATATATAGAGAATTTCATGCTTCTACACTGCAAGACGGCGTACCGTTTCGGCTTTGAGAAGCCTCATCAGTTGCAGCAATACAGTGTATACACATGAAAAACATACTATATATAGATTAAAACGTCAGCTTTCGTTCAGATAAATATTTTCTGTAATGTTGCAAATTTTGAAATTGTACAACAGCACTGAGGAAGGTCCAGTAAGGGACCGAAACGTTTGCAAAAAACTGTTTTTCTTGCTTTGAATTCTGGTTTAACACTTTCATTGAAAATATTTGGTGAGTCTTCGAATGACCCCAGAGCGCGGTTCAACCACAATCTACAATGATATATATATATATATATATATATATACTAAATGGTGTTGCTTGATAGACTGGACTTCGATTCACGACTTTCAGTCACCATGTCACTTCTAGACGACCACTTCAGCATCGAAATGATGAGTACCCGACAACACTCATCAGTAGAATGAGGTACACACTGGTCGTTTCGGTTGCCTGTGTGACATTGTGAATAAAGGCGTTTCCGAAATAAAGGCGTTTTTAATAAAAAAAACGCCTTTATTGAAACTTAAAAAAAGTTTGAGATAAATAACATACAATTGTTCTGAAGAAGTCCTAGTAAGAGACGAAACGTTAAAATAAATTATATTGTTTTTGGTCTTTACCGGTTCACAAAATTTTACTCTGAAAAAAAATATATATAGTTGTTACTAATAAGTAAACGGGGGAAACGGACATAACTGGGTATTGGAAACCATCACAGTCCATCAGTAATCAAATCCCTAGACCGGTTTCTGCTTATTGAGCTTCATCAGTAGGGTCCAGATTTTAAGAGTGTTCAGAGATCCTCCACCACATTTTAGATGGGTTCATCACAAGGATGATTATTACAACACGACCTTCAAGTCCACAGGCGATCACAAAAGTGATTCGGCATTATATTATATAAATATTTTTGCAGCCTGCCCCCGGATCGCAGAGCGATACGGCATTATAGTTGTTACTAATAAGTAAACGGAGGAAACGGACATAACTGGGTATTGGAAACCATCACAGTCCATCAGTAATCAAATCCCTAGACCGGTTTCTGCTAATTGAGCTTCATCAGTAGGGTCCAGATTTTAAGAGTGTTCAGAGATCCTCCACCACAGTTTAGAAGGGTTCATCACAAGGATGATTATTACAACACGACCTTCAAGTCCACAGGCGATCACAAAAGTGATTCGGCAGTATATTATATAAATATTTTTGCAGCCTGCCCCCGGATCGCAGAGCGATACGGCATTATAGTTGTTACTAATAAGTAAACGGGGGAAACGGACATAACTGGGTTTCCAATACCCAGTTATGTCCGTTTCCCCCGTTTACTTAGTATACGTTTATACGGGAGAACCGGACATAACTGGGTTTTCAATACCCAGTCATGTCCGTTTCCCCCGTTTACTTATTAGTAACAACTATAATGCCGTATCGCTCTGCGATCCAGGGGCAGGCTGCAAAAATATTGCAGCCTGCCCCCGGATCAGGCTGCAATATCATTAAATTATAATGATATAATTTAATTGTGAAATTAAATTCAGGCTGCAGTATCATTAAATTTCACAATTCTTGGGAATAATTGTGAAATTTAATGATACGGAGGGCGGTTCTACGCCGAAGCGTCGTTGAAGGATCCACATTATTTTTAATTTCTTAGGATTTAGAGTAAGACGAAGAGAAGAAAGATGATTGAAAATTGAGTCAAGACAGTTAGAATCAGAAACACTAAGATCATGAATACGATAAGTAGGTGCGTAGCATAGATGATAATGTCATCAGCATATTGCATAACATGAAAATTAAATGTATGAGATATATAATCAAATCACCGAGAAGATGAGAGAAAAGCAAAGGGCCTAAAACGGAACTTGTGGATCACCGAACGGGATGGAAGAAGGGTGGTAAAGAAAAACGTTAAAACAAACGCGAAAAGTACGGTTTGATGAATGTGAAGTAAACCAAGCTACTGTGGGTAAAATAAATCCATAATCATGACGAAGACGATGTAGAAGAATCGAGTGATCGACGATGTCAAAAGCATATGAGAGATCAAGAGAAACTATGACAATACATAATTTTTGATCGCGCTAGATGAGTATGTCGTTATAAATTTTAAGACATGATATTTCAGTAGAGTGGTTAAAGCAAAAAGCAGCTTGGAATGGAGGGAACAAGTTGGAGGAAAATAGATATGCATTAACTTGCTTGAGAACAAGACGCTCAATGAGTTTAGAGAGGGTTGGGTGAAGTGAGATTGGACGGTACGAAGATGGTAGCGAAGGGTCGAGAGATTACTTTTTGAAGAGAGGGCTAACAATGGCGCGTTTCCAGTTGGAAGAACATGTGCGGTTGTGGATAGACAAATTGAAAAAAGTGGTTAGGAAGCCTGAGATAGATGATCAGATTTTTTAAGCAAGTCGGTGTGAATTGGGTCAGAAGGAGAGGTTACATTAGGTAATGATAGAAGAACGGAAGAAACTTCGTCATACCAAACAAAAGAGGGTGGAATAGCTCTGGAGGGAAGTATTTAAAGAGATACGAGGATACTAGGGGCATATGGTAGAACGGAAATTAAATTAGATAGCTTAGATTGCAGATAAGAGGAAAATTCATCTGGATTCATGTTGCAAGTGATAGATGATCGTGAAATAATTGAGTTTAAGATTTTCCAATGAGATTTAGAGTTGGGATAGGACTCGAGTTGATTTCGCCAAAATAGAGTACGTTTAGTTCGCATAAGAATGAGATGGAAATAGCGGAGAGAAAGATAGAAAGCACGGAGATTTGGAGTGAGTGAGTTTGGAGAACGTTTAAGAAAGCTATTTAATACACGAAAAGGGACGGAGCCGACGCTTAGAAAGACTATATTCTGAATCGAACCAGGGAGCATGGCGCAATCGCTGAAAACTGCGTGGTCAAATTGGCAGAAGGATGTTCGTAAGTTCAGAATCAAACAAAGTGAATAAATCATTGGGAGATAGTGTTAAGAGGAAGTGAAAAGAGTGAAGAATTGAGAAAGGCTTTGCAGAGAATAGGGATATCGAGAAGTTTCCAGGGTCGACTTGGTGTGAATAATGGTGGAAGCGGAGAAGAAGGATGGTGACGAGTAAGAGTAAGAGTGACAAGGAAATGATCGGACAAACCAGGATCAGTAATTGACAGGGAGGTATAGTCACTGAAGCAGTTAGGAACAGAAATGATGTCGAGAACACCGCCGAGAATAAGGGTTGGGCTTGTTGAAAGTAATTTATAGTTAAAATCAGAAAAATATTAGTTAAAGTGATAGAGTCGGAGTCAGCCGGGCGATCAAGACGAATGTTAAAGTCACCGAGAACCTAAGAAGGAGTATAAGACAATGAGGGAAAGTAGTTGATAATCTGCATATGAGTAAACTAATCATCCATAGGCACCTTAGCACACGCTTAAACAGTGTTTAATGCTCGAAAAGCGAACTATCCTTACTCTGAATCATCGGATGGAATTTAGCATAAGCTCTGTGCATGGCAATGCGTATTGCAGTTTAATCATGTATCATGCACTAAATTCTTCTTAATAGAATTGCTGTTGTATAGGGACACTTTCAAGTGTACAAATATATAAAATATAATTTGTTGTTTCACTCACCCTAGCACATCAAATGGTGTATTCATAAATAAATCACTGTTTTCCTCATGTAAGGCAGATACACCAGGCAGAATTCTATATATCCTCATCAGACCAATAAATATAACCAAATTATTTTCGCAATATTCAAAGTTGCTACCTTACCCAGTCATCCTATGTGTGAAGACAAACTTAAACAACGGTCGACGCGTTTCGCTCTAACAGAGCTCATCAATACCGTGACTTTAATAATCATCCATAGACACCTTAACACACGCTTAAACAGTGTTTAAAGCTCCAAAAACAGAACTACCCTTTATCTGAATCATAAGAGGGAATTTAGCATTAGCTCTGTGCATGGCAGTGCGTATTGCAGTTTAACCATGCATCAGGCCCGAAATCCTTTTTAATTGAAATGCTGTTGTACAGGGACACTTTCAAGTGTATAAATAAATAAAATATAATTTGTTGTTACACCTGTTCTGGCAAACCAAATTGTATCTCATAAATAAATCATTATGTTTTCCTCATGAGGAGACATAAACACAAGGCAGAATTCTATATATCCTCATCAGACCAAGAAATAGAACCGAATTATTTTTGCAATATTAAAAGTTGCTACGTATACTCAGTCATCCTATGTGTGAATATAAACTTCAACAACGGTAGACGCGTTTCGCTCTTACGGAGCTCATCAGTGCCGTGACTTCAAAAATCATCCATAGCTACCTTAATACACGCTTAAACAGCGTTTCATGCCCGAAAAGCAGAACTAACCTTAATCTGAAGGGGAGGTGATAGTAGCCCAATTATAGCTGACTTATTTTTAAGCTTTATAGGATATGAATTTGTTCATAACTGTGTAAAAACTAAATCTAAACTATATAAATATATGAAATATATGTTTCGATACATTAATGATATATGTGCATTTAACTCTAACAATTTTTATTCAATAAGCGAACAAATTTATCCAGGTAGCCTTATTCTTAATAAAACCAATACTAATGATAAAAAAGTGTATATCTAGATATGAACATGATATTAGCATCAATTAAAACTACTTTTAATTTATCGTAAAGATGACATATTTAAATTTACAAGAAACATATTTTTGCATGAGCATATATGCATACCATATAATAATTATTATAACAAACAGAAGCAAATGAGCTACAAGCTCGTGTCGCTTACAAAACATAATAAAATAAAAATAAAAAAAACCAACAAAAAAATCAATCAAATAGTAGTCGAAAACTCCTTATCTCGGCTTCGACGGCTTTCTTGATAGCATCACTAGATATACTACTAGAGATATCATGGCACATTAGTGCATTCCACCCGTTAATTACCATGGTTGCAAATCGATAGTGAACAGGAATTCTTGTAGTTGGCTTTATTAATTTCCACACATGCCCATGAGTTTCTCGTCTATCATTGAATGATAAAAAGCTAGAGACCACCAAAGCCATCGGAAACAATTTTGACTGCAGTTGATAAATCAATGACCGATCCGCGATATTTTAATGTGCCGACACGTAAAGATGTCAAACGTTCAGGATATCTCAAATTGGAGAAATTCAGAATCATTAGTGACCCTTTACTTAACAAGTTCTTAATGTCACGGGATTCTCTTAAAGTCTGTGGATAATTTACAGGTAAACGGTATTCAAGGATGGGTAAACCGTATTCAAGAATGGTATATTTTATAATATAAAAATAATACATTAAATAATGAAATTTTAAGAATTGCAACAATATGTAATGATATTGGCTTTCTTCAAAATCATTTAAATAATTTAATAGATACATATTTTAAACTAGGTTACTATAAAAATAACATCAAGCAGAAAATAGTAAAATATATAAATCAACACAATAATATAAAGAATAAATTTAAACTCTTAAGTGGCAAATTTTTATGGATGGATAATAAATAATATACTTTGTTTTAGAATAAGATACTAGATAGTTTTATCAGAGGAAATACATCATTAGCATGTATTTGGCCCCGCTGCTATGTTGGGTAGAGGAGTTAGGGGCCGAAACCTGATAGATAGCAGTTCCTCCTGATGACCTCTAATCCTTATTCTGATACAACGTCTGTTATTTATTAGTCAATTTATAAAAATTGAGTTTTATTTAAAATTGTAACATTACATAAATATAAATTATTAAATTATTAATTAATTATTATAAATTACCAGACTATTACACAGATCAATTAGATCATTAAATTGTCTTCCAGACGAAGTAGTGAGATCCAGTCCAAAGCTATAAGTCCATAATTCAAAATTTTTATATCATAACGAGAACGGCCTACGTATACCTTGAAATTTGTGTACAATTTTGTGAGCAATAAAATTGTACAATTTTGTAAACAGGTAATTCACTTATTTTAGGTACAGTTGAGTATCAATAATAATCCGTATTCCGTTAAATTAGGTTAAAAGCGCCCGAAACATTATAGCATAACAGTTCTTCCTGTTATAATGTTCTTCCTGATGAACTCTAATCCTTATTCTGATACAACGTCTGTTATTTATTAGTCAATTCATAAAAATAGACTTTTTATTTAAAATTTTAATTTTTAATTTTAACTTGATTTAAATTATAAATTTATTTTAATTTATAATAAAATAATCAATTTGCTATTGGTGATTTGATATAAGTTATATATAATCTTATAACAATTATTTATAATTATTTATTATCTAATTATTAAATCTTGATTTATTATTTTTATTTATTTATATTTATTTATTTTTTAATTTCATATATTAAATACGTAGTTAGCTGATTTGATTAGTCATCTCCATATCTAATTACGTTTGCCAACCCAGTATTTCAAAAGAATGCACCTTCCAATAACATCGCCTTCACGTGATTGCATAAATTATTTATTTCCTGTACCTCTGTTTTAACTTCAACACGTCATGCCTATTAAGCAGTCACTTCTCAAAACATCGGTACGCCATTCTTTTCTAATCCGCTATTGAATTTTGTTCATTTGTTACGTACAAAAAAATTAAGCCTTCCCGTGATAGATTCTAGTAGATGTACTATAGTAATATAGTACGTAGTCTCAGTTAGCTGATTTGATTCGTTGACTATGTTCCAAAATTAATAAAAACTGCAGTTTAAACGAATATTTTTGATTGAACTTTATATGTCATTGTCTAAGCACGTTTAGCTAATGGAAATGCTTTTTGACACTTGGTTTAAAAATTGAAGCCTTAAAATTTTATTATCCTTGATCATTAAACATTAAAAATACAAACTTTATCTTTATATGATATGCTTTTAATTATTAAAAAGATTTTGAGTTTTGTTAAATTATAACTTTGTGCGAAATACCCAAAGAATTAGAATTTTTTTTTAAATATCATGATTATTTCTACAAACCAGACAAAAAATTTTCTAACATATTTTGTTGTGACAAACGTTTCATCAAGATATTCGTATTGAGCGATTTTGGATGTTCACGGGATGTTCGCATTTGATTTACTGAGACAGAATACCTCGACTGCATCCCTGAGAAGCTGAATTTTACCACGTATTCGCATTGGGAACACTTAAGCGACAAGTATTTCCGATTTCGTTTCTTTCTAATGACTTTGATTTGCCGGTATTGGAAATTGTCTTGGTTTGAAATTTTAGCATTACGCTGCCATCCGCATCGCGGACATACCACTACACTAGCATCTGCACTTACTGATGGCATCATCTCAGCTGCATTTAGCCCGAAATGAAATGCGCTTTTAAAATCAGAAATTGTCAACAAATATTGTACTGCTGATCCAAGATAGGCTAAGCGGTGGTCGATTTGCTTATTTCTTTTGTTTTCCATAAGTTTCATCTCGCAATAATTTAAGTTACATGTTAGCATATTAGTTAATCAAATTATGGTTTAACATATTATTTTTCAAAAACCAAATAAATACGGCGTACAGATTCTGAGGAGTTTCATCAAAAGTTTACCCTCAAACAGAATACTTGTAAACTCAGCACAAAGTGTAAGTAACTCATACTGGATCAACTTCATTAACGCTGACATAGCACAGGAGTACATTAAGTTTGCTACAAAGAACTTAATGACTTTTACCTCGATCGTGTACAAGCCCATCCAGGCTACAGTTAAGATAACGAATAACCTTAAGAATATTTGATACCTAAATAAATACATTCCAGATCAATCCTAATTAATTTAAACTATCTTAATAAAACAACTACTACAATCTAAAATACATACAATAATATATACAATCAAAGCACTGAGCAACAAGAAACCGATACGGGACGGACTGATTTACGACCGACGTTCACGAATCAAACGACCATATACAAATTGATCGGAAAAAACAAAAGTCTCAAGTTTCCAACCATGTCGCATCCAACACTGATGTTAGAGATGTTTCCAATGAATCTGAACAAGTCCTTTGCTCAAACAATGACTGTCACACGTGGGTAAGTATTTGGACTTCAGAATCCCAGGCATTTTGCTTTCAGGACAACGAATTCTACTGTGCCTACTGTTCTGCTGAGATGATAAATTCGATGAAGAGTGAAATAGAGAATTTTAAGACAGATATAGTCTCCAACAAACTAATACGCAATCTTTCCAATAAGCACATATCAACATCCAACACGTCAACTCAAAATGCCCCCGTCGTTTCTAATGTCCTTTCTCCACCCACCGACCCTGCCTCCATATACACTTCCCATTCCATGTCATCTTTACTCCCCGACACCCCCGTCCCGTCCTTTCCGTCTCGTTTCTACATAACTTGCATCCATCCATCAAAATCACATCCACCAAACGCCACGATCCTTCCACTCCTAACCTTTCTTCGCATCGCTTGTCACCCACTTTATTATCATTATCTTCTATGTATCCCGTCGTCAAACCAAATCCCTCAAAATCATCAACTGCCAGCTCTTATATCGTGATATCACCCACTCACGTTAGTCGTCCTTCTTTACGGAAGCGCTTTCCTTCTCGCGATCGTTGCGTCATCGTCACTAATATCACTTCTTCCAACTCCTTATCTCCACAAGCACGTCTCGACCATGATGCTTTCGCATTCAGATCCATCCTCGTCTATTGTTCCTGCGGATAAACCATCATATTTCAAGGACATTTCTCCTGTCGCATTCATCCGTCCTAAAGATTTTCGACCTATTTCGATACAACATTTTCTAATCTCTATATACGAAAAAGAGCTTGTGCGTAGAATCCGCGACAATTTAAGTTGGCGTAACTTAATCTCATAAATTTTCATGGGTTTGTTAATAGTCGCTTGGTCCATTCGACATTTAGTGAGGTGCACCGGTTCTGTCGAGACAACAGTTATTAGCTCTTTGTAGCTGTTTTCCTTAATTATTCCGCTGCATTTGACGGCATTTACATTCCCTTTGCTATCTCTTCTCTTAGGTTCATCAGTTTGCCTGCGAGAATTGTTAACATGATGGAGAACTGATGTACACAAAGCAATTCTTTTATAAAGACGACCCTGATGCTTTACAGTTCTACTCTATTACAAGTGTGCTTCAAGGTTCCACACTTTCTCCTATATTATATCCTGATGCTATATCTTACTCTTTAAGGTATTTAAACGCGATCAACACCTAGTGGTATACGCTGATGATACAACATCCCTGTTTTCTGGACGCATGTTTATAGATGTAGTCTCGAATATCAGTCGCTTCTTTTTACGATTAAAAGATCAGTTAACCACGTCCAATCCTATTCTCAACTTCCTTAAATCGCAGATTGTTGTATCTAATAGTGGCCCAGCTCCAGAAACTAAAGAGACTAGCAATATCAGACCTCTCTTCCATATTGAACAATCAGCACTCCCCATCTTTGCACATCGAGTAATATACCTGGGTTGTACCATTACGATTAAATCGTCGACCGGACCCGACTTGATTAAATTCAAGTGTACTAAAGAAAGCTAGATAGATCGTAAAACAAACCTATCATCTGTCATCAAGTGAGAAAGCTCAGGTGCGCATCTGGAGTACATAGGCAATCTCGGAACTAGTCTGCTTTTCTAGAGAACATTTCCAAGAGCAAATACTAAGGTTTCTTAAGCTCCTTGTAAGGATATTGACTTTCTTCAAAATCATTAAACAATATAATCATTGATAATATATGTGTATTTAACTCTAACAATTTATATTCAATAAGCGAACAAATTTATCCAAGTAGCCTCATTCTTAATAAAACCAATATTAATGATAAAGAAGGTATATATCTTGATATGAGCATTAAATTAACATTAATTAAAACTACTTTTAATTTATATCGTAAAGATGACGTATTTAAATTTACAAGAAACATTTTTATATTATCGAATTATTAAAATCGAATTATTAGAATCCTTAAATATTTTGATAAATCAAAATTATTTAAAAGTAGGGAAACCTATATTTAGACAAGTAAAAGGTGTTCCAATGGGTGGTAATAGTAGCCCAATTAAAGCTGAATTGCTTTTAAGCTTTATAGAATATAAATCTGTTCATAACTGTGTAAAAACTAAATCTAAACAATATAAATATATGAAATATATGTTTCGATACATTGATGATATATGTGTATTTAATTCTAATAATTTTTATTCAATTAGTGAACAAATTTATCCAGAAAGCCTTATTCTTAACAAAACCAATATTAATGATAAAGGTGTATATCTAGATATGAACATTAAATTAACATTAACTAAAACTACTATTAATTTATATCGTAAAGATGACATATTTAAATTTACAAGAAACATATTTTTGCATGAGCATTCATGCATACCATATAATATAAAATATAATACATTAAATAATGAAATTTTAAGATTTGCAACTATATGTAATTATATTGGCTTTCTTAAAAATCATTTAAATAATTTAATAGATACATATTTTAAACTAGGTTACTATAAAAATAACATCAAGCAGAAAATAGTAAAATATATAAATCAACACAATAATATAAAGAATAAATTTAAACTCTTAAGTGGCAAATTTTTATGGATGGATAATAAATAATATACTTTGTATTAGAATAAGATACTAGATAGTAATTTCAGAGGAAATACATCATTAGCATGTATTTGGCCCCGCTGCTATGCTAACGAGAGGAGTTAGGGGCCGAAACCTGATAGCATAGCAGTTCCTCTCGATGAACTCTATTCCCTATTCTGATAAAACGTTTGTTATGACGTGATATAGGAGGAAGCGCAGAGGAGGTCGAGAGGGAGTTAAATCTTCCTCTCGAAGATTTGTGAACGGAGGACGGAGTTAAGAATTGTAACAATTTGTAACGATATTGGCCTTCTTCAAAATCATTTAAATAATTTAATAGATACATATTTTAAACTAGGTTACTATAAAAATACCATAACAGAAAATAGTAAAATATATAAATGAACACAATAATATTATAAATAAATTAAAAACTATTAGCGAAAACGTTTTATGGATAATAAATAATATATTTTGTATTAGAAAAAGGTACACTAAATAATCAAATTCCAAAGAAGGAAATACGTCTTTAGCAAATATTTTGCCCCGCTGCAAAATAGATAGAAGAATAGGGGTCGAAACCTAATAGCATAGCAGTTCCTCCACAACCGCTTTAAGCTGGGCAGCTCTCTGTCAGATGCTGCTATATGGTCCGTTGTAAGTTTAGTCTGAGATTATGACTTAAAAGTTACATGTACCTAACCAGATTGAAAAATACGTAAGTACTAATGATTTTAATTTTAGATCTTTTAGATGTAACAGAAAAAATTGTATAGTTTGTGATGTTATAAATAATAATTGTATCGTAAGTAATACGACAAACAAATGTTTTTCATTAAATATTAATAATTGTAACTGCAATACCGCAGGTGTAGTGTATCTTATACAATGTACATGTGGATTACAATATATAGGAAAAACATCAAATGTTAAAAACTAGGTTTAGGCAACACATATATAATATACAGCATAATAGTCAAACTATATTTCATAAACATATGAGATTAATAGGACATGATATTAAAAACTGTAAATTATTTATTTTAGAACATATTATCGAAGAAAACATTTCAATATTAAATCAAAAACTATTAGAAAAAGAAGATTTTTGGATTAAAACGCTTAATTCCATGTACCCATTAGGATTGAATGACGTGGTACAAGGAATTTGCAGAGGTAGTATAATACATAATAAACAACTATATTATAATAATCCGGTTAAACGCAAACCAAGAATTCATGGTGATAAAAGGAATAGGAAAAATAGAGTTAAAAATATTAAAAACGATATGTATATAAATGAACAATCAGAAATATTAAAACAACTCTTAAGTGATAATAAGCTAAAAGATCTTTATGTAAATATAAGAAGTTTTTCTAAAGATATCATATGTTCAATAAATCAAAAATTAATTAACGACTATGATAGGCTAAGTTGTGTAATAGACAGTTATTGTAATACAAAATACTATAATCGTACAATAAATGTTAATAATAACAATAGAAAATATACATTAACCATAACCTTCATTAATAAATGTATAGATAATATAAATATAGCCGGACTTTTAAATAATTCTAAAAGTAAAGAAATAATAGGGTCAGATTTAAGTAAATATATTCCTAAAATAAGGTATAAACTCCTACCACCATTGGGAAGAAAATTTTTTAATTATAATAAAGAATTAAAATCAATATGTAACGATAATATTAGAAACATAATGGAAACAGAATGCAATTGTAAAAGTCTTGGTTTTGATAAAATAAATGAACATATATGTACCCATAATCTAGAATTAATTGAAAATTGTGAATTGAGAAAGCTGCTATCAAAAGGGTATAAATATAGATTAAATAACAACGACAAAAATAAAATTTACAATTCGTTATATAATAACTTAAATGATTACTTTAGTAAGCTGATTAATAGTGAAAGCTCGAATATATCTAAGATAAAAATTTGGAAAGATTATATATTTGATAAAATTAAAAATAAAATGAAAATAACAAACAATTATAAAAGGAAAGATAAAATTAATAAAGATATGTATAAAGAACTTACTAAATTAAAGGATAACTATATAATAACAACTATTGATAAAGCTAGTAATAACTTTGTCTTCATATGCAAAAAACTTTATTATGATATACTAATGAAAGAGGTTAATTCTAATGATTTAAATGTAAATCCAGCATATGAACGTAGTGAGTTGAGTTTAGAAACAATTATTACAAGTCACTGTTCTATAATGGATAAAAAGGGTATAAAGGTTGAATTAGATAATAAAACTATACCTATATTATATTGGAATCCAAAATTACATAAAAATCCAATAAAACCTAGGTTCATATGTAGTGCGTTTAAATGTACATTAAAACCACTTTCTGTTTATATGAATAAAATACTTAAAGTAATTAAAGCACATTTTAAAAAATATTGCAAGGTAATCGAAATTAATACTGGTATAAAACACTATTTCAGTATTAATTCTACAACAGAATTTTTAGAACAGACAAAATGAATAAATTTTCAAAATACAAATACATACGATTTTAGTACGCTTTATACAAATCTAGATGTTAGTAGATATTAAAGAAGCGTTAGTAAAATTAATTAACCTTATATTCGGAAAAAGATATACATATATATGTTATAATAACTATAACGCCTATCTAACAAAAATTAAACCATCAAGTAAATATAAATATATGGATAAAATTAAATTAATGGAATTCTTGACTATTTTGATAAATCAAAATTATTTAAAAGTAGAGATATCTATATTTAGACAAGTAAAAGGTGTTCCAATGGGTGGTAATAGTAGCTCCAATTATAGCTGACTTGTTTTTAAGCTTTATAGAATATGAATTTGTTCATAACTGTGTAAAAACTAAATCTAAATAATATAAATATATGAAATATATGTTTCGATACATTGATGATATATGTGTATTTAATTCTAATAATTTTTATTCAATTAGTGAACACATTTACCCAGAAAGCCTTATTCTTAAAAAACGAATATTAATGATAAAGAAGGTGTATATCTAGATATGAACATTAAATTAACATTCACTAAAACTACTATTAATTTATATCGTAAAGATGACATATTTAAATTTACAAGAAACATATTTTTGCATGAGCATTCATGCATACCATATAATATAAAATATAATACATTAAATAATGAAATTTTAAGAATTGCAACAATATGTAATGATATTGGCTTTCTTCAAAATCATTTAAATAATTTAATAGATACATATTTTAAACTAGGTTACTATAAAAATAACATCAAACAGAAAATAGTAAAATATATAAATCAACACAATAATATAAAGAATAAAATATTTTAAACTATAAAATATCATATCCACACATATATTAAAATATTTTAAAAATATATTTTAAATCAATAGCGGAAAACATTTATGGATAATAAATAATATATAATTATATATTATATATTATTAGAATATTATTCAAATTTCACCAGAGAAAACACGTAATTAGAACGTGTTTGGCGTCTCTGCTGTTAGGTCGTGGAATAAAGACCGAAACATAGCATAGATAGGAAATTACGATAGCATAGCAGTTCCTCCTGATGACCTCTAATTCTTATTCTGATACAACGTCTGTTATTTATTAGTCAATTCATAAAAATGAATTTTATTTTAAATTTCAATTTTTTATTTTAACTTGATTTAAATTATAGAAAATCTAAAAATAATTATTAATTTTAATATTTAATTATTACTTTTTACTTTCTAATTATTATTTTATAATTATATTAAATACTCAGTTAGCAGATTTGATGGTTGATGTTTTAAAATATTAACAAGAATAAAGTAAATTGAATACGTAGTCAATTCATAAAAATTCACTTTTATTTTAGTTTTAAATTATAATATTATAATTATATTTAAAATATTTATTTTAAATTATAGAATTAAAATTGTTATTATTTTATTTATTATTCTATTTATCATTATTTTTATTTATCATAATTTTGTATTTAAAAATTATAAATTTTTAAATAAAATTTTTTATTTTAAAATTATGACTGAGACTTTTAAAAATTTTTAAAAGTCTCAGTTACTTGATCTGATTTGTTTTTAAACAAGAAATACCAAATTATTAGTTTGAGAATTTTCTGTAAATTATGTAATGTCAGATGTGCCTCAGATCATAGATGCAATCAGCGTTGATAAGATATAGTGTAACCTTTCATTTGAAAACCTACATATTTTTGAAATTAATTGTAATTTTTAAACTAGTCATATACAGTTTGTTTGTTAATTTTAAATCAACAAAATTTTAAGTTGATATACCTGTGCAGTCATTTTTACATCAGTTTGTCGTCTACAGTTTGCTCACATAACATTACATTGAGGTAAAAATTAATTCCAATGGGTTTCTCAGCCTCTGAAAGACTGCTAAAATTAAAAATTTTGAAGACACGTTGCTTATTTAAATTGTTAATTTGTTGTAAATTTTTAACACGAGTTTATTGTTACGTTTCACGAATAAACCTTGTTTTTAGGTGTTCACAATCGCGTTGGGTAAATACGATAATCCAAATAGCTCTATGATAAAAAATATTTTTTTTAATTTAAATAAAAACCTTAGAGTTCACGAAAGCTTATCGTGAACTCTGAGGTCGTTTCCAGAGTTTACAAAAAACCGAGAAGCAATCGAATGCCCTGCCTTCGAAAAAAAAAGTTTTTTTTTCGAAAACTTTTAAAGTTTTCGAAAAAATCTTTAAATTTTGTGTTTCTTGGCAAAGCAACAACAATAAAATATAAGGAAAAACAATAATTAGTTCAACTTAGTTCTACACGAGAACTAAGTTGATTTACAATTAGAATAAATATATTTTCAAATACTTAAATGAACATTTTATTGCAAAACAGATTTTTAAAACATCATCAATTAGATAATGCAGCGTGTTTATAATAACATCCTTGTTTGTATTTTTGTTCATTCATCAAACATTTAGTGGACACCATATGGCGATCGCCTGTTAAATATAAAGACAGAAAAGTATTTACTAAAAAATAAAAAACAATTAACGTTACCTATCGTAAGGCGATCGTCTGCAAAAAAAAACAAAAATAAATACATGCCCAAGATGTTACATACTAATACCTATCGTATCTTTCGTCTTCGTAATAGGGTGAACGTCTTCTGTAAGATCGCGACCTCGATCTAAATATTTGTATATATAGAATGCTTGAAAGTTAGAAAGTGAAAAGTGTGGAAAATACAAGCAGAATTGAGTGAAATCTAAACAGAAAATAGCTACATGAATAAAAGCTTACATGTTCAAAACATGCATCATCCATATTTTGTAGTTTTACCAACACCTCCACCACAACACCACAAAACAAGAACCATTACAACCATCAGTCTCCAAGGACCAGTGAAAGAGTTTTGCGTTCAAACAATATAACTAATAACGAGAGACCAAAAAAGCGAAAACCAAAACCACAATTCAATATATGTACATTTTCCATATCCGCGGCGGAATACCAAAGGTATTTCAAAAACCACATATTACATCATATGCAGATTATCATCAAAATAGAGATGGACCAAGTAACCATTGCCCCAATTACCAAAAATTAAGCATTTCCATAAGAGAACATATTAAACCAAACAATACTTGGTGGTCTTATTTCCTATCTTTCTTAACCTACGAAATATATTCACCAACATTGTTGTAGCGGCCAAGCACTTGTAGCTG
This sequence comes from Pomphorhynchus laevis, assembly GCA_012934845.2. NCBI lineage: Eukaryota > Metazoa > Acanthocephala > Palaeacanthocephala > Echinorhynchida > Pomphorhynchidae > Pomphorhynchus > Pomphorhynchus laevis. The sequence continues at coordinate 261,220 of WNNJ02001187.1, read as the reverse complement.
AGAATTTAGTTCAACAAACCTTCGTCGTTCTCGGCCGCCATCACAGTCTCTGCTGAAGTGACCTCGAGCACCGCAAACGTAGCAGCGCATACTTGGATCCCAACGTTTTCGACGACTTCGAGCACGAGGCTTAGCCCATGTTACTCGAATACGGCTATTGCCCAATTTCCTAAACAGAATGATTCGCAGTTACTGCAATTAAGAAAAACAACTTTTAAGAATAGAATATACTTGTCAGTAAAATATAAAATATACAGCTAGGTTGAACAATAGGACCAAAACAAATTAGTCAATTCGAATGTCTAAAGAATTTTAAAAAAGCTAAACGAATTCTCGATCAAATAAACGAATCCTAAAAAATATTTTAGTATTTTGAATTGACTAAACAATATAAGGATAACACTATAATAACACTATAGTAACATTATATGGATAATATACATTATATACATATAATATCATATTATAATATACATATAATATATGTTAATTTAAATATAACATATTTAAATTAACATATATATATTATTATATATATAATATACAACTAATATATTTCCACCAAACTAATTTGATCGATTTACTTAGATGATTAGAGTCATCATTAGGTAATCAGTTCCTTCTGATGAACTCTAATTCATATTCTGATACATCTTCATATTTTCTTCGGTATTTGTTCAGCTTCGTTAGAGTCCGCATTCATATTCTGATACAACGTCTGTTATTTATTAGTTAATTCATAAGAATTGATTTTTATTTAAAATTTTAATTAACTTTTTCTGAAATCAATATTTCAGATCATATATAATTTGATTTCAAAATTTCAATTTTGTATTTTAACTTGATTTAAATTATAGAAAATCTAAAAACAATTATTAATTTTATTATTTAATTATTAAATTTTGATTTAGCATTATTATGTTTTGTTTATTTTATAATTATATTAAATACGTAGACTCAGTTAGCTGATTTAATTTCACAGATTTAAATATTCTTGATGATGACAGATTTTTTTTGCTAAAATATTAGAAATAAATTCAATTTTTGTATGCTATTTTTGTATTTCAAATCAATAAAATATTTTTTAGTTTTATAATAAATCTAAGTTAATTTTCACTATACAATATGTGATGGAAAAATTACAGCAATAATAAAACTGTTATTACTTTTACAGTTGTTAATCAGTACGATTAGTGTAATTTAAGGGTTTAGCGGTTTCCTTTCTATTATGGGTAGCGTCGTATCCCTATGCGGCCGCAAATCGCGAAGGTTGCCTAAAGCTGGTCCGTTGTAGTCGCTGTTCATCCTCCGCAGGCTATTTATCAAATTTAATAACCGCTGCTTTAGGGGTTGTCGAAGCACAAAATATAATGAAATACATCATTAGCATGTATTTGGCCCCGCTGCTATGTTGGGTAGAGGAGTTAGGGTCCGAAACCTGATAGCATAGCAGTTCCTCCTGATGACCTCTAATTCTTATTCTGATACAACGTCTGTTATTTATTAGTCAATTCATAAAAATGACGTTTATTTTAAATTTGATTTAAATTATAGAAAATCTAAAAACAATTATTAATTTTATTATTTAATTATTAAATTTTGATTTAGCAATATTATGTTTTGTTTACTTTATAATTATATTAAATACGTAGACTCGGTTTACTCTGATAACCTCTTATGTTTGATAATAACCTCTTATGTCCAATGTTTAATAACTTTTAATCCTTATTCCGATAGATCGCATGTTATTTACCAGATCGCATACCAGATGTTCCTTAAATAGAGGATGGAAACGTCTTTGGCCGCTATAGGACTTGCATTTTGAGCTTTTTATTTATAATTAGAATGTGAAAATATTTATTTTGAATTATTCAGAAGAAACACGTGATTAGCGTGAATTTGGCCCCGCTGATATGTTGTTTGCGGAAGGGGCGAAACCTGATTACATAGCAATTCTTTCTGATGACCTCTAATCCTTATTCTGATACATAGTTTGTTATCTATTAGTCAATTCATAAAAATGATATTTATTTTTAATTTCAATTTTAAATTTTAAGTTTATATAAGTTATAAAAAATCTTATAACATTTTTATTTATTAATAATTTGATAATTCTATTAAATACGTATACAATATTATATACGTAAATCGTTTCTTTCACTAAACTAATCTTATTGATAAATTCGGAACTATTCGCATAATTTGAAGCTTTTCTGTAAAGTATTATATTAAATTATTAAATAATTGTTTATTTAATTATTTATTATTTAATTTTTATTTAGCATTATTTTTAGTGTATTTGTATAAAATACGTAGACATAGTTGCTGATCTTCAACTTTAAATTTTAATTTCATATAAATTAATGAAATATTATATAGCAATGATTTATTATTTATAATTATTTATTATTTAATTATTCAATTTTTATATTTTACAATTTTAATCCTTTAATAACAGTTTCCATTTATATTTATTTATTATTGATCTAAATATTAATGTTAAACAAATATTAATGTTCAATCAATAGGAATGTTGCCAGGGTCGATGAATATGAATGTTTTAAGGGTCGATGTGGTAGTTTGCAGGGTCAAAATTCGAAACTAATATTATCTAAACAAAACATACCGCCCATGCATTTCTTTAAGAGCTCTTTCACCATCTTCGAAGTGCTTAAAAACCACGAAGCAAAAGCATGAACTGCGAGCATGCCATACTTCAATCAAAGGTCCAAATCGTTCAAAGCATCTTTCAATATCTCGTTGCGTACTGTCGATGGAAAGATCGGCGATGTGCAGTCTGTAACCATCTTCGAATCGATCACGATCGTGGTGATAATAACTAGGACTTCGTGACATCTACAAAAATATACAATCGCCAACAATTAAAAAACAATGAATCCATCAAAATAATCTAAATTCCAAATGTAATAAAATTAATAAAAAATGGCAAAATTATATTTTTTTACCAAATATAACGGATATAAGTGAATGTAATCTCAATCTATATTCTATCTCTTATCTTTCTGCCCTTGACCCGATCTACTTTTAATATCATCCTACTGTTATATCCCGCTACTCGAAAATACAAGTAGTTTCAGGCAAATTATGCTTCAATGCATAATCCGCCTTAATGTAGAGGATACCGTTTTAATGTAATGAATATATTTTGTTAAAAGCATAAATGCGTTATGAAAGGCGTGTCAGATATTTCATTCATCGAATACGTTATATTCATACAAATACTTAACAAATATGCCTATTGCTGTCCGAATATAGGGTCATAGAGAGAAACAGCAACGTGTCTATATCCGAAGTAACATTACCACAGCTCACTTTTTTATATCCGAAGTAGATCACGTAAAAGCTCAAAAACGGTATCTTTCGATAGCCTTTCTAACGTCTCTGTGGAGTGTCTTAAAGATTTTATTTTTAAAAGATTTATTATTTAAGTGGTAAATGCGTGCCAGCACCCTCTTACATGACCACAACAAAACAAAAATGTAAATCATGTGTCGAGGAGGTTGGTACGGACGCGGCATTTGAATGTAATAAATCAGAAAGCGCGCCGGACGTAGAGTGGAAGCTGATTCCAGGCGAGTGGGTGGTGTCTGTGACTTCTTTAGGAAGTTATATAGGAATACTAAATCCCACTTCAAAGAAAATTTCAACGTTTCTGATCTAATAATACATATAATCTTATATTTGTACTCTATATCTCTTGATCTTTATATCTTATATATGTACTCTGATCGCATGCATCTTCTGACATAGAGAGATGTAAAACGAAAGCATTTATATAATGAACATTAAAAAACATTAATCATTAACGTTAATCAATTAGATTCAAATTTTTATAATTTTTTTTAAATTTATAATTATAAAGAAAATTTATAACTGTTCTAGGAAATTACATTATAGATTTCAGTTCCAGATTTCAGTTCCAGATTTCAGTAACAGATTTCAGTCCCAGATTTCAGTTCCAGATTTCAGTTCCAGATTTCAGTTCCAGATTTCAGTTCCAGATTTCAGTTCAAGATTTCAGTTCCAGATTTCAGTTCCAGATTTCAGTTCCGCTCGCTTCGCTCGCTGAAAATCTTGTCCACCAATATTGTAAAACAATCAAACTACAATCTTCGACGACAACCAACGACAACCTTCGACGACAACTAACGACAACAATCGACAACCATCCGCTTGACAATTATCGACAACCATCGACAACATACGCTCGCTACTTACAACTAACGACTTGCAGACTAACGGAGTTTAAACATTCTTGATTATAACTAACTAATTAACATTTTATTATGGCAAAGAGAAAGCTAACTAAAAATGTCGGCCAGCAACTCAAGTCCGTCAAGGAAGCTTACATCGAAAAGCAAATTGGATGCGACAAGAACTGCAATGTTTGGACTCACGTTGCCATTCCTTTCACTGACGAGGACAACGTTTTAAATCGGAATTTCCACTGCGGCTTCTGTTGTGCTGCCCTCGTAGGTAAGCTAATGAAGAATGACCACATGGAACATCCTATACATGGAACATCAACAAACGACAACATATCTTCCAATCTATCGTCGTCATCCGTTTGCTTACTAACTCCTTCGTCATCTATGAAACCCGTTCTTGAAACTTCTCTCACACACACTCCTCCATTTAACTACGGATAAAACTTCCCTTAATCTTCATCTTTCTAACAATGCAAACAGTAAAGGCCTTCATCTCGTACCTCATTTTTCCTATTCATCCCCACATCTAAATACATCTCATACTTCTTTCTTCTATTCACGTACTCCTTACTCTACCTCTACCGTATCACTTCTCAATAATTTACATCCTTCTGTCAAAATTATCTCCAGTAACATCTCCGTTCAACCTATTCAACAATCCACTTCTGTCATACATGATCCAACCGTATTACCTATCAATAATTTACATCCTTCCGTCAAAATCATCTCCAGTAACATCTCCGATCAACCGATTCAACACTCCACTCCTGTCACACATGCTCCAAACTATCTTAAATCTTCACTTAGCACCCCTGTCATTCCCACGTTTATCTGCTCTTCTGCCTCTACTGCTACCAGGTCTGTCCGTCCACCATTACGTACTCGTTTTCCTTCGCGCAATCGATGCATTATCATATCTAATTTAAAGGTTTCCGAATCTGCTTCTCCTCAATGTCGCCTCGATGATGATGTATCTGCTTTCAGGTCTATCCTAGCAACCATTATTCCTGATAATAATCCATCAGTCTTCAATAACATCGCTCCTGTATCTTTGATCCTTTTAAACAAATCCACTAAATCCAATCATCTCAGTCCTCCACTCCTCAAATCGTTTTCCGACATAGTTCACATGCATCCTTGGTACTTTCCCAACGTTTTACACTTCTTACCACTTCGTTTACTTGTCGTATCTTTCCTGACCGCTCCCCTTCTGATATTGCCCAGCTCAATTTAGCTCGCATTGAGAAACATCGACGTGAAACAAACGGCGAGTCATCCTTATCTAAACGTCAAATCAATAGAAATTTTAACGTTGTACACACAAGGCCAAAAATTCGAAGGCGTCCCATCTCTCCCCCTTGTCTTCTTCGCTAGTCGATCTCGCTCCTAAGCATACTTTTCGTCTTAGTCTATTCAACACTCGCTCCATTCTTCATAAAGCTGACATGCTCCTTGATATCTTCGATAAATTATCTATCGATATTCTCTGCATTACCGAATCCTTGCATTGTGACTCCGACGATCTTGCTATTCGTATTCTATGTCGCACTGGTTGTTCTTTAGTTCAATCAGCTCTTCCAGTTGTCTCTCATAAATCTACTGCTTCTAACTATTATGATTATACAAATTTATTTAATGTGGCAAATGCGTACAAGCTGTACGCTTACAAGTCCACAAACAAAAATGAGAAAGTCAAGCAGTTAAATTGTTCAGATGGGATCGGATTTGTCGTTTGAAGCACTGCAGGGAAGTTGATTGGCGTATATGAATGGGCAGATGATTCCACGATAGAGGAGCAGCCACCAGGAAGGAGCGGAGTCCAAAGGAGGTAGAGTAGTTTGGGACATGTAAAAGAAGGGAATTACAGGAACGCAAGGAACAGTAAACAGGACGGGAATTATCAAGAAAAGGAAGGTTGAGAAATGAAGGGGTATGAAAAGTTACAAGGCGGAAAGCAACGATAAGAAGACGAATTTGAACACGACAATAAATTGTAGGCAAATCGAGAGAAGCAAGATGGTAGGATGTGTGATCAAAACGACGAAGACGGAGGAGAATTCGGACAGCTGCGTTGACGATGCGTTGTAGGGGAAGAAGAGTGGATTTAGGTGAGTTGGAAAATAGACTAAGACAATAATCGAGTCTAGAAAAAAGGAGAGATGATATGAGAGTCATACAAGAAGGGAAATCGATCAATCTACGAACTTGACGGAGGTTGCGGAGTATCAAGGTAGATGAGCGTACTTTATCTCTAACGAAAGGTTTAAGTGAAAGTCGGTTGTCAAAATGGAAGCCTAGGAAAACGAGATTATCAACGATAGGAAGAATTGTAGAATTTAATGATACGGAGTGAGGTTCGAAGCCGAGGCGTCAAGGTAGGATCCACATAATTTTGGATTTATCAGGATTCAGAGAATAGCGAAGGGAAGAAAGATGATTGGAAATTGAGACAAGACAGTGGGAAGCAGAAACACTAAGATCGCGAATATGATAAACAGGTGCATGAGCATAGATGAGAACGTCATCAGCATATTGCATAACATGGAAGTAAAATTTATGAGAAATCGAAGACAAATCACCAAGAAGAAGAGAGAAAAGTATAGGGCCTAATACGGAGCCTTGCGGAACACCGAACGGAATGGACGAAGGATGGGAGAGAGAAGAGTTAGAATATACGCGAAATGTACGGTTTGATAGATATGAAGAAAACCATGATACAGTGGGTAAAGAGAAGCCATAATCATGACGAAGGCGATGGAGAAGAATCGAGTGATCGACGATGTCAAAAGCAGACGATAGATCAAGAGAAACTATGACACTACATAATTTATGATCGCGCGATATGAGTAAGTCGTTATAAACTTTAAGACATGCAATTTCGGTAGAGTAATTAGAGCGAAAAGCGGCTTGGAAGGGAGGAAATAAGTTAGAGGAATAGAGATATGTATTAACTTGCTTAAGAACGAGACGCTCAAGGAGTTTAGAGAGGGTTGGGAGAAGTGAGATTGGACGGTACGAAGATGGTAGTGAAGAGTCGAGAGATTGCTTTTTGATGATAGGACGAACAGTGGCGCATTTCCAGATGGAAGGAAATGTACAGCTACGGATGGACGAGTTGAACAATGTGGTTAGGAAGGGTAAGATAAAAGTGCAGATATTTTTAAGTAAGTGAGTGGGAATTGGGTCAGAAGGAGAGGTTTTATTAGGTAATGACAGCAGAACCGAAGAAACTTCATCAGACGAAACGGGAAGAAGGTGGAATAGTTCTGGGAGGGAAGTATTTAAAGAGAAGAGTGAGTACAAGGGGGCTATGGGTAGTTAGGGAAAGTAAATTAGATAGTTTAGTTTGTAGATAAGAAGAAAATTCATCAGGATTTATATTACAAGGGGTAGATGATCGTGAAAGAATTGAGTTTAAGATTTTCCAATGAGATTTAGAGTTGGAAGATGACTCGAGTTGATTTCGCCAAAAGAGAGTACGTTTAGTACGTATAAGAATGAGATGTGAACGGCGTTGAGAAAAGTAGGAAGCACGAAGATTTGGAGGGAGGGAGTTGGGTGAACGTTTAAGAAAGCGTTTATACATACGAAAAGAGTGACGGAGTCGACGCTTAGAAAGACTACAGTCAGAATCGAACCAGGGAGCATGTCGCAAGCGCTAGGAACGTCGAAGTCGTCTGGGCAGAAGGTTATTGAGGATCGACGTAAGTTCAGAATCAAACATAATGCAGAGATCATCGGGAGAGAGATAGCTAAGAGGAAGTGAAAAGAGTGAAGAATTGAGTAAGGCTGTGCAGAGAACAGGGATATCGAGAAGCTTCCAGGGTCGACTTGGTGTAGATAAAGGTAAAGGCGGAGAAGGAGGATGGGGACGAGTAAGAGTAAGAGTGACAAGGAAATGATCGGACAAACCAGGGTCAGTAATTGACAAGGAGGTATAGTCATTGAAGCAGTTAGGAACAGCAATGATGTCGAGAGCACCGCCGAGAATATGAGTTGGGCTTGTTGAAAGTAATTTATAGTTAAAATCAGAAAAAAGATTAGTTAAAATGATAGAGTCAGAGTCAGACGGGCGATCAAGACGAATGTTAAAGTCACCGAGAACAAAAGAATGAGTATAAGACAATGAACAGTGAGACATTAGATCTGCAAGGTCGTTAAAGAAGATACGTGATGGGGCAACTGAACCTGGACGGTATACAATCACAAGTTCCAGAGGGAAAGGCGTTGATAATCTGCATATGAGTAATTCGAACGAGGTGTAACGGATGTTAACGTTGATTTTACGTAAAGACATTGGGTGACGAGCAATGGCAACAATACCGCCATGGTTAGACGCAGTAGATGTATGAGATGTAATTTGACGAGCTGATTCAACTAGAGAACAACCAGAGCGACATAGACGACGAATAGCAAGATCGTCGGAGTCAGAGTGCCAGGATTCGGTAATGCAGAGAATATCGATAGATAATTGATCGAAGATATCGAGAAGCATATCAGCTTTATGAAGAATGGAGCGAGTATTGAATAGACTAAGACGAAAAGTATGCTTAGGAGCGAGATCGACTAGCGAAGAAGACAAGGGGGAGAGATGGGACGCCATCGAATTTTTGGCCTTGTGTGAAGAACGTGAAAATTTCCGTTGATTTTACGTATAGATAAGGATGACTCGCCGTTTGTTTCACGTCGATGTTTTTCAATGCGAGCTAAATTGAGCTGGGCAATATCAGAAGGGGAGCGGTCAGGAAAGATACGGCAAGTAGATGAAGTGGTAAGAAGTTTAAAACGTTGGGAGAGTACCGAAGAGGCATGTGAACTATGTCGGAAAACGATTTTCAAGAGTGGAGGACTGAGATGATTTGATTTAGTGGATTTGTTTAAACGAATAAAGGATACAGGAGCGATATTATTGAAGAGTGATGGGTTATCATCAGGAAGAATGGTTGCTAGGATAGACCTGAAAGCAGATACATCATCATCGAGGCGAGATTGTGGAGAAGCAGATTCGGAAAGCTTTAAGTTTGATATGATTATACAGCGATCGCGCGAAGGAAAACGATTTCGTGGAAGTGGTGGACGGACAGAGCTGGTTGGAGTCGAGGTAGATGAGCAGATAGAAGTGGAAATGACAGGGGTGCTTGATAAAGAATTAATATTGGTTGGAGCAAGTGTGACAGGAGCGGGGTGTTGAATCGGTTGATCAGAGATGTGACTGGATATGATTTTAAATGAAGGATGTAAATTATTGGGAAGTGTTACGTGGGAGGTAGAGTAAGGAGAATTAAAATAGGTTGGGGCATGAGTGACAGGAATGGAGTGTTGAATTAGTTGATCGGAAATGTTACTGGAAATGATTTTGATGGAAGGGTGTAAATTATTGAGAGGTGATACAGGGGGGTCGAGTAAGGAGTTCGTGAGGAGAATAAAGAAGTTTGAGATTTATTTAGATTGGGGGAGGAATAGGAAAGAGGAGGTACGAGATGAAAAGCTTTGCCGTTAGCATTGTTAGAATGAGAAAGATTAATGGAAGTTTGGTACGTAGTTGAACGAGGAGTGTGTGAGAGAGTAGGTTTAATAATGGAATTATATGATGCGAAGTCAGGTGTTGATGCGAGGGAAACATCTAAAACAGCATTGGTTTGAGTGGTCGTGTGTGATACAGGAGTAGATGAGCAGGATAACTGTAGTAGTCGTACTGATGTACAGAAACCGCAAGTGAAATGTTTAAGTTTATACACTGAGTGGTCGGATATTTTAACACGAACAAGTGTCCATACATCGCAATCTTTGGAATCGCATCCAACTTCAAAGCTGGTATAACCATCATTGCATTTAGATGTGGAAGATTGTTGATCAGGAACAGGGATCTGAGATCGCGCTTTTTTAGGCATGACCTTTTATCGATAGATTGAGCTCAATCCGCGAGCGTAGCGAGCGGAACTGACAGGAATAATCTGGAACTGACAGGAATAATCTGGAACTGACAGGAATAATCTGGAAATGACAGGAATAATCTGGAACAATAATTGTAAGTATTTAACAATTAAGACAATTTTATGATAACTATGGCGGTATTGTTGCCATTGCTCGTCACCTAATGTCTCTACGTAAAATTAACGTTTACATCTATTGTACTTCGTTCGAATTACTCATATGCAGATTATCAACTCCTTTCCATCCAGAACTTGTGATTGTATATTGTCCAGGTTCAGTTGCTCCTCACATATGTTCTTTAGCGACCTTGCAGATCTAATGTCTCACTGTTCATTGTCTTATACTCCTTATTTTGTTCTCGGTGACTTTAACATTCGTCTTGATCGCCCGTCTGACTCTGACTCTATCACTTTAACTAATCTTTTTTCTGATTTTAACTATAAATTACTTTCAACAAGCCCAACTCATATTCTCGGCGGTGCTCTCGACATCATTGCTGTTCCTAACTGCTTCAATGACTATACCTCCTTGTCAATTACTGATCCTGGTTTGTCCGATCATTTCCTTGTCACTCTTACTCTTACTCGTCCCCATCCTCCTTCTCCGCCTTTACCATTATCTACACCAAGTCGACCCTGGAAGCTTCTCGATATCACTATTCTCTGCACAGCCTTACTCAATTCTTCACTCTTTTCACTTCCTCTTAACTATCTCTCTCCCGATGATCTCCGCATTCTGTTTGATTCTGAACTTACGTCTATCATCAATAAACTTCTGACTAGTCGACTCCGATGCTCTCAGCGCTTGCGCCATGCTCCCTGGTTCGATTCTGACTGTAGTCTTTCTAAGCGTCGACTTCGTCACTCTTTTCGTGTGTATAATCGCTTTCTTAAACGTTCTTCCAACTCACTCCCTACAAATCTCCGTGATTCCTACTTTTCTTTACGCCGTTCACATCTTATTCTTATACGTACTAAACGTACTATCTTTTGGCGAAATCAACTCGAGTCATCTTCCAACTCTAAATCTCATTGGAAAATCTTAAACTCAATTCTTTCACGATCATCTACTTCTTGTAATATAAATCCTGATGAATTTTCTTCTTATCTACAAACTAAGCTATCTAATTTACTTTCCATACTACCCATAGCCTTCTTGTACCCACTCTTCTCTTTAAATACTTCCCTCCAAGAACTATTCCACCTTCTTCCCGTTTCGTCTGATGAAGTTTCTTCGGTTCTGCTGTCATTACCTAATAAAACCTCTCCTTCTGACCCAATTCCAACTCACTTGCTTAAAAATATCTGCTCCTCTATCTCACCCTTCCTAACCACATTGTTCAACTCGTCCATCCGTAGCCGTACATTTCTTTCCATCCGGAAATGCGCAACTGTTCGTCCTCTCATCAAAAAGCAATCTATCTACTTCTCACTACCATCTTCGTACCGTCCAATCTCAATTCTCCCAACCCTCTCTAAACTTTTTGAGCGTCTCGTTCTTACGCAAGTTAATACATATCTCTATTCCTCTAACTTATTTCCTCCCTTCCAAGCCGCTTTTCGCTCTAATTACTCTACCGAAATTGCATGTCTTAAAGTTTATAACGACTTACTCATATCGCGCGATCATAAATTATGTAGTGTCATAGTTTCTCTTGATCTATCGTCTGCTTTTGACATCGTCGATCACTCGATTCTTCTCCATCGCCTTCGTCATGATTATGGCTTCTCTTTACCCACTGTATCATGGTTTTCTTCATATCTATCAAACCGTACATTTCGCGTATATTCTAACTCTTCTCTCTCCCATCCTTCATCCATCCCGACCGGTGTTCCACAAGGCTCCGTATTAAGCCCAATACTTTTCTCTCTTCTTCTTGGTGACTTAATAATACAATAATTTATTTAATGTGGCAACATTAAATAAAACCTCTCCCAGAGAAGGGAGAGGTCAAGATTTCTCCAAGGGCTATTGTAATCAATTCGCCATATCTAATGTAAGCTGACGACTTAAACATATGAAACCAAATTACATCGTCATTGGATGTTGACTATGTTTAGTCTGATCTCAATATGATCTACTTGTTGGCACATGCTCATAGGATCATATTTATTTAACGTGGCAAATGCTTGCCAGCGCACGCTTACATGACCACAACAAACAAAAATGTAAATCATGTGTCGAGAAGGTGTAAACGAAGGAGGTGTTTGAATGTGATTAAATGAGAATTTTGTTTTATTCCTTTATATAAACTAACGATAATTCGACTCGTCTACTGCTATTATAGTTTCGCTGGCATAAATATATGTATAAATTTACCTTTATGTAAATTAAATTAATATTTTTTATTATACCCTTTATAATATTAATATTAAAATTTGTTAAATTTCAACGTTAGAATTTATAACCATTTGGTAATTTTTATAAATTATTATACATTCAACAACATACGAGCATTAGCTCAAATAGCTGTCTCATAATAAGTTCGCATATAAATTAATTAGTTATTAAAATAAGGAAATGCAACACGAAACATTGTCTGATCCATTCGTAGTCTTCTTTTGAAAGTAATAAGTAAAGTGCATTCAACGGTGTCTGCATCAAAGTTGTTCCAAAGCTCAACAATTCTTCTATCAAATTGCATCGAGCTCAATTTCTGTACCCTGTTTCTTCGAATAGTTGAAGAATGACCTTGAAGAATATTCAAACCACGTAATTAAAAAAGATTTATTTAACGTGGCAAATACGTGCCAGCGCTCGCTTACATGACCACAACAAACAAAAATGTAAATCATGTGTCGAGAAGGTGTAAACGAAGAAGGTGTTTGAATGTGATTAAATGAGAAAGCGCGGTGGACGTCGAGAAAGAGTTTATTCCCGGCAAGTGGGGCGGCGACGAGGAAGGATCGGAGACCACAGTTGTTAAGGTGGAGTAAGAGGGTATGGCGGGCACGCAGCGGTAGCGAGGTGGAGCGAGTATCGTCAAAAGGAAGGTTGATGAACAATGGAGAGCCGACAGCGGAGACGAAAAGTTACGAGCAGAAGGCGGAGTTTGATGCGGATGTGGATGGTGGGCCAGGAGAGTGATGCAAAATATGTGGATGTGTGGTCGAAGCGACGGAGACGAAAGAGAACTAGAACGGCGGTGTTGATTATTCGTTGTAGGGGTAGGATTATGGATTTTGGAGAATTAGCGAAAAGGCTAAGGCAGTAATCGATTTAAAAAAAGATTTATTTTAACGTGGCAAATGCGTGCCAGCGCACGCTTACATGACCACAACAAAATAAAAATGTAAATCTTGTGTCGAGAAGGTGTGAACAGAGGAGGTGTTTGAATGTGATAAAAGAGGGGAGCGCGGCGGACGTCGAGAGGGAGTTGATTCCAGGCAAGTGAGGCGGCGACGAGGAAGGATCGGAGACCGTAGTTGTTGGAGTAATTGGGAACGTGTAGTAAGAGGGTATGACGGGAACGCAGCGATAGCGAGGTGGGGTGAGTGTCATCCAAGAAAGGAAGGTATATGAACGATGGGGAGCCGACAGCGATGAGACGAAAAGTTATGAGAAGGCGGAGTTTGATGCGGATGTGGATGGTGAGCCAGGAGAGTTGGGCAAGATATGTGGATATGTGGTCGGAGCGACGGAGACGATTAATAATAAAATCTTATTAATTAAATATCTAATTGATGAAATAAATAAAATATATCCAATGAAATAACGTTTTTAATGTCATATTATTTTCGATGCTAAAGGTTTCACAATGCAATCAAATAATATCGTAAATATTAATAGAACGGCAAATGGCTAAGGTTTTGAGCATTTGAAAGTTCATCGTCAGATCAATAAGCAATCTTAAAGATATGTATGAAACACAAAAAGAAACGCAAAGTATAGAACAAGTTTATCGGCAATGTTTATAATTTTTATCTAAATGCACTAGAAATTAATTTCAGTTTTTTTGAGTTAATATTAGTCAATTAAATGTGGTAACTATGATGGCCTACATATATAAGCAACCGCCGGCATGCGGACCAGATTCGGACAACTGAGATTTTCATCAAGCCCGTCGCTTGATGCTAATATTTGAAGCTAATACATACAAATATATCAAGTTTATGCAAGTTCAACCATCCCCTCAAGTAGGAGTGATGAAAATATGGCCCTCGAAGTTTCTAAGCTTGCCCATCCCTCGTTTATTTGATCACTGATATTTCAAATCAGCATATAACTGATTTTGCTTAAAGGAATTCATACCAAATTATTTTATATTCCAAAAAGCTCATAAATGCTCTGGCTATACACATACTATCAAATCAGGAAGAATTTCGAATAATTTAAATCATTCAGCTTATTTAATTAAATGAAAATATCTAATTATCTTGCATAATTGACTACAAAAATTTGTAGGATTCTTAAATTAGAAAATGGAAATACTTTAATCTTAAAAATATTTTTAATTACTTTACATTTCAGGAGATACCTTAATATCTTCCGTTTTTTATCATCTAAAAACCTTGTAAAACGGACAAAATTGTATGAACTAAAAACAAGCAACAAATAAACCAGTAAATTGAGCACAATCTGCCGGGTTTGAGCACAATCTGCTGCTAGGAGAGAGAAATGAGGATCGAAACACAAATTGAAATAAGATTAGTTAATAAATTAAAAAATTAAATACCTTAATCTTAATAAAAAAATAAGACATAATTCAACTGTGAACAGTTAAAATAGCCATTTGCGGCTAATAACTTGTGTGAAAATAAATAATATAACAATGATCTGCAGTTTTTCTCAGCAAACTAGATCTCTTAATTAAGAATACATATTTTCAACTTCCAAATAAAACATACACTCTAGATGTTCTTGCTTATTGGGGATAGACGGAAATTTGGCTTGTTATGCAAAAGAAGCTTTCAAATCCTGTATCCTGTTCTAATACAGCCCATTTATTACATTGTATTATAATTTTTATTTTTAGTGACCACGGTGTGATAATTTCGAACAACCTTCATATCAGCCTTCAGATAAAACATATACACCTTAGATGCTCTCGCTTATTAGGGCTTATGAGACCGACGTTTGGCTTGTTATGAAAAAATAATCTTTTAAATCATGTATCCTGTTCTAATATAGTCCATTTTATTAAATGCGTGCACTGCCATTTACCCAGCCTAAGAAGATACATACACATTTACGAGGGCATACTCCGAAAAGCGACTCGATTAGACCTTGGTATAGTAAAGCTTCCCTACCAAGACAGGCTGAGGCGTCTCAATTTATTATCAATTGATGAGATGCTTATGAATAAAGACTTAGTCATAGCGTGGAAATTTTTTCACATTCCCGACGATGTTTTGAAACCACTGCTTTCTGTCTCTGCTCCGCGGGCATTTTTTTACGCTTTAACATAAGCGGAGACGCAGTAAGTAATATAGCGATGTACGAGACAGGGTAGCTCAAAACTGAAACCGATTGTTTGCAAATATTGTATCTCTGACTAAAGCAATCCATTCAAAAACCCAATGAGACATAATATTGTTGAGTGTCAGAGAGTGTACGAGAGTTGAAAATAATGTGAATAATTCAGATCAGGTAAATAATTCAGATCAGGTAATTTTATTGATAAATAAAAATAAATAATAAATAATAAGTATAATTATATATAATTATATTATACTTATATCAGAATACAACTTGCTGATCTACTTAGACTGGTTAAAATGTTTGGGTGATTAAGGTGATATTGTCCTCTCCTGATCTTGCGCGCTTGTTGTTGATGCGTGGATTCAGTCTAAAAGGACTGTCATATCGTATATTTCGTGACCTTTCTTCAGAAAAGCGATGAAAATTGAGCAAACATTGAATTACGAAGTCGGCTTTCTCAAGGTGAGGCAAATCTATGTATTCGGGATTTTCAGGTTGTCAAATGGCGCCCTGTCGTGCGTTGGAAACGGCTAACCCCTTTGACTGTCGCAAAGCATGCTTGCATGTGAATTTAGAGAATACGAATTATACCTTAAGGTATATGATTGCGTTTGATAGTCTATGATCTAGTAACCCTAAAGAGGATGAATGTGCAACCGTCGCTATTTGTCAATAGGTTATTCCAATCTTCGCAGTCTTCCTGCGCAACTTACAGAGCTAAGAGACCCATCAGTCATGGGCTTACAGACCCATCAGTCTCACATCTGTAGCTTGTAAGGTATTAGAAAAATTGATTCTTCGTCACCTTAGCGCTTTCGTTGAAGCTAACAATCGCCTCAGCCCCGGTCAGCATGGATTTAGGCCAAATCGCTCAACGGTAACGAACCTTGTAAAAGCGAGAGCAAGCTGGGTGGATTCGATGAGGAGTGGTTCCAAAGTAGATGTGATATTTATAGACTTATCGAAAGCATTCGATAGAGTTATTTCCAATTTGCTAGTAAACAAATTATCTAACATTAGTGTAGGGGGCTCTTTCTTACGCTGGATTCAATCATTCGTAAGCAACCGCTCGTTTGCAGTACGCATAAGCCATTATCTTTCTGGTTACTCAATGATGACGACAGGCGTCCAGCAGGAATCGGCCATTAGTCCGACTCTCTTTAATATATATGTAAATGATATTACAAACAACTTGATGTCGGAATGTGTTACCTACGCAGATGATATTAAGGTTTGGAGGCGAATCATTGATGATTCCGATGTTAGCGCTCTTCAAAAAGACCTGGATTCCACAAATAAATAGTGTATATCTAATGGGCTGATGATAAATGCGACTAAATGTAGACATATGCGGATCGGCTCCCCAGACATTCGTTGCTCTTATAAAATTGGAAAGATGTTGATTGATTCTACAGATAAAATCGATGATTTAGGGGTATCTACGCTTAATACGCTCGATATGAGCGCTCACGTAAATAAAGTTTCGGCCAATTGCCGTCGTACTATTGGCATCATTAAGCGATCTTTTGGATCACTATAGGCATGTAGCTTCAGAATAATATACAAGGCCCTCATCGAATCTCGAATGCTATACGCATCTCCCGCAGCGTATCCACATCTGTGCAAGAACATTGTGGCTTACGAATCAATTCTCCGGTCGGCTACCCGTCTTGTTCCCACTGTCAAAGACCTGCCGTTTGACCAGAAGTTAGAAATCCTAGGTGTTTCAACGGTTTGTGAAAGTTTGGTAAAAGCTGATCTTATGCTGGTATGGAGGGCAATTTTATCGCCCACTCATCCCCTCAGCTTCAATCGACTAACGCTCAAACATCGTAGAAACGTCCATCGACACTATCAGGATATCAGAGATCGAGTAATAAACAGTTGGAACAAACTCCCGTCATCTGCAATTGAATGCCGGAACATCCGAGAATTTCGGCGTGCGCTGAACAGTGTATCGCTCTCATAGGAAGTCGAAACTGATTTGAATTTTTTGTTTTACTGACATTGTACTTTTTTTACATTGAGATTCATCCAAACGAGCCACCGCTCATCGGCTGTTGTATACTAATAATAAGATACCATGTTGGGGGTTAATGCGTATGATATATTCTGTGTAAGTGAATCATGGTTACACCAATACATCTTAGATACAACCGTTGATATGTCAGGATATCGTCTACTCCGCGGTGATAGAAAGTTTAGTGGGCGTAATGGCGGTGTTGCAATGTACATTCGGGACCAGTTTTTGATTTTTGATATCTCTCAAGTTTGTGATCCGCATTGTTCCTTCGAGAGCATTTCCTTTCATATTGAGTATGATTGTGCTGGTATTAATTTTTGCGTTGTATATCGTTCTCATTCAATGCTCACGGATTGCGGTCTGCTGAAGTCAAAATTGCAATCGATGTCTCAGCTCTCACTTCGTTCTCCTAGGAGACTTTAACCTTCCCCGATCAAATTGGCAGGAGTCCATATCTGGTGACGGTATCGTAGTGGATAGATAAATCTCAGAATTTCTCGCTGATAAGCTCTTGCTAGTACAGCATGTGCAGAAGCCTACGTGTTTGTCTTCGACCGCTGATTATGTACTTGACTTGGTTTTTTTTCAAGCGTCTCGAAGACATTGCTCGAGTTGATTACCTCTCGCCGATATGTAGTTCTGACCACTGTGTGCTATCCTTGCATGTCGCACCAAGCTTTTAATTCTGCCCTTCCGAGACACCAATTGTAAAGCGGATTTGGTCAAAAGTACAAGGTAAGCAAATGTTATCTTGTTGCCAACGTCATCTACTTCAATTAACAAATTCTAAGAAAGTTTCATTGGAAGTGATTATGGATTACCTTCTAGATGTATCCGATGTAGTTGCCCCTAGGCGTGTCAAATCGCCAAATAATAAACATACTGCATGGTTCGATAAGAATCTAAAATTGATGTTGAGTGAAGGAAATCGCCTGTGGAAGTTATCTCACTCGGTCCGGCACATCGCCAACGTTTATAGACATTTTAGAAACGTTTGCACTCGCATGAAGATATCCAAACTCGAGAGATTCAAATCAGCAATAATCGAAAAAGTAAATTGCAGCACCAAGCTATTTTGGTCCTATGCTCGGCGAAATAGAACCCTTAATACTGCAATCAAACACGTGCACTCAGAGAACGGCCTGGTTACAGCTGAAACTAATATAGCGGAGACTCGCATCATCGTTCTCAATTACATTATCACATCTTACTTACTTGAAATGGTACGGCTGCCTTATTCCTGAGCATACTGATTTCCGGCCAATATGCGCTTCTGAAATTCAAGAGTATCTTGCCAATGTTCGTACCTTTAGTGCAGCTGGCCCCGACAACATTTCGCCATTCCTGCTTAAAGTATTGTCAAGGTGCTTGACCTATCTTCTTGCTAAGATTTTTGCTAAGATTTTGGCCACTGGAAGTGTGCCAGAAGGATGGAAAACAGCGATTGTTGTTCCTATTCCCAAAAAATCATTGCATTATCATGTAGTGATTACAGACCAATAAGCTTGACCTATTCGATATGTAAAGTCTTTGAACGTGTTATCTACAGTAGAATCTCGGATTATCTCGTCTCCCTTGGCCTACTCTCGTCCGCCCAGCACGGTTTTTGTCACGGTCGTTCGTGAAATGTGGACCCAATCGTTGAGTGTTGGCAGCTCGGTCGATATAATCTTTATTGACTTCTCGAAAGCCTTCGACCGGGTCCCACATGAGAGCCTAATCAGCTTGTTAGCTCACTACGATGTTTCTACAACATTGCACAATTGGATTCATGATTTTCTTTGCAACAGATCATTTCGAGTGAGGATTGGCAGTAGCATATCTTCTGCTATGCCTGTTAATTGTGGCGTTGTCCAAGGTAAAGTCCTTGGTCCCTTGCTTTCCATTATATTTCTAAATGATCTGATCTTACCCATAAATAGCCCCTGCTTTGCATTTGCTGACGATGTGAAAGTCTGGTGCGATAGAATTTCCGACCAATAGAGGCAGCGCCTACAGCACGATCTTCACACGATATATAACTGAAGTGATGCTACCGGTATGACCATGAATGTAGACAAATGTGTCCATATGAAGCTTATTCACGGTAAACCTGATAGTGACTTTTATTTAGGATGTCAGAAGCTTCACATTATATCTGAGCACAGAGACCTTTGAATCATTTTGAATAACGATCTCACGACTCGACCGAATACCGATTATATCCATGCTAAAACAATGAAGTCTCTCTATTGTATAAAGAACACATTTGCTAAGTTTAAGCCGAAACTATTCAAACATCTATTTGCGCCTTCGTCCGCCCGCACGTGGAATACTGCATCACAACTTTCCCATCCACCAAAGCTAAAATGACGAAAATTGAGTACATACTGCGAAGAGGAAGCAAACTTTGTATTGGCTCACATTATTCTTACACTGAGCGTCTAGCTTGTTTGAAACTGCCTTTAACAGCTCAAAGGCTACTATATCTAGACCTCGCAGAGATGTGGCCCTTGGTTCATGGAACGGAAGCTTTCCCATCATCTTGTATCCAATTCTGCAATTCAAGTAAGAGAGGTCACTCTCTCGAATTGTTTGAATTCGCCCACGATAAAGTCAGGAGTGTGAGTAGACTTTCCCAATGCTCATTGAATATTTGGAATTTGTACCCTGAGGACTTTGTCAGTGCTGCTAGCTATCGTCACTTCAAAGCTGCTGTTGAAGTGGATTGTCAATTCCGGTTTGGATGCGTGGATCTATTTCGATATTTAATGTTTTGAAAGCGAAATTTGTGAATAGTTGAAACATCCATTTGCGGCTAGTAACTTGTAATCTATAATAATAAAATAGTAATATTCAAACTTTTTATTCGTGCTTCATAGGGAAGATATCGTACCTGAGGACATAATTTCGTAAACCGTCGAAGTATGCGCTCTAATTGATCAAGTTCTGTACGCGTACACGGAAAGACTACTGGCGACACATATTCTAATATCGGTCTTATAAGAGCATTATATAAACGCACAACACAAACAGGAGATTGGTCTTTAAAGCAATTTTTGACAATATAGGTCATTCTTCGTGCTGCGTTACAAATCCTATCGGTGTTAGCACGTGTTTTCAGATTGTTTTGAACAATTATACCGAGATCGAGAATGGACTGCGTGGAACAACAAACTCGTTGCCAATAAAATATTCCTGACTCACATTGCTATGACATAATCTCATATATGCACACTTTTTAATATTCAACACAATTCCAGTGTTTAAAGACCATCGATAAACAATGTTTAGGATATTTTGAAAGTCATTTCGATCCTTGTTGGTTTTAATTAATTTCCATACCTTTACATCATCGGCAAAAGCTAAACCACCACAATCATCAAGTTGAAATTTAAAATTGAAAGTTAAAATATAAGTTAACTTTTATGAATTATTATAGGTTACAAGTTACTAGCCGCAAATAGCTGTTTCAACTGTTCACAAATTTTGTTTTTAAAACATTAAATATCAAAATAGATCCAGACATCCACACCGGAATTGGCAATCCCTTTCAACAGCAGCGTTTTGAAGTGACGATAGCTAGCAGCACTATCAAGCTCCTCAGGTAACAAATTCCAAATATTCAACGAGCGATGGCAAAGCCTACTCACACTCCTGATAAATTGACTAATAAATAATTTAAGATGTATCAGAATAAGGGTTAGAGGTCATCAGAAGGAATTGCTATGTTATCAGGTTTATGCCCCTATTTCTCGACTTAATAATTGAGTCAATTATCAAGAAACAAAAAGTATAGATAGTCTTTGAAGGATGAAAAATAGGTGGTTGAGCGAATGCCGAAGGGTAGTTTATTCCAGAGAAGAGCCACAATATAAATGGAATTGCGACCACAGTTTGGAGATAAAAATAAAGATTAGAGGTCATTAGGAATAACTGATTTATATAAATTATATAAAATCTTATAACAATTATATATTATTCAAAATTATATTTATTTTAAATTTATATAAAATTTAAAAAACCTAGACTCTGTTAGTTGATCTGATTCAGCTAGTCACCTTTCAAATAAAAATTTAAATCTTTTAACAAAATATTTACATGGGCACAACAAGAACGTTTAAAAATTTAAAGTATCGTAAATAATATTAACTAACTATAAACAACTTCACAATTAAGGTTGATATACCGCATTAAAGTTCTTTAACACAGGAATAAGTCACAAAAATGTTACGAGGTGCAAATTTTTACAATTTCATTTGTCGCAGAGAACGTAAATTTTAAATCGATCCATGTTTAGGATTTTATAGTCAAAAAGCAAGAAAGAATTCAGATCAAGGATATAGCGTGCAATTTTGCAAGAACAATTTGAATTGAGCGATAACGTAACTAGCTTAGAAACAATCTGAAAACTAAATATATAGATTAGAATAAAGAATCTTAAAGAATGATTATGAATAGACTAATAGTTAACGTACACATGAAGATCAGAATGAGTATTATATTATAATAATATTTCGATGACAAATAATATTTTAATATCTATCAAATTCAAAATTATTTGTGCGTACGTTTTATCAGTTTTCCTGAAGTAAGATGATAATTACGAAAAATATTTATATAAAACCAACTACGTTTATCGTTTTCTATATTTTTAAATTTTTATTTTATTGAAAACAATAAAATTAAAATAAAATATTTAAAAACTAAAATGTTTTTCAATAATTTCTTTTTATATAAATAATACACTACATCTAAATGTAGTGTATTACCTGTCTGTCCTTCATCCTGTTAGCTATGCCCAAAACGCAGCTAGCATTACCCATTGAATGGCAACGGTCAGTCTCTGCAAGAAGAATTCTATAGACCGTCGCTATCCTGTCAATGCCGTTCTTCACCGACCCAATTCATGTATGAAGTAGAGTGCCTTAATACCCAACGCACCAAAAGTTTCCACAACAACAGACACAAAATGGTAGATTGGAGTCAGGTCAACAACTTTATTTCGCCAATACAATCACGATGCCTAAAGGAATTCCAGCCGAGCCAAAATGCTGTTCGTGCAATGGACATTCAGCACGATGTCGTCAATGCAAATGTGTAAAATCAAATAAGCCGTGCGCTAACTGTTCTGCAGCAAATTGCGAAAACCAACTCGTATCCCACTTTGCAAGCATGAATATAGCGGATAACGCGGTTCACACCCTCGATGCTGCCTCGAATAGATTCCCGAACACTCTTATCCATCAATCATTCAAAGAGGTAATCACTTGGCGTCCTAATCTCTTTTACTTACCGAGGTGTAAAGAAAGCCGAACGTTTTTAAATGAACTAAACAAATTGTTTGAAACTGCTTGTCGCGAAGATGACGTCGAAGGCTCGTCGCTTATGAAGGTGACAATTATTTGTCAGTGCGTTTTACAAAAAGTAGGTTCTTCGAAAATCAAATATGTACGTCAATTGATGTCGCGTCGCCTGTCTCTTTGGCAAAGCCAAAACTTTGATGAATTAGTAAGGAAGGGTAAATGTATTCAATCACGTTTAAAGGTATCTCAGTCACGATACGATTCTAAGCGCAATTGGAAGTCGCTGTTCGTGAAATCATTAATGTCAGGTAATCTTACTTCTGCAGTAAGAATCCTGGAAAACGGTTCTGTCAATAAAACTTTGAGTCCAAATGATTATATCGGCAACGAATCGGTTAAGTCTATTCTTGAAGCGAAGCATCCACATGCAGCTGTAATTAGTGAGGACGCCTTATTATCGGAGATCGACATGGAATGTGATAACTTTCATCCCTCCTTTTTCGATACGATAGATGCAGCTGCAATTCAACTTAGTGCTAAGCGCACTACAGGCGCTGCGGGTCCTTCGGGTGTTAATGCTTTATCATGGCGGCAAATGCTAACCTCATTTGATAGGGATTCATTACAGTTGGCCTCTACGTTGGCAGACCTGACAAGGCGAATTGCTAGTAATAGAGTTCCAAAACATTCAACAGAAGCGTTAATCGCTAGTCGGCTCATTGCCCTTGATAAAAATCCTGGTGTTCGACCGATCGGAATAGGTGAGGCATATAGGCGCATAATGGCTAAAACGATTTTAAATGTCATTTCTCCTTTCATTAAGTCAATTGCGGGCAATTCACAACTTTGTGCAGGTCAAAAGGGAGGTGTCGAATTCGTTGTGCTAGATATGCGTTTAACCTTTGCTAATTCGACCTCGTCATGTTTACTTTTAATTGATGCACATAATGCTTTTAATAGAATTAATAGGAAATTAGCTCTCCTCAATATAGAAAAGATATGCCCTGCTTTAGCACGATTCCTGCAGAATACGTATAGTTTAGATCCAATCTTAGCCATTGACGATGATTATCTGTTATCAAAGGAAGGTTTCACGCAAGGCGACCCTTTGGCAATGGTAGCATTTGCGGCAGCAACGATACCATTAATACATAGATTAGGCGCTTTGCATCCTCAAATAAAACAGCGTTGGTATGCAGACGATGTATCATGTGTTGGTTCACCGGGGAATGTTTATGATTTTTTTAAATCGTTGCAATCTATAGGACCGGAATACGGATTTCATGTTAATGTCAACAAGTGTACAGCTCTGGTTAACGCCAACATTATCCTTGAATGTGATTCACTTGCCAGCTTAGGGGTTCATGTCGTATCTAATTGTGTAGAACTTTTAGGAGCTCCCATAGGTTTTGGTTCGTTCGAAAAAGATTGGGTAATAACACAAGAAACTCGCTGGTTAAAATTGCTCGATAGGTTATGTGAAGTCTCTAGCGATTCACGGCAGTTAGCGTTCTTAGCATTTTCAGCAGCAGTGCAAAATAAGTGGACTCATGTACAAAGAACATGTAAGTGTGAATGTGAATGGTTTTCTTCACTCGAAGATTTCATACAGAATAAAATAATCCCCAAAATAACTGGTTTTAATTTACAGAAGTGTTAGCGCGATGTAGCAAGTCTGCCTTTCTCAATTGGAGGTTTGGGGATATCAAATCCATATGAGAATACCAAATCTGAATGGGAATATTCTTCTTTGCTATGTAAGCCCTTATTTGAGTGAGGTCTCGGAGGCGACATTGATACCATCCAGAAACAGTCAATAGTTGAAATTAGAAAACTAAAGAATCTCCGGGCTGCCGAAAAATTTTCGTCACTGTTAAATACAGTGGACGACTGCAAACAGGTAATTTTAAAGCGTGCCGCTCGAAAGGGCGCGTCAACGTGGCTATCTGCTCGCCCTAGTGATGATCCTAAGTTTCGCTTAAGCAATCAAGAATTTTCCGATGGTCTCTCTGTCAGATATGGGTGGCAAATTTTAAATACTTCAGGCAAATGTGTATGTGGGGAAGTTCTTAGTGTTGTTCATTCATTATCTTGCAAATGCGGAGAGAAATCAATAGTAAGGCACAATGTGATCAGAGACATTTTCGCCAAATTAACTTCAGAGGTGTGTTCATCAACTACAACTGAGCCACTGCTTTCTCCCGTTGATCCAACTATTCAATTCGATTCTTCTTCCACTACACTAGATCGCAATGCACGTCTTGACGTCTTGTGTTCGGGGTTGTTTGGCGTCCCGTCTGAGCGGTCCTACCTGGACATTTCTGTATTCAATACACATGCTCGTTCCTATGTCACAATGACTACACGATCAGCGTTCAGTTATAACGAGAATCGAAAAAAGGCTAAGTACTTTGGACGGATATCCAAGATCGAAAGAGCAGCTTTTATACCAGTTATTTTGTCAATACAAGGTGGATTAGGGGATGAGGCAGAACAGTTGGTAAAACGCTTAGCAAAAGACGTAGCGGTGAGAAGAGAGTGCCTTACAGTGACGTGATTAGCCGATTCAGACGTTCCATTGGAATAGCTCTCGTGCGGGCTAGCTCATGGTGTCTCAGATAAATTTTTTCATTGTTACTTTTGTTATGATTTTGCAGTCTTTGTCAAATAAATTCGTGTTTTCGTTAAAAAAATTATTAATGTTTCAACATTAATAATAAGCGGGGGAATAGGACCGGCAGCAGACTCTTTAATGAAAAGTATAGCGCGAAGGATATCAGCTAGAAAGTCTATTCCGTACCATGAAGTAATCAGCGACATGCGAGGCAAACTATCTATATGCTTAGCAAGGCTTGCCTCAACTTCTTATCGGGCAAGTAGGAGAGCACATATCGTGCTTGGACAGCGATGCGTCGAAGAAAGCTGACTGCAAAACATGTATAGGCCTATTTGCGGGAACCCTTTTCAGTTGTAAACGTTTTATGAGTTAATAAATTTATTATTAAAAAAATGCGGTTGCTGCAAGGTATAACTGGTCCTTATCTAGTCTACTGAAAAAGTGCGAATGTGGAGATGATATCTGTCTAACCCATGCATTGTCGTGCAAAAGAGGGGCTCTCCCAATTATTCGTCACAATGAGGTAAGGGATGTTTGGCCTCCGCTTATATGAAATATGCAACGGCGTCGGGATTGAACCCGCACTCTAGCCCGTTACAAATGACTTTGTATTTCAGTGCTCGACCACAGCCCGAGGAGAAGATGCTCATCCTGATATTGTATGCGGCGGTTTATTCGGTGGTAGGTTGGAGCGGACATTCATAGATGTCTGCGTCTTCAACAACTTGGCTCCATCTTATCACCTAAGGACTGTCGATGCAAGTTTCGAATACCACGAGAACTGGAAAAGAGCATAGTATCAGGAACGAATTCTTGAAATTGAACACTCGTCTTTCATACCGTTTGTCCTGCCAGCTACTGGAGGATTTGGTCCGACAGCGAAACGGTTGATGCAGACAATCGCTGCAAGGATCTCCTCCAAACTGCAACGAAGCTATAGCGATATGATTTCGCTTATACGAACACGATTCAGCATAATTCTCGCGCGTTCTATTTCCTGCTGCATGCGGGCTCCACGATCACGAATCGGTGAATTTACTCGGCCCATGGGGAACGCGGTGACTGGAATAGCTTCAATTGGATGAATTCATTATTTTTTTTCTACGTTGGAATGTTTCATAACTTTTGTACATTTACGAATTATGACAGTAGTGGCCCATTTGAGGGAACCTTATTTTCTGTACATTCGGAATAAATATTATTATTAAAAAAATGTTTCAACAGCACATAAAAACATGGCTTAATTAGCTGGTTCACTGCAGAAAAAAAAGAAAATATAATAAAAGTATCACAAATACGGAAAAGCAGCTTTCCCCATGGCATCCTCCATCCGTAATTTCTTTTTGAATTCGTTGATATTGCTACTGCACACTGTTGACTCTCCAAGCCTATTCCACAGAGATACAACTCGCCGATCAAATTGGACAGCTCGTGATTTTCTTATCCTTTCACGTTGCAGGGTTAAACCATGGCCTCGGAGGATATTAAATGAGCGCAAATGAAGACAATCTCGAAGTGGATGATCTAAATCATTAAGAATTTGCCAGACCATACTCATATCGATGTATCGGCGGGTCCACGTGACAGTCTCAAGTCTAAGTGCTTTTAATCGATCAGGGTACGACAAAAATTTCAGTTGCGGTGCTAGCTTGGTCGCTCTATGAAGTACCCTCTCTGAACTAATATGTTCTTCTGAATTTTGGGGATACACAAACGGCGCAGCATATAGAAGACGGCTCAACACATGAGCAAAGATTAGCGGACGTAGGGCAAATTGATTGAGTGCAATGAAAGTGCGTCGAAGTTGACCGATTATCCCCAACGCATTTGAACAAGCATGTTCAGTATGTGTGACGGTACTCAAATCACTGTTTATCCACACTCCCAAGTCCTTATATTTGTTCACTCGTTCTATATCACTGCTTTGAAAGCTATAATTAACTAAAGATTGAGCATTTCCGCCACGAACACGTAAATGTTTGCATTTTGATATATTTACAATCAACCTATTGAGCAGAGCCCAATTTTCGACTTCATCGATATCCCGTTGCAGTTTAACTATATCATTGGGTGAACGAATTGCCCGCCAGATTTTCAAATCGTCTGCATATAAAAGCATCCGAGAATCAATAAATTCCGGGATATCGTTGATGTAGACACTAAATAACAATGGACCCAATACTGAACCTTAAGGCACCCCTATATTACATGGCCGCGAAGAAGAGTAAAAATTATCTACATGCACACAATAACTACGATTGCTTAAAAACGATTTAATTCATCTAACAAGCAAAAAAGTAATGCCACTTTTCTCTAGTTTATTTAGGAGGAATCTATGGTCTACTCTGTCAAATGCCTTAGAGAAATCGAAGAATATGATGTCAGTAGCAATTGATACGGCTTTATTAGCTGACCAATCAAGATGGGCTGCGAGTAGATTAGTAACTGTCGAATAACCCTTACGGAAACCATGTTGCTCAGAAGCTATTACATTATTCTCACTATAAAACTTGACCATATAACCATGTATAATTCGCTCCAACATTCTACAACACAAGCAAGTAATACTTACTGGTCTATAATTGTCTACTGAAGATCTATCACCCTTTTTGAAGATGGGGTGAATGATCGATTGTTTCCACTCTTTTGGAAGATTCGTATCAATAATAGATTGTCGAAATATGTTACAAAGTGGTGTATATATTGAGTCTGCTATTCGACGAAGATATATCGAAGGTAACAAATCAGCACCTTTGGAGTTTGTCTCTTTAAGACGATGCAGTTCAGCTAAAACTTTCTCAGGAGTTATCAAATTAGCTATGTCTAAACTAGGATATGAAGCACTAGCATCTCTCATCGTCTCACTGTTCTGGATAGGTTCAGAATACTCGTTTGTAGTCTCTTTGTACAAGTAAAAATGCCTTGAGAACATCTCAGCAAGGTCGTCTTCAATAACGCTATCAAAATATTGGCCAATTGTTTTATTAGCGTTCCTACTACTATTCACATATAGAAAGAGAGCTTTGAGATCATGTCTACAACTATGAGCTAGACCATTTTCAAATAAATAGTGCTTATGTCGCTTTAAAGAATTGAAGAAATTTCTCGCCTGCTTATAAACACCATATTCACAAAACCCACCCTTAAAGCATTTGAAACTGAAGTCACGAGCCTTCATCGCAGTAGCCAGCTCAGTATCAAACCAACGAGCGCTTTTCCGACTAGTCTTAGACTTCAAAGGTGAGAATTTTACCATTAGAGTATAAAGCGTCACGCGAAAATGATCCCAGGCCTCGTCAACTCCGACAACAGCAGGATCAGGCCAACTTACTCTATGCAGCTTTGATGTAATAACATCATAGTTCGCCCGAAAAACATTAATCTGACGTTTGTACCGAGCATGATAAAACACCCTCATTTGTATATTTAGCAAAACTTTAACTACACAGTGATCAGACAAACCAACAGGAGAATCATATTGGATACTACTGATTAATTGACTGTTTGTCGATAGGCAAAGATTAAGAAGGGAAAAACTACAACTTGAAAAGCGAGTATGTACATCAACAAATTGAGCAAGACCACAATAAGCAAAACACTCCATAAGGTCACAAGATTCACTATCACAAGTAGGAAGAACCGTATTCGAAGTCCATTCAACATCTGGCATATTCAGATCCCCAATTATCACAGTATCACAATCTCCTCGCGTATACAACTCTATATCTTCAATGAGTTTCTTAGATATTGCCTTAGGAGCACGATTCACAAGACCCAGTATGATGGGTGAGCTGTTATCAAACTTCACCTGACACCACAAACTCTCAACTCTATCAATAGACGACTTACTCAAAACGCGCACCTTAACTTCGTCTCTCATAAAGAGAGCTACGCCACCACCCCTACCCCCTATCCGATCACTACGGAACAAAGAATAGCCTGGGATGGATACCTCAGCATCGGATACATCACAATTAAGCCAAGATTCTGTAATACCAACTATAATTGGATTAACAGACTCGATCCTAAACTTTAGCTCATCGACTTTCTGTAACAAGCTCCGAACATTACAATAAAATATACTATGACTTTTATTCACACCAGTGCGAGTAATAATATCATCTCTAGCAATCTGACACACTTCAGATCCCAAATCAGCTAGGCACTTATATGCTGTAAGACCTTGCCAAAACCCTCCACATTCACGAGAGGCGATACATCTAGTGGGGACCAACTGATTCGAATGCGTCGCCTCACTACTTGAAAATTTTGCACACATAGATTGCTCTCACCAAGTGCAACACGAGATGCAAGTTCTTTCTTAGCTTGAGACAATTTCTCCCTTTGAAGAGCGTCAAGATCTTTTAAGAGACTAACATGGAATGTTTTTAAACGATATGAATTCCGAAGAATTAACTCAGCATGTGACTGCTCTCTAAATACGGCCTTGAGTAAACGCGGCCTATTACTAAGTGTATCACGCTTACCCAGTCGAAATAATGCAACGAGTTTAACACGTTTGACAATATCCACATTGCAAGAACCAAGTACCTGCGTCAATATAAATCTCACACTCTGGACGTCCTCGTTAAGACGTACTTGTGCGTTCTCAAATAAAGATTATCTTACATTGGCCAGAATAACAGATCTACATCGATCAGCGGTGTGTTTCCTATTATTACCAATTTGCAATTCAAGACTGTCACGTGACACTGCGGATAGTGTATGTTGACTTATCGTTGACGCTTGTTCCTTCTTTTTGACAGTCCCATTATCAGACATATGACCATGATTCAAAACCTGACAATATGTATTTTCATCATTAGTAACATCAGGTAAATGCACTGGAACATCCATGGCTACAGTCTCACCCTCTACAGTTAAATCTATATTCATTGGATTATTTGCAAGACTTGAGGAGGGATATATAGAGTTAGAATAGCTTCCATCACTATGACTAGAATTTTCAACATTCTTAGTAGATTTGGAAATAAGAACTTCCTTACTTTGACCGGCACTTATGCTTTTTGGAATTGGTGGAGCTGATATGGGTCCAAGAGAATTACAACTCGACTGACCGACAACCAAGGGGGTAGATTCCGTCTTCAAATCATTTATCAAAGATGCGCAGCAGTACCCGCAGTAGAAAGATGCATTAGACATAGCTGTTTTCTTTTCCCCGGGAACTGAAACACTTGTCCACACATGACAATCTTCACTTGAACACCGAACCTGATAATCCACGAACTTGGCAGCATCACCTCGCTTTGTAGTCTTCCTCTGTTTTACCATTATATGTATGTATATTCAGACTTTATCAGAGTAAAGCCTCT
This sequence comes from Pomphorhynchus laevis, assembly GCA_012934845.2. Taxonomy (NCBI): domain Eukaryota; kingdom Metazoa; phylum Acanthocephala; class Palaeacanthocephala; order Echinorhynchida; family Pomphorhynchidae; genus Pomphorhynchus; species Pomphorhynchus laevis. The sequence continues at coordinate 230,378 of WNNJ02001187.1, read as the reverse complement.
TGTGTAGATTTCAATAAAGATTGTGTAGGTTCTTCTGGTATAGGTTTTTAGGTTTAGGTTCTTCCAATTTAGGTTCTTTGTAAGTAGTTAATATGTATAACAAGATAGTTTAAACTCCTAATTAATACAGATTTTTCCGCGAGCGTAGCGATCTGAACTGTAATTCTAAGTATTTAACAATCAAGACAATTTTAGCTAGTGTTAAAACATAACATTTGAAAATGACTATCGCATTAGTCGAAAATTTGTGTAATGCATTCTAGATATGTGGTTGCAGTTTCGAGGTCCCTTTTATATCCGATAATAGTGTCGTTAGGTGGTCATCTAAAATAGGTAGGTTTGGAATCCTACCATCTGGTTAGGTAGGCTTGGAATCCTACTATCTGGATAGGTAGGCTTGGAATCCTACCATCCGGGTAGGTAGGCTTGGAATCATACCATCTGAATAGGTAGGCTTCAAATCCGTGATCTCATACGTTTACTTAGGCGGTCGTTTACTTAGGCAGGCGGTTAACTAAAATTTCTGTAAATTTTTTGATTGAATCAAAAATATTTTTAAAATTTTAATCTTATAAAATTTCTGTAAATTTTGTCTCAACAAATATATTGAGACGAAATATATAATATTATATAATTGACCTATTATATAAAATATAATAGGCCATATGACTTATTCATCATAGTATATTTAAAGATAATTTGGTAGTTATGATTTTGCGCTTTATTGTTAATACTCTGTTACCAGATCGTGTGTCGAGATTACTTGAGTACTGTTACATCCTTTTATATTTAGCCTGTGTAATTTACTAAATGATCTGATTAGGTATTAACAACAAAGTCGTGTTTAAACAATCTAATTGCCCAATAGAAGTATTAAAAATCACTTAATTTTTTGAAGTATTAGTTAAGCAAGCTACTGATCGAAGTTGTTTACAATTCCGATTTCCAAATATTCAAAAATTAACTTTCGTTATTAAGAATTACTATCTGAAAAGGGATAACTAATTGGAAAGAGTAATACACGTTGAGAAGTAGCCATTTTGCGTGATAGAATGTCTAACATTAATGTCTAAAGTACATTATAATGTCTAAAGTATGCTCATCTACCTTGATACTCTGCAACCTCCGTCAAATTCGTAGATTGATCGATTTCCCTTCTTGTATGACTCTAATATCATATCTCCTTTCCTCAAGACTTGATTACTGCCTTAGTCTATTTTCCAGCTCACCTAAATCCACTCGTCTTCCACTACAATACATCGTCAACGCAGCCTTCCGAATTCTCCGTCTTTGTCCTTTTGATCATACATCTCACGATCTTGCTTCTCTCGATTTACCCACTATTTATTGTCGTGCTTAAATTCGTCTTCTTCTCATTGCTTTCTGCCTTGAAACTTTTCATAACCCTTCATTTCTCAACCTTCCTTTTCTCGACAATTCTCGTCCTGTTTACTGTTCTTCGCGTTCCCGTAATTCCCTTCTTTTACATGTCCCAAACTACAGTACCCATTTTGGCTTCCGCTCCTTCCTCATGGTTGCTTTAATTTCATGGAATCATCTGCACATTTATATACGCCACTCAACTCCAATGCCTTGTTTCAAACGCCAAATCTAATCACATTTAAGCAATTTAACAAATTTATTTGTATGACTTTTGCTGTTTTTTAGTTAGTGGACTTGTATGCGTGCAGTTGGCATGCATTTGCCACTTTAGATAAATTATTATTGTATTATAACATTCTTATAAATACTTACAATCAAATACACAAACAAATTTTTGTAACGAGGCTAATATCAAATAAAGTAACTTTGGAATTTCGTAATTCAATCGAGGCACTGTTCAGACTGAATATTCTTGGATTTATTTATTATTATTCCAATACATACCAAAGCCAAAAGGCTATTCAGGCAGAGTCCAAAAATAAAAATAAAAATAATAAAACAAAAGCAAATGGTCAGTCAACGTAGCTAATTAGGGTATTCCAGTGGTAGTGTTGAATGGCGGCATTGTTCATGTATCCATTTGTAGCATCGTGATTTAAACGTTCTCAAACTGGGGGCTGCAACGACTTCCTCAGGCAACGAATTCCACATGTTAATTCCTCTCCTTGAGAGTCTATACACTTTTGGTAATCTGTCAAATCTAAATTTATACAAGACTCTGCTATGTCCCCGCAACTGATCTACCCGCCTAGTGATTACATCGGTGGGATAACCTACCACATCATTCGACATATGCCATATACATAGCATTTCCAAGGATATGAACCTCTCACGTACCGACAACATCCCAATACGACTTAGACGTACATAATAGTCAATACCACTTTAGCCAATACAGAGCCTCGATCCGCGCCTAAGAATAGACTCCAGGTCTAATAGTTCTTGCTTAGTGACAGGGAAACAAGCCTGAATGCAGTACTCCAAGTGTGGCCTGACGATGGAGATGAATAACCTCTTAAACATGTGACAGCTTAACCTGAGGAATGCATTTTTAATACAATATAACGCCCTAGTAGCTTTACCTAGAAAGAAGTCGGTGTTCAACTTTGTTTTCAAGGATCTATGGACAATAATCCCTAAATCCTTATGATGAGACACTTCCTTTAAGACCATATATCCAATAAAGTACCTTAGAGTTTCAATAGGGCGACCTAGTTGCATGAGGACACATTTATCAACATTCAACCGTAGTCCGGTAGAATCGCACCACTTGATCATGGAGTTTAGATCATTTTGTAACGATACTCGATCAGCAGGACTTCTAATGATCGACCAAATCTTTAGATCGTCTGCAAACGCTAGATGAGAGCATGATAAGCGGAGTAGCAGATCATTAATGAAGATTATAAAGAGCAGTGGGCCAAGGACTGATCCCTGCGGTACGCCAGAATTAATATTTACCGAATAAGAAAACACGCCCCCCACACAAACTCGGAAAGACCTATTCGATAGAAATTCCCTGACCCACTCACAAATATATGAATGAAGTCCATAGTGATACAGTAAAGACACTATGCCGTCGTGTGGTACCCTATCAAAAGCTTTCGAAAAATCAAGGAATACTGTATGAACCTGAAACCCAGCCCCCAGAGCATCAGCCCATTTTTCACGCGCAGTTAGTAGGTTAGTAAGGCATGAACGTCCGATCCTGAAACCATGTTGAGATTCAACCAATATGTGATTACGATCCAAATGATCCCTGATTCTACTAGCAATGATTATTTCTAAAAGTTTGCAGAATACGCTAGTTAAGCTAATGGGCCGAAAGTCCGCGCAAAAGCTAGCAGGATGCTTTTTGGGAATAGGCACCACAATTGCACACTTCCAACTGTCAGGAATCCAAGATGTATCTAAGCTGTATCTGAAGAACATAGTTAAATCATTGCTCAGTTCGTTCGCTAGGGATTTGACGAGGAAGGGGGCAATATTGTCTGGTCCCGGAGATGTAAACGAATCGAGCTTCATTACCTCGTTCAACACCTCATCCACTCTGAGTGGACGAACACAACACCGATGAGCAACCGGAACATACTTCCAACTAAAGTCATGCAGTTTGTTAGAGGTCAAAGCCTGTACCAAGAAGCCATCAGCTAAATGTTGGGCGATTAGAGACGGATCGGTCAAAGTTTCAGTTGGCGTTTGGATTGAGCTAATTGTGGCGACAAGTGTTCTGTTGTTTCTTACACAAGACCAAAACCTCCTAGGATTCAAAGATGCATCCCTGGCGATACTATCTTCGTACGAATAGCGTTTCTGAAATTTTAGCCGATTGCATAAGTTCCGAGAGTCGATGTAGGCACGTTTTGAAGCAGAAGAACGCCTAAATTCGCGCCACAATTTGTTGCGGGATCTTATAGCATCAAGAAGCTCTCTGTCGAACCAAGGAGGATGTCCATGCTTGAACTTGCAGGCACGTAGCGGAGCAAAGATATCAGAAATTCGCATCAATTCATCATGGAGCAGATCAAAGACTACAGGAACCTCCAAACCGAAGTGAATACGAAGACTATCACAGATACCTTCTGGGAAGCTTGCAGCTAGTTGACTAGCATCAACACCTACCCAACAACGTTTTTTTAAAACTAGAGTTTTGTGAGGCTCTGTTGAACAGCGACAGCCGCATAGAGAGTACACAGTGATCGCTATTGCCAATTGGTGCGTCATAACGAACACCTGAAACTTCACCCAAACACTTAGTAAAGACCAAATCGAGTATAGAAGGCGTCCCTGTCACACAAGTAGGTTCTTTAATATGTTGAACTAGTATTATCTCAAGTAACATAAAGTCACTCAGTACTTTCCCAATTCCGTGAATTGGTCGTGAATGACTATTTTTCCAGTCTATTTGGGGGATATTGAAGTCACCCAGGAGCAAAATCAGAGGATACGAAGATAAACTCAGCAAATGTGATTTAAGAGAGTCAAATCTTAATTCATAGGACGGAGAACGGTAAAGGACGCAGAATCGGGATCGTTGACCATTTCCCAGTGTAAAAGCAAGACCTTCAAAGGAATAACCAATATCGTCGCGAAAAGCCGAGATTTTCGATACCAGGAGACTATTTCGCACATAGGCGGCTACCCCACCTCCACGTTTACCACATGAGCGATCCGAACGTATTAGAAAATAGTTAGGGATGGCAACACAGTCATCCGAAATGTCAGAATGTAGCCATGTTTCGGTTATACAAAATACATCAAAACGTTTCGAAGCAACTATGAATTTAATTTCCGAGAACTGAGCCAGGAGACTACGAACATTTGAATAACCGACAAAAATGTTCGTATAATGGGAAAATTTGACACGCTCGGTGACACTATCGAAGTCTACTAGTTTTCCTACACACGAACCATCACTACTAAAGAGGTCTGACTCTACAGAAGTAAGGGATGCCACCGGACAGTCGGACGCCACTTGACCACCCGAAAATTCCGGACACATAGGTTGCACTCACCACTTTCCAGCCGTCGATGCAGCTCGTTGAAAGCCTCGTGTCTTCTCAAACGATCTGCAGGAGATAAATCACGGAGTAAATGAAAATCAGAGCGCGATAATCTAAATGCATGCTTGAGTAGGAAGTCAACATGATCTTTTGAGTCTAGAACAACTTTTAAAAGTCTAGGTCTATCTGAAAGTTTCTTGCCTAGACGAAAAACTCTTCGAACTTTAAGACACTTCGCAACATCCACATCGCTCTGGAGAAAAATCTTAGAAAACACTGCGCGAAGATGCACAATATCGTCATCCAGTCTACTTTGGGGATTGTTACTGAGAGATTCTTCAACACCGCTCACGATAACGTTTAACTCTCTTCTGGAGTTAAATTGTCTAGAGCTGAATTGTTTAGGGCTAGCAGACGGAACTAATGAAGAATTAGTCTCAGGGGCAATCGATGGCCGTCGATGATTTGGAGGAATCACTGCATGTTGTTCATTATTTGGAAGGCTAACTATTTGTCGTAGATTATCTATAGGCCTAACTATAATCTGACTAGCCTTTGCAAGATCCTTAACGCTCTCAATTAACGGGGCTACTAGAGGAGCAACACATAAACTGCAGCGGGGATGCAGTTGCTGCGGGTAAGCACAAGGACGCTCACTACAATCGCTACCTAGAGGACAGTTTTGAGAACAATCACTGCCCGAGGAAGTGTTAACAGGAGTTGACAAATCAACATTTGCATGCTTGAGGGCGGAACATTTGTTATCTACATCAAGACCGACGCTGCTCGAGTCCAATATATGGGGATGAACAATAGAATCCAAGACATGAAGTTGTTTGAAGGAGTAATCCGTCACATTAGTCTCATGCAATGCATCCCTAACGAAGCATTGAGTTGAATTGTTATTGAAGGGTATGATTGAACGATCGCTCATTTCTAACTTCGACTGCTGCGTGAGAGAATGATTGAGTACATGAATAGCATTATTGGTTCCTATCTCAGATAATTTTGGAGTGGCCGAAACATCATCAATCCCTGACGACGAGCTGCTTGACTTTCTGAACGCTTCTGAACTCCGTTCTGGTTCGTTAATACTATGATCTTCCCCATCGTTGTGACTGTTTGAATCTGCGTTCCTCTTTAAACCATTTATTGATACTTGCTCGTCACAATGGCCCTTGAACAACAAGGAGATCAATTCGGAGGCACAGAACCCACAAACAAAATCCCTAGACAGTAGCGATTTCGTCAGACAGGATGGAACGTTGACAGCTGTCCATATGTCGCATCCAGATCTGCTGCAAGAGACCTCGTGTTGCTGATACCCAGAGGAGGGGCTTGCTAATTTTGGTACAGTCTGATTGCGAGTACCGTTAATCTGCTGACTTGCTAAGCATTTTTTCGTTTCTGTCTTCGTTGTTCTTGCCATCGATTGTTGTGTCAACTCGCTTCGCTCGTTGTAATCGAATAATTGTGTGTTTAAGCTTGTGTGTTCGTTGGGATTGCTTGTAAGTAGTTATGTATTGTAAGTAGTAGCTTGTAAGTAGTAGTTGTATAGTCGATGTGAATTAATATATTATTATTAATCTCCTGATCCTTGTTTTGAAAGTTGGCGTCTTTGGAGTGAATTGTATGTTATTTTATTGTATGTTTATTAGAAACCAAATTTTTTTTAAGGTGAATGACTGATAGAAACGATATTAAACGTTTTTTTATTCTTCTGTGGGTTTTGAGTAGTCAGGATCGATATTGGGTTTCGGGTTTCAAGTGTATATTCATCAATTGTGTATATTAATCTCTTAAACTTTTTTAGGAAAATAGATCCTTTTTTAAAATGTCATAATGCTAGAATGTATTTACTTTAGATCTCAAACTTTTTTGATTTACATACATACAATCGTCGCCTCGCTCTACTCGGCGATGAAATCAGCTAATTCGATGAAAGGCTTAAAGACCTGGAATGTAGATTGGACGAACATACATAAAACGTACTGTCATAAAGGGAATAAATCGAGCTTTATCCACAAACAGCCCTATACAGAATCATTCGACCAAATGGGCCATATGCAAGGGCTTATTTCTGAGGGCCGGTAGCAAAGCATTGCTGTTGGTCAAAACACGCTGAAGCGCATTCATGGAACATGCGCCGTCGTTTCGCCCCTGTTTTCCAGTCACTTTTGTTTCAGGCGGTGAGTTCAAATTCACATTGTGCCTGGGAGCCGTAATTGTGCTTCCCAAAGCTTTGCTTTTAAACCATCCAATTACGTGCTCAAGTCGGTTCAATGTCCGTATAAAGATGTAAAACCTCATAGATTTGTTTGAGAGGAGAAAAGAGCGCGAATGCTTGCCGGACTCAAACACTCAGCCTCCCAGAGGAAGTTCAAGATCAAAGTCCACGAACAACGATTTTGCTGAGACTATTAAGTTGGTCAGGAGCAGTAATTACGGGAAGGCAATGCTCTGGCTTGCTTGAAGCAGTGTATGCGATTATTCTCTTCCGTTCCACGAACAACTGACCAAGTTGCACGCGAGGTCAGATGAACTGTCTACTTCTCCTTCAGTTTTTACCACACCATTGTCGGTCGACATCGTCATGGCTGCAGTGTCCTCTTTTTCACCTGCCTCCTCCCCCATCTGTCTGGGCCTGCGAGCTGAGTAACTCCGCGATATGTTGTCGGTCGATCATCGGGTGCTCCTTCATCGCCTCACGTTACTCGTAAACAACATGATCGCTGGTATATTGCCGAGCGAATTTTCTCGCTTCGTCGCCGGCGGTATTCTCTTCGCTTTAAGAAAACCTGACGGAGGAATTCGCCCGATCGCAATCAGCCGGACACTTTGCCGTTGGTGCGCCAAATGCATTTGCTTTAAACTTCGGCAGTTCCTTGCAAAGTCTCTACGATCCCATCAACTCGAGGTTCCTACGCTCAATGGCATGGATCAGATCATTCACCAGACTCGTCGCCTTCACCACACCCATCTCATCGACGACAATTGGGTTTGGGTAAAATTGATATCACAAGCACATTTAACTCCATGGATCGTAGAGATTTCATTAATGCAGCCAAAACAGATTACCCAGCTATGGTCAGTTGGGTAAATTTGTGGTATGGCAGTTCCTCAAACCTTCGATTCGGGAATGTGGAACCCATATTGTTCTAGGGAGGGGTGCAACAAGGTGATCCACTTGGCTCATTGTTAAAAACTGGCGTTTCATTCGATTATCGCGTATATTTTCGCCATCGGATTCAACAAGTGGTACCTTGACGGTGGTATTGTGGCTGGTTCGTCTAAGGCTGTTGTAAAAACTTTAGTGTACCTTTCGTCAAGCTTCCCTACCATTGGTTTGGGGATAAATTGGAAGAAGACCTAGTTAATAGGAGATTCTAGCCGAATCGCAATAGTAAGACGGAGCTGTCCTTAAATTACCCTCTCCAATACGTCGGGCAACTTCTCAATTCTAGTCTCTCCTATCGGATCTCCCCGGTTTGCGCAGAGATATTGAGTCTCTCGGTGACCTGCTAGACCCACAAATCGCCTATACTCTCCTTCGTCAGTGTGCTTCAGTCCCCAGGGTCAATAATCTAATGCGCTCAGTTGATCCCGAAGATGCTAACGAATTGCGCCGCTCATTTGACCTCTTGGTCAAGGATTGTTTTGGAAAGATCACTTCCATTCAGCCAGACGAGAGATCGTGGCTACAAGCGTGCTTACCGCTAAAAACGGGGGGGGGCTTGGGCTTAAGAGATTGCTGCCAACATGCCCTGGCTGCTTTTATTTTGAGCGTGAATTCCGCTGCTCACACTTTGGACCTCGATTCTCGCTCATTTCCTGGATACATCTTGTCAATATCAGGCTTCCACCTTTCGACGAAAACCAAGCATCAAAGCAACATTGTCTGTCGAAGTTTATTGACGACATCTCGTACACATGATATTGGGAAATGCCGACCGTTTTTACTTAGCGAGACTTTTAGCAGTTGCACGCCCGCATGCTTGTGCCTGGCTGTAGTAAGTTCAAAGCAAATCAATTCATATAAACTTTGTGCCTAACGAGTTTATTGTGCTCCTCCATTTCTGGCTGAAAGCGCCCATCAGCGGTGTCGTTTATCAGTGCAGGTGGTGCTTACGTCCGACTGATAAATTTGGATTTCATTCACTTACCTGTCAATTTAATGTATTTACCGGCATCCGCCATGACGGTCGGAGGGACACAATTTTCCAGACGGTTGTTTCGGCTGGTTTGCGATGGCCAGTGAAGTTCTTAACCTCGTTCGGGACTTGCAAGAACGCCCGGCGGACATTCTCATTTACGAAGACCCGCCACTGGCGGTTGACTTTGCAGTCACCAACCCTAGACAGAAGTCTTTTGTGACGATGGCAGCACAAACCCCTCGGCTTTACCGCCCACAAATTACGTAGGTCTTGTTGCAAGATCATCAAGGTATGCCCTATCTTCTTTATGTTCCGTCATTTTCCTCAAACTGTGACTGCAATTCCTTTTTTATTGTCGTACTTTTCTCTGGAATAAACTGCCTTTCGCATTCCGCTCAGCCACCTCATTTCTATTCTTCAAACACAGTATCCACACTTTATTGTCCCTTAATAATTGACTCAATTATTTACACTCTTTTAAACTCTCCCATACTCCTCCACATATCAGCATCAACAGCGTTGATTAACTTTCATCAATAGCGTTGATTAACTTTCGTTCTTTGTTTGCTTGTTTTTTATTGTTGTAAAATTGTAAATTTGTAATTTAGTGGACTTGTAAGGGGATGTATATCCATAATATTGACTTTAATAAATCTGTATTGCTTAATAACGAACCATAGAGTTGATCGCCAATTTAGTATTATGCTATCACGAGGTCGTCAGTATATAAAATTGATTGGATCTGTTGAAATAGTTCTCTTAATTTCACTGGATGATCAATGATAAAAATGAAAATAGTATAGAACTTGACGTATCTCCTTGAATTACTCAACATTGCCACAAACTTGTTTGACACATTTACGGCATCGTCCACTCTAAGAGAATTACGACTTAATATTGATTCTATTGAATTTAAGAAATTCACTAAGATGTCTAATAAGGATAAACTTTTATGCCATGTTGCGGTTAACTAAATCAAAGGCTTTGATAAAGTCGATGAAGACCGCGAACACTGACGATCGATATTTAATCTATTCTTCACCGCCTTTCAAAGGAGCTTGAAAGTATCAACGGTCTAACGATTAAGACGAAAGCAGTCATACTGTTCTGGAAAAAGAATTCATACTTAACGCCCTTTCGTGTGGTCAGCAAATTCCCACTACCTGGAAACAAGCCGCAATCAAAATATTTTGAAAAGGTAATGTCGATCCAAATTCTGTCGATGCTTCACGCAGTATTGCTCTCTTAAACTATTCAATTAATGATAATAATTTGTCACCACCGGGAAACAAGCCGCAATCAAAATATTTTATAAAGGTAATGTCGATCCAAATTCCGTCGATGCTTCACGCAGTATTGATCTCTTAAACTATTCGATCAATAATAATAATTTGTCTTATATTTCGTATGTGCAAAATTAATATTTTCTTTTCCTTTAGCGTTTTTCCCGTGTAGGTACGGGGTCCGTTGCTTTTGAAAATTGTCTCTATTTGGTTCCATCCAATGTTTCTTTGGATACCAGACCGACACTCATCATGTCATGGCGTATAACGTCCATCCAACACCGCTTTGGTTTTCCTATCGGACGTTTTCTTTCAACTGGCACAACGATGGCTTAATTGATGGTTGGTGTTCGTCGCTGAGAACGTGGTATTGGAGTCGCCTGTCACGAAGTTCATTGAAACAGCATTTCATAATGTTGGTGCGACGGTTTTGTTTTACGGTTGCCTTGTCACGAAGTCTATCGCCATCCCTCCTTTCTCAGCACGGGCTTGGGGCCGGCCATGGCGGAGTTAACTTTGCAAGATTAATTATCCTTCTTATATACGTTTCGTTTCTCTCGAATTTTTCTGAATCATATCGTTATCTTTACGCCTCTAATGAATTTCCTTTTCCATGTACACGCATGCTCTTCAAATTTTTATCGTCGATCTCATTCCATTGTCACATATTCAGCCTGAAAATCTTTAGCTGTCCTTATTCGTACTTATACGTCTTTCGCATTCATAAAGCGCATCTTTCTCACATTCTTAATTTCTACTCACAACTAATCATTTTATTTATTAAAAAGAAGTTTTAATACGTTTCAAATTTTGCTGGATTTGCAGGCAATCGTTAGATTGCACCGACCACTGTAAATAAATTATATGTTATTATTTAATTATAAGGTTTTTGTATAGCAATTTAAATTTTAAAATTGTTTTGTTAAATTCATAGTAAACTTTAGGTGTGCATAAGAAATTACTTGATAAAATTATCATACACGTACACGATACGAGATGTATATCGCTAATAATTAGTGATTTTGGCATAAACGCCAAAACATGTATAACTAATATTTATGTAAAGAAATTATGTTAATTTAATTTACAGAAATAAAGATAAATTATATGAAATAGATTATATGAAATATAATTAATTATATGTTAATTAAATAAGTTATATGCTATTTAAATTATTAAAAATAAATTATATGTAAATAAATTTTAATTTTTATCTGTTATTTTTGATACTAATATTTCTGTCTTTATTTTAAACTTGCAAAATTTTATTCTGTTCAATTATAATTTTATTATAATTTTATAATTATAAATAAATTATATGTTATTATTTAATTACAAGGTTTTTGTTTTTTTTTAATATGCCAAAATTTATCAATTATCCATTATGTCTCCGTAAATCCTCATGCAGTCCGTTGTCTATAACGGGGGCAGCGTAAGAGATGTCCTCGTTGTCTAAAAATTCTGCGTCTTCACGCGAATCCATATTCACAGGAGTGCTCGCCTACCGTGCCAATCGCTGTTATCTCCTTGATGTAGACAACGCTCGGCAGCTACAGGAACGCTACAACCATCCACATATTGGGAATTATCTTCCCTGCTTAGATCCATGCGTAAAAACCCCATGTTTGAATCTTCAGCAGCGTCTTCGAAAAAGCGGCTCTTCGACCTTTGAAGGATAAGTTGGGCCGATTAATGGTCGCAACATCGACCCATTCGCTTTCTCTCTGTAACTAGCATTGCTCGACGTTTTCGCATTTCTCAATTGTCCCTGATGTTCAATAAGTTTGCTGGCCTGCCCGTCACGATCTCTCGCGGTTGATGTTGCTAGATTGTTTTGCGCTGGTCACTGACGCCAGAGTTGGAAGCTTCGAGCCCTTTGTAGCTGGTCCTTCAGAGTTACATTTTTCACAGGATGAAGAACGATATATTATTCGGCTCCAATGCCGGTTAAATTCGTTGGAATAACATGTTTCCAAGGCGGGCCATTATGGCAAATCGAATTTTCTTTGACTTTTCTTGTTTCGACCAATCTTATCCGCATCGTATCAGATTGTTGCTTGTCGATAGATTCGCCTTGTTGTCGACTACATCTTCGGTTCTCGCTGCCGGCATGTTGTTTTTGGAAATGAAGCACACACATATTGAGGCAGACGAGTGATCGCGTGATGGCGTTAAGAAAGAAACTTGATTTCTCCGTTTGTATACATATCTTTTTCACAGATATTTTGCACTGAGCGAAAATATCTTTTTTGGATATTCGCTTTGGTCTCTGTATGCTGTCACGTTATTGAACGTTCCCCGCTTTTGTGAGCCGAACCACAAGTATTCCTCGGTTTTATTCAAGTACTTACTAGACAGTCGCTTGTCACTCGCTCGCACAACACACGGAATTCCAAAATTTTCGAAATTATCGGTAACGGCGTGTACCTCCATTCCAACTAGATTTAAAATTTCTAGTTCCTCACTACTGCAATTCTGTTCATTTCCCTGTCGCAGCAATATTTGTTGGTTGGATCCGTCAATAATGGATGTTGAGGGGTGCAGTGCAAAAATTCGATATTGAGTACCGTCACTGCAATCAATAGACACTCCATTCCAGCCTTTGTCGTCATCGGGGAGGCTCTTCAGGAGAGCCTTGGCATTCCCTCCCATTAGCGCGATCAATATTCACTAAAATAATTCCTCAGCTACCTGTGAATATGGGATGTTTCGAGAGCTGCAAGGTAGCGCGCTATTCTACGGATAAGACGTAGTCTGCCAACGTTCCATCCCCATAGGTCTCAACAACTGCAGGGGTAAAAATGTAACCATTTTCGTCCATGGCATGTCGGTATTTTCGTTATTTAACGCGGATTGCGTACTCTTCCGCGGCTTCCGAGGTTTTTGTTTAGCAATTTAAATTTTAAAATTGTTTTGTTAAATTCAAAGTAAACTTTAGGTGTGCATAAGGAATTACTTGATAAAATTATCATACACGTACACGATAAAAGATGTATATCGCTAATAGTTAGTGATTTTGGCATAAACGCCAAAACATGTATGACTAATATTTAATTATATTAAATATTAGTCATATAATAATATTTAATTATTATATTTTATATTATTATATTATATTATTACTACAGGTCATAGCCATAATGCTGTTTTGACCGCTCACATAAAAAACAAATAAATACAAGAAAAAAATCAAAAAAATCGTTCAGTATATATATCAGAACCATGGGTACTGCAGCAACCACCATTCGTTCTCATTTCGAATCCAGTTCTTTATATTAGATTTAAATTCATTGATTGTATGCACCGCAACGACATCAACTGGAAGACGATTCCAAATATTCACCGCTCGATGAGACAGTCGGAAATGACGAGGGTATTTTCCATGCTCATGTACTACTAGTACTTTCGAGTGCCCTCTACGTCCATCCCGTTCATTGAGTTCAACTCTATTTGCTGGAAAATTTTCATCTTTATTAACTAGTCGATACATAGCTAGTAGGTCGAAAAGAATGAACCTTTCACGCACTGTCGGCATATTCAAACTTTTTATTCGTGCCTCATAGGGAAGATATCGTACCTGAGGACATAATTTCGTAAACCGTCGAAGTATGCGCTCTAATTGATCAAGTTCTGTACGCGTACACGGAAAGACTACTGGCGACACATATTCTAATATCGGTCTTATAAGAGCATTATATAAACGCACAACACAAACGGGAGATAAATCTTTAAAGCAATTTTTGAGAATATAGGTCATTCTTCTTGCTGCGTTACAAATCCTATCAGTGTTAGCACGTGTTTTCAGATTGTTTTGAACAATTATACCAAGATCCAGAATGGACTGCGTGGAAACAACAAACTCATCGCCAATAAAATATTCTTGACTCACATTGCTATGACCTAATCTTATATGTGCACACTTTTTAATATTCAATGAAATTCCAGTGTTTAAAGACATTGTTTAAAAACAATGTTTAGGATATTTTGAAAGTCATTTCGATCCTTGTTGGTTTTAATCAATTTCCATACCTTTACATCATCGGCAAAAGCTAAAACACTACAATCCTCAATTAAATCTAGTAGCTGATTTATAAATATATTAAACAACAAGGGTCCTAAGACTGATCCCTGTGGTACTCCTGAGGTGATAGGACGATAAGACGATAGGCATTGACCTACACGAACAGCAAAGGATCTATCTTTAAGAAAATCTTGAATCCAGCTTATAATGGAGCGATTGACTTTATAAGACTCAAGGGTGGAAATTAGCATTTTATGGGGCACCCTATCAAAAGCCCGACTAAAGTCAAGAAATATTACGTCGATACAGTACCCGTTAGCAACATGTCCAACCCAATATTCACGAGCATGTAATAAGTTTGTAAGACATGAACGCCGAGGGCGAAATCCATGCTGTGCATTATTGAGAATTCTCAGCGAACTCAAATGATCATATATGCGTTTGTTTAGTATGCGCTCAATCACTTTGCATACAACACTAGTTAGACTTATTGCCCTATAGTTATTCGGATCATCTTTTTCACCATTTTTATAAATTGATACTACAATCGCTTTTTTCCAGGCAGCAGGTAACTTCGAAATGCGCAAGCTCAGCTCAAGTATGGAGGCTAATGGCTCAGTCAGAACAGGAGCAAGTAACTTAAGAAGTTGGGGTGAATATCATCGGGGCCTGCCGCTGATGATCTAGATAACCTAGCCAATTCAACAAAAACCTCATGTGCTGTTATCGTTAAAACTGGAGAACCAATTTCTACCTGTTGTGATGCTGCATCTCCACATATGCTAGAGAAAGGATCTGGTGTCAGCTCAAAAGCGGATGCAAACAATTCTGCCATGCTGTCTGGCGATATCACTCGAGTGTTACCGTCTCTTAAAGATGAAATTGCTGGTAGCAGAGCTCTGGATCCTTTCATCTTAGCACAAAATTTTTTGGTTCTGTATCAATCTGTAAAGCTAATTGATCTTCAAAACTTTGCCTTTTTGTAATCTTAAGGCGATTGACGAAATTTCGGAACATTGTATACCGCTTTTTAAAATTATTCTGATGACGGCTTAGTTCAAATAGACGATTCCTATGTTTGAGAGCATATCGCAATTCAGTGTCAAACCAAGGAGGGTATTTAGCTTTACTTTTTGGTACTCTACGGAGTGGTGCAAACTTATCTGCAAGAGCTACTAAACCTGATTCAATAACATGCCACCTTACCTCAATGTCTTCACTAGCACAGTTGAATGATGTTCTTAGTGCCGCCTCTCGTAATGAGTCTTCATCAATTTGTTGCCAAGATCTTTTCGACACTATCAAATTTTTCAGTTTTGGGATCATACACATAGAAAAATAATTGAATAAGATCATGCAATGATCGCTCAATCCAATAGGACTCTGATAGCTCATATTACCCGCACTTGTAATTAATTTGGAAAATACCAAATCTAGACAAGATTCCTGGTTTTGCGCGAATCTAGTGGGCGACTGCACATGTTGCTCCACCATGAGATCATTTGTAAGAAAATTCCACAAATCCACATCTGACTTGGAAGAACTACTATCCAAAACATAATTCCCAAAATTGTGTTTTGTTTTTTATTATTACAGAAATAAAAATAAATTATATGAAATAGATTATATGAAATATAATTAATTATATGTTAATTAAATAAGTTATATGTTATTTAAATTATTAAAAATAAATTATATGCAAATAAATTTTAATTTTTATCTGTTATTTTTGATACTAATATTTCTGTAAATAAATAAATTTGTATTTTTTATCTAATATTCTGTTCTTTTTGCCTTTATTTTAAACTGTTAAGATTTTATTTCGGTATCTATTTTTGCTTAATTTATCTTCTATAAAATGATAACAAAATGGAAGGACAGATGTTTAATTTTTAAAAGCTACTCTAAATTTAACAAGTTATTTTAATAAATGTAGATTGGTATATCGCCTATCGAATGTTATCAATGCCGTCGTTTAATTTCAACGATTCTTATTCTATTCTTCTTTATATAATATGATATTTTCAGTTAATGTTTATTTCTGTTGTTTAAAAATTCTGTCAAGGCTTCTTCGGCGTACTTCCAATTTACCACATTGAATATGTTCTTGACATATGCACCACGGTCGTTTTTGTATTGAGGGTAATATGCATGTTCCCAAACATCGATTCCCAATAACGGCAGAATATTATCAGGTAAAGGGTCCTGATTGGCTGTTGACATTATCAACAAAGCATCTGTACTTTTATCTAAGCATAACCAGCCCCATCCCGATCCTTGTACTTGAATACATTGCTTACAAAGAGTATCAATTAGGTTGTCTAAATTGCAATAATTCTTGCGTACAAGTTCTTGCAATTTTCCTAAAATCACACGTTTTTATAAAGATACAGTAAGTAATTCTCACCGCTGGGTGACGGTCCCCCTGCCGGACATAACATTTTCCAAAACATTGAATGATTGCTATGTCCACCGGCATTAAATCGCAACTGGCTCGCTAGATTAGCGATTTGCAATGCAGATGTCGATTTACCTAGTAATATAAGATTCTAAGACGGATAAATGACAATTCCTACTAACTCGGTTGTTGACTGTTACTTTCAATTTGATGAGCAAGCTTTTCTAAAGCCGCATTTAAATTATTAACATAAGCCTGATGGTGCTTGTCGTGATGCAGATGCATGATCTCATTGTTGATATAAGGCTCAAGAGCGTTGTAATCATATGGTAGATCAGGAAGTGTATAAAGCGTTCTGCTTGCCTTTAATGAGTATGCCAATTTGGTTTGAATTCCGCTACAATATTGCAAAATGTGCATTATATATGATAAAAACGAAGTTACTGTATACCTTAAATATTTGGTAAGCATTGTTGAAGTTTATTGATATCTAAAATAAAAGGTCAGTTTCTTTTATTGTAAATATACTGGTCAATGATCTAAAAGTGAATTAATATTTTCATAGAATAAAATGTTTAAGCATAATTTTATTTCAGCTTCAAGGTATTCTGGCGACGGATCCATAGGGCAAGAACATGGCAGGCTGATGGTAAGTTAATGACCAATATGATGAGGACGTACAAGAACTTTGCTTCGGACATTGTTTTTTACAAAAACAATGTCCGAAGCAATGAAACTACTAAATTTTTATTTTTATGCTAGCAAATATAAAACGTTCACGCATAATTTCCTATTCCAATATCAAAATTTTACCATATACTTATTCATGGACCTAGATTTATTTAAAGAAGATGTGATTAACTCATAGTGCATGCGCCACAGGTGGCGCATTGGACGATGCACGATGGGGCATTATCTTTTTAATAAAGACGGAATTTTTCAGTTATTTTACGATTATTTCCAAAAGTACATAGCAATATCATTTCTGTATCACATGATCCATCGAAAGCTGTTTTAGTGGAATTTTATGCACCCTGGTGTGGTAGTTGCCAGCGTATAGAACCTGTGTAAAATTTGCTCGGTACTCATTTCGAAAATCACTCAGATGTCTTCGTCGCTAAAATTGATGCTACACTTAACGAAATACCTTTTATCCCTATTTGCAGCTTCCCGACAATTATGTTATTCTCAAAAATTGAAAATATCCAGCCAATTGTTTATGGCGGAAATCGTACTTTAGAAAGTTTTATCATGTTTATTGAAACTGAAGAAATATCATAATCAGCAATTGTGGACAAGGATAAATCCATATCTATAAATCAAAAGGAGTCAGTAGCAGTTCCAGCCAAAGAATAATTGTGTTTTGAATTGTTTATAGATATTTTATTATTTTTATATTACTAAATTAATATTGAAGTTAGAGTACTGTAGAAGGTCGTAATGTTGCATCAGAAGTGAGCGAGTGTTTATGCAATGCAGTTTAGCAGAATCTAATTGGACAAACTGTTAGCACTTTTCCATATAATATAAAATATAATACCATATAATATAATACCATATAATATAAAAAATAATACATTAAATAATGAAATTTTAAGAATTGCAACAATATGTAATGATATTGGCTTTCTTCAAAATCATTTAAATAATTTAATAGACGCATATTTTAAACTAGGTTACTATAAAAATAACATTAAACAGAAAATAGTAAAATATATAAATCAATACAATAATAAAAAGAATACATTTAAACTCTTAAGTGGCAAATTTTTATGGATGGATAAATAATATACTTTGTATTAGAATAAGATACTAGATAGTTATTTCAGAGGAAATACATCATTAGCATGTATTTGGTCCCGCTGCTATGTTGGGTAGAGTATTTAGGGGCCGAAACCTGATAGCATAGCAGTTCCTCCTGATGACCTCTAATTCTTATTCTGGTACAACGTCTGTTATTTATTAGTCAATTTATAAACATGAAGTTTATTTTAAATTTCATTTTTTAACTTGATATAAATTATAGAAAATCTAAAAACAATTATTAATTTTATTATTTAATTATTAAATTTTGATTTAGCATTATTATGTTTTGTTTATTTTATAATTATATTAAATACGTAGACTCAGTTAGCTGATTTTATTTGTTCTACTGACATGTTATTATTGACCTGTGGACTTTGTTTTCCCGGTAATATGACCTCTGTCAGAAATACTGAAACTATGTATTATTGGTTACGACTTTACTATTATTTTTTCTTATTTTCAAACAAGCATGAATTATTAATTCTTAAAAAGGGAGAAGTTTGCATCCCAAGGTGTTTACACTTTAAAATGTAAACTGCTTCACGTGATAACGTTTAAGAGACCAGGTAATGGCCAATAGCTAGGTTGCGTAATAATAATAATACAAATTTATTTAATGTGGCAAATGCGTACAAGCTGTACGCTTACAAGTCCACAAACAAAAATGAGAAAGTCAAGCAGTTAAATTGTTCAGATGGGATCGGATTTGTCGTTTGAAGCACTGCAGGGAAGTTGATTGGCGTATATGAATGGGCAGATGATTCCACGATAGAGGAGCAGCCACCAGGAAGGAGCGGAGTCCAAAGGAGGTAGAGTAGTTTGGGACATGTAAAAGAAGGGAATTACAGGAACGCAAGGAACAGTAAACAGGACGGGAATTATCAAGAAAAGGAAGGTTGAGAAATGAAGGGGTATGAAAAGTTACAAGGCGGAAAGCAACGATAAGAAGACGAATTTGAACACGACAATAAATTGTAGGCAAATCGAGAGAAGCAAGATGGTAGGATGTGTGATCAAAACGACGAAGACGGAGGAGAATTCGGACAGCTGCGTTGACGATGCGTTGTAGGGGAAGAAGAGTGGATTTAGGTGAGTTGGAGTTTAGGCGTAGCGCGTGGAGTGAACGTGGTAGATCTTTATAGATCTTGTTCCAGCCTGCAACCGCCTTAAGCAGGGCAGCCCCCTGTCAGATGCTGCTGGATGGCCCGTTGTAAGTTTAGTCTGAGTCAACTAAACTAGGTGGTGACACCGAAAAAGCAACGTTAAAAATTATGACTTAAAAGTTACATGTACTCAACCATATTAGAAAAATACGTAAGTACTAATGATTTCAATTTGAGATCTTTTAAATGTAACAAAAAAATTGTATAGTTTGTGATGTTATAAGTAATAATAATTGTATCATAAGTAATACGACAAACAAATGTTTTTCATTAAATATTAATAATAATTGTAACTGCAATACCACAGGTGTAGTGTATGTTATACAATGTACATGTGGGTTGCAATATATAGGAAAAACATCAAATGTTAAAAACTAGGTTTAGGCAACACATATATAATATACAGCATAATAGTCAAACTATATTTCATAAACATATGAGATTAATAGGACATGATATTAAAAACTGTAAATTATTTATTTTAGAACATATTATCGAAGAAAACATTTCAATATTAAATCAAAAACTATTAGAAAAAGAAAATTTTTGGATTAAAACGCTTAATTCCATGTACCCATTAGGATTGAATGACGTGGTACAAGGAATTGGCAGAAGTAGTATAATACATAATAAACAACTCTATTATAATAATCCGGTTAAACGCAAACCAAGAAGTCATGGTGATAAAAGGAATAGGAAAAATAGAGTTAAAAATATTAAAAAAGATATGTATATAAATGAACAATTAGAAATGTTAAAACAACTTTTAAGTGATAATAAGCTAAAAGATCTTTATGTAAATATAAGAAGTTTTTCTAAAGATATCATATGTTCAATAAATCAAAAATTAATTAACGACTATGATAGGCTAAGTTGTATAATAGACAGTTATTGTAATACAAAATACTATAATCGTACAAAATGTTAATAATAACAATAGAAAATATACATTAACCATAAACTTTATTAATAAATGTATAGATAACATAAATATAGCCGGACTTTTAAATAATTCTAAAAGTAAAGAAATAATAGGGTCAGATTTAAGTAAATATATTCTTAAAATAAGGTATAAACTCCTACCACTATTAGGAAGAAAAATTTGTAATTATAATAAAGAATTAAAATCAATATGTCGGCGGAGCGGCATAGCTTATGCCACGCCGCGCGTCCCCAGGTTGCGGATAGGGGAAGGGCCTGCAGATATGCAGGTTAGCTGCGATATAAGCGAGCTTCGGCTTGACGAATAAGCAGTTGCGGACAGCAAGCAGTAGCGTTATCGCGATGGCGTCGTAAAGCGTGGCAGCTTTACGTCTATAAAAATCCATTCATCCAATGGGGGCTTAACGCTATGATATGGCGAGTCGATCCCGCCATTAAATAAGGATCTGCCACTTGTTGCCGGACAAGTTATCCTATTGGTTTAGTACCGGCTAGGCCCACCGCTTATAACTGTGGTTGACGATAGGCTGTTGCGTCAGGCCAGTCACAAAATCAAATCGACGCATCATGACAGAAAAGCCTTCCAATGTTTGCACTGGGACTAGGGCGTACACCGCAATCGACGCGGCAGGTCGGGTCCCGGCTCGGCCGAAAAATATACGAGGGTTCCTGACGCAAGGACGGCGTCGGGGCACAAGCAAGCAAGTCCAAAGGAATAAGGAGACGTCAGGCGAAAAGATTCGTGTAGCATCTCTGAACGTGGGTACTCTCACTGGTAACGTTGAGGAGATCGCATCAATGCTGAGACGAAGACAAATAGATATTTGTGCACTGCAGGAAACACGGTGGAACGGATCTAAAGCGTACAATATAAAGCAGGAACGTGGTAACAGTGGCTACAAGCTTCTCTACTATGGTACGGTGACAACTAGCAGCGGAGTAGGTATTGCAATTTCTGATCGACTCCGTGATTCAGTTATGGAGGTCAGTCGCTACACCGATCGACTCATGAAAATAAGCATTGCAACTGCGGACCGCATAGCTCACATTTTCTCCGCATATGCACCACAGACTGGACGCAGTGAGATGGAGAAATATGCCTTCTGGGAAACGCTAGACGCTCACACACGGGAAATCTCTCCTGCAGACCTCATCATAATTGCTGGATATCTCAACGGACATGTCGGGCAGACTGCTGATGGATCTCCATGCCATGGTGGCAAAGGCTATGGTCGACGGAATAAGGATGGAGAACGAATAATTGAGTTTGCTGACTCGCATGATCTCGTTATTACCAATACATGGTTCATCAAGCGATCCACGCAGCTCCCAACATATTACAGCAAGAACATTAAATCCCAAATCGATTATATTCTCGTGCAGCGTAAAAACTTGTCCACTGTAACTAATGTCAAGGCCTTACCATACGAGACACTAACAACGCAACACCGCCCAATAATTGCAGTCATGAAAATCAAGCCACCGCAGCAAAACGTGATGGAAAATCGCACGGGACCATCAAGAACCAAATGGTGGAATTTTGGCGATAGGGAAGCAGAGATAATCTCGAGGATACGGCTTCCCGAAGTAACCACAGTTGAAGAAACGTGGAGCAAGACTGCAACATATAGTACATACCATAGTGGATAAGACACTTGGTCGTACAAAAGGCGGTAAAATATACATTAAGCACGATACGTGGCTCTGGACTGAAGATGTAAAATCGAAAGTCAAGGTTAAGAAACGAATGTTCCATATATATATCTCGGCGACAAGACACAGGCAAACTTGCATGCATACCACCTAGCCAAGAGAAACTCAAAAAAGGCCGTTGCGATTGCCAGAGCTGTACACTACGATAAGGTGCACAAAAGACTCTATACACGCGATGGTGAACGAGACCTATTTCGGCTTGTGAAGCGAAGGCATCAAAACACGCAGGACATCGAAAAGTTTTACTGCATTAATGGAAGGGACGGCAAACTAATAATTGATCGACAGAAAGTTCGAGATAGATGGCGTGATCATCTTGAGGAAATCTCAAATGAAGACTTTCCACATCTACCGCTCTCAAAAGTTGCAGAAACGTCTGGTCCATTACCTCAAATAAGTGAGGACGAGGTGAAAGATGCATTAAAGCGTATGATGACCAGCAAAGCCACAGGTCCAGACGACATTGCGACTGAGCTCTGGAAAGCCAAAAGCTGGGACCCAATCCCCTGGCTAACCAGTTTCTTCAACAATATTATTGATGAGTATAGGATACCGAGCGACTGGCAGAGCAGCACCACGATACCAATATGGAAAAAGAAGGGGAACGCAGCGGACTGCTGAAGTCACCGTCCAATTCGACTGATCTCGCAAACGATTAAAATATTTGAACGAATTCTAGATAAGCGCATCCGTGACATTGTTGATATCACCGTAAACCAAACAAGATTCGTAAAAAACTGTGGCATCACTGACGCTATCCACGCAGCACGACTGCTCCTAGAAAAGCACTTGGAGAAAAATCAGCCGCTCCACGTTGTATTCTTGGATTTGGAAAAGGCTTTTAATCGTGTACCACATGAATTAATATGGTATGCGCTGCGTCAGCATCAAGTCCTGGAACATCTAATCCGATGGGTGATGCTGCTCTACGAGAATACCGAAAGTCGGGTTCTAAGCGCAGCTGGAATGTCACAGCCATTTCAAATATCAGTGGGGGTCCATCAAGGAAGTGCTCTCTCACCGGCATTATTCAACACAGTTATGAACGCTATAACGCGTGATATCCAAAAGTCGATTCCATATACCATTCTTTACGCTGACGATGTCTGGCTGGCGGCGGACAACAAAAAGGACCTGGAAGAATCAACTACTGTATGGAATAACCGACTCGCACAATATAGAATACAACTTAATTTAGACAAGACCGAATACCTCACAACAGACCAACATGAAAGTGGCACCATCAATATTAATGGCTTTGACCTGAGACGTACGGACCAGTTTAAGTACCTCGGAACCATACTCTCGGCAAGCGGCGACGTGACTTATGAAGTCAATGCACGAATAAGCTCAGCGTGGACAAAATGGCGAGCGACAACAGGTGTCTTATGTGACCGTCGCATCAAGGATCACCTGAAATCAAAGATCTACCGCTCAATCATTCGCCCTGTGGCTATGTACGGCACAGAGTGCTTGCCTATTACCAAGGCAGCGGAACAACGCTTTGCGGTCATGGAGACGAAAATGCTGCAGTGGATAAGCGGAATTACCCGGTATGATCACGTGAGAAATATGGACATCCTCCGAAGATACGGCGTCGCACCTATCGTAAATAAAATGCAAGGGACCAGACTCCGGTGGTATGCCACGTGTTGCGAAGTGAAACTTATTCCCTTGCAAAGACCGCCTTAAAGTATGAGATCATAGGCAAACGCCCGAGAGGTCGACCCAAGCACCGATGGTTAGATGGCCTTCACACAAATCTCAAGGCAGCTGGACTTCACCCAGACCAAGCCGAAAATAGAGCGAAATGGAGGGCTAAATTTCACATAGCCGACCCTGCCTCAAAGCGGGACAAAGGCTGAAGAATAAGAAGAATTAAAATCAATATGTAACGATAATATTAGAAACATAATGGAAACAGAATGCAATTGTAAAAGTCTTAGTTTTGATAAAATAAATGTACCCATAATCTAGAATTAATTGAAAATTGTGAATTAAGAAAGCTGATATCAAAAGGGTATAAATATAGATTAAATAATAACAACGACAAAAATAAAATTTACAATTCGTTATATAATAACTTAAATGATTACTTTAGTAAGCTGATTAATAGTGAAAGTTCGAATATATCTAAGATAAAAATTTGGAAAGATTATATATTTGATAAAATTAAAAATAAAATGAAAATAACAAACAATTATAAAAGGAAAGATAAAATTAATAAAGATATGTATAAAGAACTTACTAAATTAAAGGATAACTATATAATAACAACTATTGATAAAGCTAGTAATAACTTTGTCTTCATATGCAAAAAGCTTTATTATGATATACTAATGAAAGAGGTTAATTCTAATGATTTAAATGTAAATCCAGCATATGAACGTAGTGAGTTGAGTTTAGAAACAATTATTACAAGTCACTGTTCTATAATGGATAAAAAGGGTATAAAGGTTGAATTAGATAATAAAACTATACCTATATTATATTGGAATCCAAAATTACATAAAAATCCAATAAAACCTAGGTTCATATGTAGTGCGTTTAAATGTACATTAAAACCACTTTCTGTCTTATATGAATAAAATACTTAAAGTAATTAAAGCACATTTCAAAAAATATTGCAAGGTAATCGAAATTAATACTGGTATAAAACACTATTTCAGTATTAATTCTACAAAAGAATTTTTAGAACAGACAAAAGGAATAAATTTTCAAAATATAAATACATACGATTTTAGTACGCTTTATACAAATCTAGATTTAGTAGATATTAAAGAAGCGTTAGTAAAATTAATTAATCTTATATTCGGAAAAAGATATACATATATATGTTATAATAATTATAACGCCTATCTAACAAAAATTAAACCATCAAGTAAATATAAATATATGGATAAAATTGAATTAATAGAATCCTTAAATATTTTGATAAATCAAAATTATTTAAAAGTAGGGACATCTATATTTAGACAAGTAAAAGGTGTTCCAATGGGTGGTAATAGTAGCCCAATTATAGCTGACTTATTTTTAAGCTTTATAGAATATGAATTTGTTCATAACTGTGTAAAAACTAAATCTAAACAATATAAATATATGAAATATATGTTTCGATACATTGATGATATATGTGTATTTAATTCTAATAATTTTTATTCAATTAGTGAGCACATTTATCCAGAAAGCCTTATTCTTAACAAAACCAATATTAATGATAAAGAAGGTGTATATCTAGATATGAACATTAAATTAACATTAACTAAAACTACTATTAATTTATATCGTAAAGATGACATATTTAAATTTACAAGAAACATATTTTTGCATGAAGCATTCATGCATACCATATAATATAAAATATAATACATTAAATAATGAAATTTTAAGAATTGCAACAATATGTAATGATATTGGCTTTCTTCAAAATCATTTAAATAATTTAATAGATACATATTTTAAACTAGGTTACTATAAAAATAACATGAAGCAGAAAATAGTAAAATATATAAATCAACACAATAATATAAAAAATAAATTTAAACTCTTAAGTGGCAAATTTTTATGGATGGATAATAAATAATATACTGTATTAGAATAAGATACTAGATAGTTATTTCAGAGGAAATACATCATTAGCATGTATTTGGTCCCGCTGCTATGTTGGGTAGAGGAGTTAGGGGCCGAAACCTGATAGCATAGCAGTTCCTCCTGATGACCTCTAATTCTTATTCTGATACAACGTCTGTTATTTATTAGTCAATTCATAAAAATGACGTTTATTTTAAATTTCATTTTTTTTATTTTAACTTGATTTAAATTATAGAAAATCTAAAAACAATTATTAATTTTATTATTTAATTATTAAATTTTGATTTAGCATTATTATGTTTTGTTTATTTTATAATTATATTAAATACGTAGACTCAGTTAGCTGATTTTATTTCCTCAATGACCGATATGGTTTTGAATATACTGACTCCTGATCGTCATGTGAATGTACTTAGAGATGCCTTAGCTGCTCAGGAAAATAGGAGAACGTTTGTTATTGTATTTTGTGGGGTTAATGGAGTCGGCAAATCAACAAGCCTCGCAAAGGTTTTACGATTCTTTTTGCATTTAATTTTATGATAATTTACGAACGTTCTTAATACAGAAAAATTTTATATTGTTCTGTAGACTCATTTCAAATTAACGAAAAATTTCAAATTTTCCAAAACTAATTGTTGTTTAAAAGTGCCATATCGCAATATTAATGAATCAATTAAAAAAGTTAGAAATTACTAATGGTTTTCAAATGTAATTGACTAAAATACCTCGTTCTTTTTAATTCATACTGTCTAAAGAGCTGTTCGTTCTATAGGAACATTAAAAAGCAACTGTTGGACCACAGATTGGCTTTTCAGTGTAACAAAATGTTATTATTTCTGTATAGATAATACTATTATATATTACTTATATAATTTAATAAAATTATAAAATCTAAAAATTAAAAATTAAAAAAAATTCTTACATATATATTTTACAAAAAATTTGTAAAATCGAAAACTCTAATTTTAATATTAATAAAAAATAACTTTACCATAACATTTGATTATTCCGCCTGATTACCTCTAATCCTTGTTCTTATGCATCGTATGTTATTTATTAGTCAATTCATAATAATTGACTTCTATTTTAATTTTCAATTTAAAATCTTATCGTTTTTAATATAATAAAAATTTTATAAAATCATATATGTTTTATAAATAATCATATATGATTATTTATATTTTATTTATAGTATTTTTAATTTATAGTATAAAATACGTAAACTCAGTTATCTAATCTAATTAGTTTGAACACTACTTATTAACGAAAATTAACATTTTTGACTGAAAACAGCAAATATTTGAAAAATGTGTGGGTTCTTGCAACAAAAAATTGGCGCATTTGATATTCTCTAAAAGGGAAATTGGCGCTCCATCGAAAAGTGTTGGTCATCTATAATTTAAAGCAACCCACATAGCAGACAAAGGTACCGGATTTTCTAATTTTTCTTACATACAAATTAGATTACTTAATCGATTCGACTTATTTAAATAAATTTAAAAATTTAAATATCGTACTCTCTAAAAGAATTTAACTAATAAAAGAATAGAGGCTGAGATTTACAAACATAGACGAACTGAATATTCAAATAGTGGGGATTTAAATTAAAAATTGAGAAAGCTTGTAACTTCATGCGATGCAAGTGTTGATAAGGAGGGTAATTCCTCAGGCAGAGCAGCCAATATAAGAAAAGTAAGGTATTGGAATTACGACAGAAGTATGAATGTTATTTTAATTTAAATTGAAAAGTCGTGTATTATTAATTCCCAAGTAAGAGTTGATGAAGAAGTTTCTCGTGTGCGTGCAGTATTTACCAGACTTCTTAAGGATGATAATCCTTAATAATGTAGCTATGAAGCTGCAAGTTCGGAGTTTGATTCGTCTTGGAAAGCGTACCACAGAGAAACCTCGCTTATTGAAGTTCGTCTTGAGTTATGCTGACCACGTTAAGATGTGGCTTCATCGTGTTTACCTCTTAAAAGATTCTACTATAAGAATACTGAGAGACATTAATTTTGATGATCGCTTGAAATTGAGGAAGGCTCGCGAGGAGCTAGATGGTAGAATAAGCAAAGGAGAGACGAATATATGCATAAGAAATTTTCAAGTAGTTCGGTGGCGACCATCAGTACGTTGGATCCCGTTTCTCCCAAACTAGAGTATGGGTTTTATTCTGATTTAAATTTTGATGATTTAATTAATTTCTCTGAGGTACATGAGAAAACTAGCAAAACCTTTACGTTATCAGAGACTCCGCTTCATATTGGTTCCTCAAACGTTAAAAGTCTTCAATCTCATTTTCCTTTCTTGCTCGACCATATTGCTGATAATCATTATGATATATTCTGTATTTCAGAATCTTGGTTACATTGTGGCATCTCTGATAATCTGTTTAATGTTGTAGGTTATAAGTTAATAAGAGCGGATCGCTTTCCTGGTATGCGAGGTGGAGGAGTTGTAGCATTCGTTCGACACGATCTCTCAACATCAAATATATCATATTTTTGTGATTCTGAGTGGTCATATGAGTTTCTGTCTTTTACTGTTAATCATCAATTGTTAAAATTAAATGTTTGTGTTGTGTATGGATCTCCATCTTTCACTTTGATAACAGATCGGCTTAAGGATTATTTATCTAATTTTTGTTCATCCCAACGATTTGTCCTTTTAGGTGACTTCAACCTTCCGAATGTAGATTGGAATATGAATGGGTGTCCACCCTGCTTAGGCGTATCAAAACAATTTCGTGATTTATATCTTGCTGACCTACTTTCAGTGCAACACTGTAGAGAACCAACTCATGTCAACGGTGCTACTCTGATCTTGTGTTTACAAGATGTACTGGAGATATCGACAGTATTGCCTATTATCCTCATCTTGGTAACAGTAATCACTGTGTTCTCTCCGTTAAATTAGTGTCCACGATCGTTTGTAGGTCAAAATTGGGTTATCTAAAACGAAATTGGACTCAGGTGGATACCCAACATCTCTTACCTAATTTCTATAACATTTTGTATCGTAGCTATAGTATATATTTTGTATATAAAATAAATACTATAATACATATTATATATAATACATATGTATTTATATATACATATATATACATATATACTGTATACATACATATATGATATATACATACATATATAATATATACATACATATATATACATATATATACATATATATGTATATATACATATACATATATTATATACATATATATGTATATAATACATACTACCATAAATATTTTGTATGTATGTTATGTATATATCGTAGTTATAGTATATATTTTGTATCGTAGTTATTGTATCGTAGCTACTACTGTTTCAGATCTGCTGACCATTCTTTATAACGTTTTCTTAAATTTGTCGGATAAGTGTGCTCCGAAATGGAAAACTTTCATTAATTCCACTCGACCTCAGTGGTTTGATCATGAACTTCGTGCACTGTTGAAACTGCGCAATGCCCTGTGGGCTACTACTCAAACCCAACCTGAAAACTTAGATAGGTATCGGTACGTGCGCAACCTCTGCAATAGATTGAAAATACAAAAGCGGATAGCATTTGAAGATGGTATTGCAAATTGCATCGGGAATCAACCAAAGCGTTTTTAATCATATGTGAACGATTCAAGGATACTTTCCTCTAATATAGCATTCATTACTTCAGGTGAATATGTTTATTCTACCGAGTTTGAAATTGCTGAATGCCTAGCGGACAGCTTCCACTCTCCATCGACTATTGTTTCGGATATTTACTCTTTAAAATGGTATACCATTCACAATATTTCTTAGAATCTCGTTAAGCCAATCAGTGCATTTGAAGTATTGCACCTAATCACTAGGCTTGACCGATTTTGCTCTCCTGATCCAGATGATATTTCACCTTACCTAATTAATGCGGTTGGACCTGCCGTAAGTAGTGTTTTAGCTCATATATTTTCATTTAGCCTGATCAATTCGTAGATTCCTGCAATATGAAAGTCTATTGTTGTGCCAATCCCTAAAAAACAGCCAGCAACTTCTTGTTTAGATCTTAACCCTATCAGTTTGACCAGTGTTCTTTCTAAATTACTAGAACGAGTTATTGCCAAAAGGCTACTCGAGGATCTAAACTTTAACAGCATTCTTACTGATTCTCAACACGGATTCAGACAAGGCCGTTCATGTCTATCTAACTTGCTTACCGCAAGAGAGTTGGATGGAAGTACTAAGCTCAGGACTTTGTATCGACGTTGGATTTCTAGATTTTTCGAAAGCCTTTGATCGTGTTCCACATAAAAGTCTTGAGTCACTCTTAATTCACTACGGCGTCCCCCGTGTAATCTGCTCTTGGATTGAAAAATTTTTTTCATTGCGTACGTTTAAGGTAAGAGTTTGTGAGTCTTTATCTGCAGGAAGAAGTATGTCGACAGGTGTTAATTGTGAAAGAGCGATTAAAAGCGCTACTCGTGCACTATATATTGTAAAACTCATCCCTTAAGATTACCACTAATGTCTTTAGAAATTTATTTAACAAGTTGGTTCGTCCACATTTAGAGTATGCAATTCAGGCTTCTTTCCCTGTCACCAAACAAGAAAGGACAGATATTGAGTCAGTCCTAAGGCGAGGTTCTCGTTTATGTTCGAATGCGAGAGTGGATTACGCATCTCGATTAGATTTGCTAAGAATTCAACCGATGTCATCACGATTTTTGTTTCTTGACTTGATAGGAATGTATGCGCTTGTACACCGGTTGGACGGTTATCCGAGTGGTTCGATCACATTACGTTCATCGATTTGAGAGGTCACAGCAAAATTGTCTATAAATAAGACATGGTAGGTATCCAAAATGCTGGA
The DNA here is from genome assembly GCA_012934845.2 of Pomphorhynchus laevis. NCBI lineage: Eukaryota > Metazoa > Acanthocephala > Palaeacanthocephala > Echinorhynchida > Pomphorhynchidae > Pomphorhynchus > Pomphorhynchus laevis. The sequence continues at coordinate 199,513 of WNNJ02001187.1, read as the reverse complement.
GACTGTTGTACAGGGTACTTAATATGTGGAATGTTCTGTCTGAGGAAATTGCTTCCGCCCGGAGTCTGCATTTGTTCAAAAAATTATTAAAGACATGGATCATCAAGAAGACGAGAAACGAGTCATGGACATATTTGCAGTGATTTTTATTTTTTTTTGCTTGTTGACTTCTTTTTCTTCATTTCTTATTTTTTAGTTTTATCATTTTTTAAACTGTGATCAGGCAAAATAGCCTTATGGCTAAGCCTTGTTAGAATAATAATAATAATACGCTGACCACAATATTTTTTTATTTTACGTTTGAAATTTGTTGAAAAATTCTGACTGACAAATTTGACTTCTCCGCTTGGGAATCATCTAGCACTCGCAGTTAAGAGATGTATCTACTTAAATGTGTCTCTACTAGACCGAGGAGCTCGTAACCAAGCTGAAGACGCACTAACTAGTTCAAGAGATACCCTTCTCTTGATTGTATCACAATTTATTAGACAATTGAATTATTAGATACTTCGTTGTTTGTGATAAGCCAACAGGTGAATTATTAGACAATCTATAATAAAATAACAATTAATAAGTTAGTCAGTTAATCTGTATTGAATGTACAACAATCATCCCCTTTGTAGAAATCCTTCAGATACTGTGGAGGTCTTCGTCATATCTGGACATATTTGCAGTGATTTGTTCAATTTTGCTTGGTGATTTCTTTTTCTTCGTTTCTTAGTTTTTAGTTTTATTTTTTTTCAAACTGTGATCAGCCAGCGTAGCCTTATGGCTAAGCTTTGTAAGAATAATAATAACTAAGAATTTTATTTTAAATCAATTATAATAATATTATTTAAACGAGGCAAATTTGTGCCAGCTGCACGCTTACAAGTCCAATAAACAAGATACAGAAAAAGTCAAGCAGATAAATTAGTAAAATTGTTTAAATGGCATCGTATTTGACATTTGAACCACGACATTGAAGGTGATTGGTGTATATGAATGGACAGATGATTCCACGAAAGAAATGCAGTCAAAAGGAAGGAGCGGAGACCAAGAGAGGTAGAGTAGTTTGGGTCATGTAAAAGAAGGGCATGGCAGGAAAGCAAGGAACAGTAAACAGGACGAGAATTATCAAGAAAAGGGAGATTGAGAAAGGAAGGGGTATGAAGTTACAAGGCCGAAAGTAGAGAATTTGAACACGAGAATAAATGGTAGGCAAATTAAGAGAAGCAAGATGGTAGGATGTATGATCAAAACGACGAAAAAGAAGGAGAATCTGGACGGCTGCATTGACGAATCGTTGTAGGGAAGTATGGATTTTAGTGAGTCTGAAAAGACTCATATTCTCAAGTCTTGAGAATATGAGAGAAGATATGCGAGTCATACAAGAAGGGGACGGTATTACAACTGAGCTCTCTGCGCATTTCCTATTGTTTGAAATAATTATAATTATTTGTTATTAACAAATGTGTTATGCCTAAGCAAAAAAAATGTTTTTTTTATTTGTGCCTAAGACGAGCGGCTCATGAAGCCTAACTCAAATCTTTATGAATCCGTTAATATCAAATCATTTAGAATAATGATTGGAGGTAATGCCCAATCACTAAGTATTTAATTATTAAAAAAAGATTTATTTTAACGTGGCAAATGCGTGCCAGCGCACGCTTACATGACCACAGCAAAACAAAACTGTGAATCAGGTGGCGAGAAGGTGTGAACGGAGGAGGTGTTTGAATGTGATAAAGGAGGGAGCGCGGCGGACGTCGAGAGGGAGTTGATTCCAGGCGAGTGAGGCGGCGGCGAGGAAGAATCGGAGACCGTAGTTGTTAGAGTAATTAGGAACGTTGAGTAAGAGGGTATGATGGAAACGCAGCGATAGCAAGGTGGGGCGAGTGTTGTCTAAGAAAGGAAGGTTGATGAACGATGGGGATCTGACAGCAATGAGACGAAAAGTAACGAGAAGAAGGCGGAGTTTGATGCGGATGTGGATGGTGGGCCAGGAGAGTTGGGCAAAATATGTGGTAGTGTGGTCGAAGCGACAATGACGAAAGAGCACTCGAACGGCGGTGTTGATTATTCGTTGTAGGGGTAGGATAATGGATTTTGGAGAATTGGCGAAAAGGCTAAGGCAGTAATCGATTTTAGGGAAAAGAAGCGATGAAAGAAGAGACATACAAGAACGGAAGTCGATGAGGGGGCGGATACGGCGGATGTCACGGAGAATTAAGTTTGACGAGTGGACCTTGTCACTGATGAAGAGTTCAGGGGAATGGTGATCAGCGAAATGGAAGCCTAAGAAAATGAGATTGTATACTATGGGGATGATAGATGAGGCAAAATATACAGTAAGAGGATATATTTTTGTTTACGGGGGAGGATCCACATTATTTTGGACTTGTCGGGGTTTAGAACGAGATGGAGATTGGAGAGACGTTTGTAGATAGAAAGACAGTTGGAGGCAGAAATGCCGATATCGTGTATGCGATGTACGGGTGCATGAGCATAGATTAGAATGTCATCGGCGTATTGCATGACGTTAAAGGAATAAGGTTTGATAAACGGAGAGAGATCGCCAAGCAGAAGAGAGAAAAGCAAGGGACCTAGGACTGAACCTTGTGGGACCCCGCAAAAAATAGGGATGGGAGGGGAGGATGATGAATTTGAACAGACGCGATTATTTCTCTCTCTTTTTTACTGTGATGCCACTGTTTTGAGCTTTGCTCTTTTGGTGGTCAATGAATAATAATAACTGTATTTCGACATATGCCATAGACAGCATTTCCAAGGATATGAACCTCTCACGTACCGACAACATCCCAATATGACTTAGACGTACATAATAGTCAATACCATTAAAGCCAATACAGAGCCTCGATCCGCGCCTAATAATAGACTTCAGGTGTAATAGTTCTTGCTTAGTGACAAGGAAACAAGCCTGAATGCAGTACTCCAAGCGTGGCCTGACGATGGAGATTAATAACCTCTTGAACATATAACAGCTTAACCTGCGGAATGCACTTTTGATGCAATATAACGCCCTTGTAGCTTTACCTAGAAAGAAGTTGGTGTTCAACTTTTTTTTCAAGGATCGATGGATAATAAAAATGATTACAATGCATTGTATAATTGTCAACAAATTCTCTCTTCATACTTCCTAAAACGCTTATCCAATCAACTCCGAAAGGAGATGGCTTTTATCAACGAAAACGCCAACCGCCTTCTCAATTGCGTGATAATCAACCCGTATGGTTGTCCGGATTCCTCGGCAAGACGGCCAGCTGCCATTTTTAGCAATTATAATATTTTTTATAATAATAAAACCAGATAGCAATTTCTTCGCCAAGTATCTCATGTTTGAGCCAAGATTTGGCTCAAAGATGTTTGGCTCAACTGATTTTGATTGAACCTAGAGCGCAAGTTTATCCTGTTCGTTGAAAATGCTCAATGATCTCGAATACAATATCAGAAAAGGGTTATATTTGACTTAAGATTTTAATTTTTGAAACTTGGTTGATAAGTTCCAAACATTGGCAGAGAAATTTTTTAATAAGTCGCATTTATTATTTATTGTGAATAACCTCGATCTTTGGCTCACAATGATCTCAAAGATTGGGATCCCAATGCCGATCCCATTGGGATTGACAAGCTGACATTAGAATTTCATGACTTTTTTGATCTTCAAAGTTCTTCCTTAACATTCTTACAAGCATCAGAGTTCACCGACCATTAGAGATTATCATCTAGTAGTATTAACAGAAACTCTATATTCGTTTATAATTTCTCGTTTTTGGCCAAATTTCACATAGTTTCCTTCTCATAGTTTGCAATGCATCTCCTTTTAAACCTTCAATCAAACGTTTACAGAACTTTTTCGATCTTTGAAATCTTCCCTTACATTTTCGCAAACATCAAATGCTCCCTAAACTTTGTCGCAAGTTAGTAATTTGAAAACCTCCATCATAAAATCTCCATACATTGTATTCATATGTTATTGATGGTAAGAGTAAATTGAATATTTTATATAGTTATTACAGGATCGAAGAAGATAAAGATGAAAATAAAGATAAAGATTTTCTTAAATAACAAAACTTAATGGTATATAACAACTAAATTATAAAATAAAAAGGAACTTGTATCGAAAATACAGGAATGAAAAATTTAGCTAATGAGTCGCGATTCAGGTCTTCACCAATCTTTAAGGCCTCAGGTCCAGCGGGATCTGAGCCCCGCAGCCAATCCAACACGCCGCCCTTCGACTGAACCACTCGGGGTCTTTCACCCCCCCCCCGAATAATCCAATCAAGGCGGACGATGCTTGGTAATCGCAAGATGAGGAGCTTAAGAAATCTTAGTCTTTGTTCTGGGGGACGTCCTCTTGAAAAGAAGACTAATCCCAAGATAGCCGAAGTACCCCAGAGGCGCACATGGGTTTTCTCTTAAAATGACAGATGTTGTGCCCGTTTCAGGGCCCATCTAGCTTTCTTCAGAATACGTTTAAGTCTATCCGGGTCAGCTTTCGCTGACCAGTTCACCGTAATGTTGAACCCCAGGTATCTTACTCGACTTGTGAAGGTAGGGAGTGGTTGATTAGTCAGGATGGAAGTTAGACCAGAGAGTGCTAATCTCTTTAGTTTTAACCTTGTCGCAGGAGCGCCATGAAAGACAACCACCTGCGATTTGGACAAGTTTAAACAAGGTTGGACAAGGGCAGCTGATCATTTAATCTAGTAAAGAAACGGATGATGTTAGATACTACATCTTTGCACCTGCGTCCAGAGAACAGGGCTGTGGTATCATCAGCGTAGACCACAAGATGTTGATCGCGTTTGAATTTTTTGTAGAGTTCAATAGAGGCAACAAGATACAAGATTGGAGAAAGTGGGAGCCTTGAGGCACACCTGTAATAGCGTAGAACTTACGTGCATCTGGGTCGTCTTCATAGAAGAATCGCTTTGTGTACAGCAATATTTACACCTTGTTAACAACTCTCGCAGTTAACCCGAGGGACCTGAGAGAAGTGATAACAAAACGAATGGAAATGCGGTCAAATGCAGCCGAAAAGTCAAGAAAGACAGCCACAGCAAGCTGATGACTTTTATCTTGACAAAACTGTTGCACTTCACCTATTGCTGAATGGACCGAGCGATCTTTTACGTATCCATGAAAACCTGGTGGGATTAAATTTCACCTACTTAGAAGGTCGCGGATTTTACGCGCAAGCGCTTTTTCGTAAATGGAGATGAGGGAGTTTTGAATAGAAATCGGCCGCAGATCTTTTGGACATGTAATCGACTTCTTTTTAGAGAAAAATACGTGACGGCTAATATTAATGTTAACAATGTCGGACGGGGAGGCTAATAGCATTGTTATGGCGACATCCTTCTTCTGACTGTCAGTCAAAAACCACCCTAATGGGATCAAAATGGAACCTTCTCCTCAGCAACGTATCTTCCTCTAACCTCCAACGAATTAGGTCATGAGAGTCTTTTTTTGGCGCGACTGCTCAGTACAGATGGGTTTCAACAACCACGTATTTTGAAGCAGTAATATGTCGAGGAGTGAATTAGTTGTTAAGCAATGAAAGGTGGGGGAAGGTGGTTTGTGAATAAGATAGTCGATCCTGGCTCTGTGGTTTGCTACATTAATCCAACGACCAGTTCTGTCGTTGAAGACACCAAGTAACATGTCATAGCCACTACCTAATATACCATCCAGAAGGTCACGGTTCTTGTGAATTTCTCCTGGCCGTATATAAATATTGGCTATACTGATGCATTTACCGTTCTTACGAAGTGATATAGCCAAACAAGATAGGGCTGGACAAGAATAGTTAAGAAAGAGGGAAGATCTTAACGAGGATTTAACTAAGGTTAAAAGACCTTGAGATGAAGAGGAGTGAGGAGGGGTTATATACGGAGTGCTGTAGGTGTATATATGCTGAGGGATTAATCGAGTAATGTCCTGAGGGATACGGATAGACCGCGTCTCCTGAAGGATTATAACATCTGCATTTCTACCAAATAAAAGGCTAAGGGCAGAAGCACCTCCCGAATTCCACTGAAGGATATTCAGTGAAAAAGGCTCTTGATTACTTTGCATTGTGTTAGTTTAGCTAGAATGGGATTGTCACATTCTAGACAGAGCTAAGGATGGAAGGATTGCCCCCTCCACCACTAGCGCCGCCCAGAGTGGGTACTTGCCCCCGGCCATTACCATCATTTTTCTTTGAGGCGCTTCTATTAATGCCCATAAGCATTTTGCCGATCTTTAATGGGGGAACAGCTTGGGCCGAAGCTCCTCGTTTCTTGGATTTCCGTGCCGCCGCCCCTCTTTTATTTGTATCCCCATCGGTTGGAATTGTTATAACCGGATTGACGAACAGATTGGCAATTGTTTTCGCCACAAGCTCTTGTATTTCCTTTCTGAAATTTTCGAACTTGAGGTCCATAATTAACATAGACTCGCAGTCAGAGGATCTATATGCCGATTTGGCGAATGATTCATGTGCTGATTTTGGCGCACGGAACCTTGCAAAATATTCCTTGAAGTGGAAGCACTTCCTTCTCCACGCAGGGTGAGCCTCGCCACAATTACAACACTTGATCCCATTATAACAGGGAAGAGCTGAGTCAATCGCGGGGTAGTCTATTCTCCCGCATTTCCAGCAGCTTGCCACCCCACTGCAGCTGGAGGTCCAGTTCCCCCATTTATGGCACCGGCTGCAATGCGGGTACGTAAACTCTTCTGCCTATATTAGTTTGAATTTTAGATTAATCCCCATGAAGGGGTTGCATTGTGATCTCTCGAGAACCTCTGCCTGCGCAATTGAAGCAGAACAGAATCCCACATTGATAGGAAGGCCATTACGGCCGGTAATTGAACGTATATTGTGGATTTTGTAGGTTTTTGATAATGTAGCCAAATCATTTTCTTCCATAGAGGAAGGCAAGTTATTAATTTTTAAAGTCTCAAGTATAGGTTTCTTTACAAACGTCGCAAAACTGCTGTAGTTTTGATCAAAGTAATTACCATAGTGATCAAGAGTATCTTCTGACGCGAATGATATTTTCACAGAGCTCTCATAGTACTTAACAGAATTAAAGACTACTCTGTAGGGATATTTATTTGAAAAATCACATAATAGTCTGTTATACAAGTAGTGTCTTTCTATTGGTTGCAAAAGTGTAATAATGCCCAGGTTTTTTGTTTTGGGGATTGGGGGAAGTAATTCACCCTCTCCTCCAACAGTAGAAAACTCACTAACATGCAATTGTGTCGTTCCAAAGTCTTCTTTAGCCATCATTTCCTTGATTCCAGCAGGAATTTCCATCGTTTTCTGTGTAATGCTTTTTTCAAAATTCTTTGATCGTCCGTCAATGCACTTTTTCATCAGTTTGCTCATTTATCGAAGAAGAAAATATCCTTTAGTTGATAAAAATTCTATATTATGATAGCTCCTGCTATCATCATCAGGATTACAAAAAAAATAATTCACAATTTGTTTCCGTGTTTCCAACATACAAAGATACAAGCATTGATGTGCCCCGCATTTCTACTTAAAAGAAAAAGAAAATACCGAGAAACAAAACGATCATACATTAAAATTTTACACATTTTAAAAACAACAAAAAGAAAAAAAAACAGAATCATTAAACAAAATAAAATTAAAGTCATAAAATAAGTGACAAAAAATACGAATTTTATAAGAAAAAAATTATTTAAAAGTAGAGTAATGAATTATAATTTAATCTAAGCCAAAACAAAATAATACAATTAGAAAAATACAAACGAATTGAAAAAATTAAAATAATGTAATATTATTATTATTATTATTAAATACAACAGCTACTAGATAATCCATCTCTACTAGATGGATTATCAGGAAGTGATTTAGAGATTAGATATGCCCAAATTGCGCGAGAAATAAGAATATATAAGCAAGAATCTATCAAAACTCGATTGATGAGGGTTAAATCAAAATCAGCGACTATTAGCGCTTGTCTCGATTTCGCAGCCTGTAAAGGTGCATCTAATTGGCTTTCTAATGGAAACCTCCGGACTCACCCATGAAATGTTTGTGTGGACACAATTTTGATATTTGTCATGCTGTTGCTTGTCAGTCCGGTGGTATTCCAACAATTAGACATAACGTGGTTCGTGATATTATTGCTAAAGAACTAGCCGATGTATGCAGTTCAACATCAATTGAACCTCCTTTACAACCTTTGCCTGAAGGAATAGTTTTCAAAAATTCCACAACGACCCTTGATCGTAATTCTAGAGTTGATGTTGCGTGTTACGGTCTGTTTGGGGATAAGACGGAGCGGTCATTATTTGACATTTGTGTTTTCAGCCATCTTGCTCCTTCTTATTCATCTGGCACGACAAGCAATGCTTTTAACTATCACGAGGCTAGAAAAAACTCGAAGTATGGTGAAAGAATAGCACGGTTTGAACGATCGTCATTTTATCCTATTGTTCTTGCCTCCAACGGTGCCCTTGGCAGTACAGCACAGATGATTTTAAAGAAAATAGCAAAGATACGAGCAGATAGAACTTGCGATAATTACAGCGCCAGTATCCGAAATATAAGGAGTAGAGTCGGTTTTGCTTTAGCAAAAATGTCTTCGATGTCTATACGTGCTGCTCGTACGTCGAAAATTTAGTCAGTTAGTCAGCATGGAACAAGACTTAATAACTATTATTTGACTGTATTCTTAAATGTTTGTATTAAAAAAAATTATAATATTAAAAAAAAAAAATTAAATACAACAGCAGCAAAAGAGCGTAGAGCTCGTACAGGCTGGGTACAGGGTTAAAAAAAATATATCAATGAAAATCCGATTGTTTTAAGTTAGTACATTCTTCAGATTTCTCTTGAAGGACAAAATACTGGAGGCCGAAACCACTTGACTTGGTAGCTTATTCCAGCTTTTCCACGTTCGGTTGACAATTGTGTTAAATCTTCTTCGTGGACGAATGTGGGTCTTTAACGTGAGGTGATGTCCCCTCAATCTGTTTGAATTTCGAAGTTCGAACAGTTTGCGACAAACATGTTCCCTCTGCCCTTTTTGAACATTAAGCGCTGTCCACACAAACATTAAATCAGATGACTTTAAAGATTTCTTCACTGTGGTCACACCAAGTGCGTGAAGTCGAAAAATGAATGAGAGCTTGCGTTGGCTGGGTACAAGATGTGTGGCCTTGCGTAATATGGATTCGTACATGTTCATCTCTGTCATAGTTTGAGGGTGACAGGCAGGTGAAGCGTATCTCATTAAAGATAAGACATAAGCATTGTAAATTAACTTAAAACTGGATGCGTCAAGCTGGCCAATGGTTCTTCTAATAAGTCCTAAAATTCGACGGCATTTAGCAACTGTGTGACTGGTATGTGGGATGGTCGATAAGCTTCTATTTACGATCACTCCAAGGTCTTGAAATTGGAGAACTGTTTCAATTTCTCTTCCGTCAATGGTATATGATGAATTGATGTGTAGATGTCCGATACGCATATGTTTTGACTTATCGGGGTTTAATACCAGTCCCCGTTGATTACACCATACCTTAATATTATCAATGTCTCTCTGGAGTATCATTGGATCTCGGCTATCGATTATTGGTCGCCAAATTTTCAAGTCGTCGGCATATAAACCACATGGACTCGAAATAGCTGTAGTAAGCTCGTTGATGTAAATAATGAAGAGCAATGGACTGAGTACCGATCCCTGAGGAACACCGCGTCCAGGATTTCTTGTTTTTGACATTTGTTTATTAGCCAATACAGTAATCTTCCGATTTCTAAGGAAGGAGTTAATCCAATTAAGGAGGGTTCCTCTGATGCCGTACTGTTCCAGCGTAATAAGGAGGACATCATAGTATATCCGATCAAATGCTTTGCTGAGGTCGAAAAACAAGACATCAACACTAACTCCAGCCTCGGCATATCTGGTCCAATCACTCCTCGCAAGTATGAGGTTTGTGACAGTAGATCTTCCTGGGCGGAAACCATGCTGGTTGTCGCAGAGTACTTGGTTATCTTCTAGGTGCCCGATGATTCGTTTAAAAAGCAGTTTCTCTAGCACTTTACAAGCAACGCAGGTAAGGCTTATGGGCCGATAGTTGCTTGCTAGATTACGGTCGCCTTTTTTGTAGAGAGGTCGGATTATAGAACATTTCCAATCTGATGGTATACAGCCTGTTGACAAGGAGAAATCGAATATGGTGTGTAAAGGTTCATATATTACTGGTGCAAGTTCCCGAAGAAGAATTGGAGGAATATTGTCTGGTCCTGCCGCAATTGATCGTGGTAGCTTTAGAAGTTCGTTAAGAACCTCAAATTTATCAAATGGAGTAAATTCGTAACACGGATATTGAGCTGTGGAGAATCTGGGGCAATACTGACAGGTAGGACTCTCTAGCGTGAATTGATCTAGGAAAATATTGGCAATTGCTTTGTCATCAGATGTGAGCTCACCGGTTTCCATAAATATAGAGTTAATCTCAGACGTAGTTGATTTTAATGAGCTGATATGTTTAAACAATTTACTGGGAAATCTTTTTAATGATCGACAAAGATTGGAAACGAAGCACCTGCGTTTCTGACGTTTGAGTGCCGTAACTTGATTTCGTAATTCCTTGTAATCGATCCAAGAACAATTCTGTTCTTTAAATTTTTTGTAAATTTTGTCTCTTGTCTTAATCATTTGTTTAATCTGCGAGTCAAACCAAATGGGAGTTTTGTGGGATGTGCGCTGACGTTTTAAAGGGGAGAAGTAATTTAGAGCATTGATCAAAGTAGATTTGAAATTTTCCCAGCACTGATCGATGCCAATTTCATATGGATTAGGCCATTGAATGTTTCGAATAGCTTGCGTCATACTTGCGAAATTCGCTTTGAAGGGATTCAATTCGGGTTTTGCCGAGGGGGCTGTTCTAAAGAGACTGACAGAAAGCGCCAGCCTAATGACACAATGATCACTGTGGCCAATAGGGGGGCTGAGAGAGATTTCATCAATTGTGGGTTCCTCTCGTGATAAGCAGAGGTCTAAAATGGCAGATGATTGCTTCCTCCTTCTAGTGGGTTCGTGAATATGCTGGGTTAGATTGAGATCGTTGAACGTATCAAGGAGATTGGATGATTCAACATCACAACCATGTGTCGAAGTATATAGGTCCCAATTGACATAAGGCATATTGAAGTCTCCTAGGATAATGATCGGTGATAAGCTTGTTAGGTGATGTCGTAAAGAGATGACAATCTTTTCAGTTGCGGAGCGCGGAGAGCGGTAAAATAAACCGATTTTTAGTTTCTGTCTCTCAGGAGAAGATACTGTTGCCCACAGATATTCGTTGTATGAATCATCTGATACAATGCTGTGCTCGATGATGATTAACGGTTGCTTGACGTATAATACAACTCCACCTTCTTTTAGGGCGGTTCGATCCGATCGTATAACAAAGTAGTCTGAGATTGAGATTTCAGTACCAGATATATCGTTGTTGAGCCAAGTTTCGCTCAATGCTATGATGTTTGGGTTCATTGAATTAAAGACACGATATTTCGTCGAATTTGTTGTACATGCTTAAACAGTTAGAGTACATGACGGAAATATTATTTTTAAAGTAACGGCAGTGGTGAGGTGTCGCTGTTGGTGTTGAAATGGGATTGATGTTTACGTGTTGGATGCACGAATCTGTGCGGCGGAGAGTATCGATGGAACGGTTAGACGGATTCCGAGGCTGAATCGCGTATTTACCATTCGCCGCACAACTTAAATTTTTTTAACAATTAGATATTTTCACCGTTTTGAAATCTTTGTTAAAGCTCGTTCCTTACAGATTTCAATCTGTTTCTATCTTCAGTGCTGAGGTCAGGTAGAAGTCTGATACTGGAGCCCCTTAACTTAAAGGAATTCTTGATGATTTGCTTACTAGTCTCGGGGCTATCAACAACAACTTTCAAAAGCCTTGGTTTGGTACCATCTTGTTTCTTCCCAATGCGAAAGAGGTGTATTACCTGTCTATTTTGTTCGACTGATATTTCTGTTGGGAGAACAGTTGAAAGAACTTGCTTTACTGAATCAACATCATGTTTAATCCGGATGAGACTGTTTGGACTCGGTGATTCATTTAAATTTACAATGATAAAACATTTATCCCGATCGAATGTTCGGCGTTTATGTCGTTTAGGCTCAGATAGAATAGGTATATTGGGGTTATCAGTGTTGTTTACAGTGGATTTGGTATGATTTATCATTTGTTTTAGTGTTCCATCCATTTTATATAGACTATGGGTTGTTTGAGGACAATAAAAAGTTGGGAGTGCTGTGTGATGTGGTGCTTCTGTGTTTGTTTCCGGCCTTGGATGTGTTTTCTGAGTGATATGGAATGTTTGTTTCTGTGTATCCTTGTGAGAAATGATGGAATTCTCTAGATTTGACGAATCCAGGAAATCGGATTTAAGGTTAGATAAGGAAGTTTCAAGGGTTGTTGCCTTTACGATTCGCGATCTTGCATGTCCTCGTGTCCAAACTCGAGTAGGGGTAGATTTCCGGAATGTTGAAGTATCAGATGTTGCCGTTATGTTGATCGGAGCGATTTCATTGTCTAGTGAAGGTACTGTATCTTGCTCGAATACTTCACATGTATAAGGGATATCTGATCGTAATGGTTTATCAGTGTATTCGGTTAGTGAGCGTAGATCGTTAATAGTCTTATTTAAATTTGCAATTGCAAGAGCTGCACAGAAACCACAATAGAAATTGCGACTCGTCATTGTTTGAGAACTGTCTGAGGGGAAGCTTACTTTGGTCCATATCGTGCAGCCGTGAGAGTCACATACCACTTCATTATCTGCGTACCTAACCGATTTTGTTGTATTGTTGTGTTTCGCTTGCTTGTTGGTCTTCTTTGTCATATTTTTGTCATATAATGTGATATAGTACTGGAATTCAAATTTCCATCAATTTTTCAAACGGAAAATTCGTTATTGAATAATGGATCCGACCAACAGATTTCGTTTATTGCGGTATCAATGGAATTTGATTTAAATTTCAATTTTGAGTTTTAAATTGTAAGAACTTTATATAATCAAGACAATTTTAAATTCTTTAATCGTTGAAGTAATCGTTGTAATCGATATAATCGTTGTAAACGTTGTAATCGTAGCAATCGTAGTAATCGTAGTTTGTAAGAATTCAAAGAAATGCAACTCAAAATTATGCTACTTGTAAGTAGTTAATGGGTATCAGGATAGTTTAAACTCCTGATAAGTGTTAGATTGACAACTTTCTCAAGGTTTATAATGTTTGACTAGTATTTGTAACTTGTGACTTCGCTGTTTTGTTTGCGGTAAGCATTCCCAAATGAAGTGTTTTAAAAGAAGTTATTGTAATTTGTGTAAGAGTTTCAATACCCAAGACTTATTTTAAGGTCTTATTTTATTGAAATAATAAATTATAATTTAATTTAAGGTTGTAATCGGATTTATTATTAAGTATTAAATTAGGTTCTTTTTAATAAAATACGCTTCTAGAATAATGCGAAATAACAAATTACTTTCAAATGATAAAATATAAGCATTTTCAAAATCAACGGGGGAAACAAATTGTGAAACATTTTTTTGTAATCCTGATGCTGATAGCAGGAGCTATCGAAATATAGAATTTTTATCAAATAAAGGATATTTTCTTCTCCGTTCCTGTAATAACTATATATTTGAAATGGAAGAAGATTGTGGGTTTAGTATTTATAATCGAATATTTTATCATGCAAATGTTTGAATATGAAGGTTAACACTCGTATGTTATCTAAAAATAAATCCATCTGTATTGTATTGAATAAATTAAAGCATTAAAATAGTGGATACTATAGTGGATACTTAAGTCTACTTTGCTAATTTTTCCATTACGAACTGTCCAGTAAAGTAGATCGTTCGAACTGGACTACCAAGTACTTCAACACCATCGACTACTATTTGAATACCGAATTTATCGAAATGCTTATGGGATTAGCAGAAGTTACTGTGGTTTAACAGCAATTTACATTTATTCACTGATAAAAAATCAACATTTTAGTCCTTTAACCAAAAACATCTTCCAAACTTTCAACAAGTATTCACTTTCTCTGACAAATCACGTCATTGGCGTGCCACTTACGCAGAATTCGTTGAACATTTTTCACTGATATTTCAATTAGAGGAAGCGAAACAGCGGTAAAGGCATACATCGCTAATAGATTCGCTTTATGAATTGTATATTAATGAATTATATGAATTATACGAATTACCTTATAAATTATATTAAATATATAATATATAATATATTACTATATATAATATATTACTATATATAGTAATATATTCAGATTACTTTACAGAAAAAAAATTGTATAGTTTGTGATATTTCAGTATCGTTAAGTTGGCAGGTGTCGGAATTCCTTCTCAAACAATGGGGCTGTCCTACGTTTTTGCAAGGTTGTATCCGTTGGAACAGTCAGGTCGAATTTAGTTGTCCAACTTTCTGACGCCGTTCGGTAGTTAAAGTCACTAGTGCCTAAGCGATTTGCCAAATGCTCTGGGATTAATAGCGCACTTAAGTCTTTCGTGCGCGAAACAGATGAACAAGGGCCGGTATAGATAACTCTCCCACACGCAACACACTCAGTCCACTCATTTTAACAGGTAGTGAGGCTTGACGCCAGGCTATGTCAGAGAGCCTGAGGTTAAGGATTTCCTCCAGAGAACTGCAAACTTCCACGTCGAAGGCTTTCACGAGGCCGCTTGTGTAACACGGTGCGGAGCGTAAAAGGAAGTTGATCTTTGGCAGCGTCAAACAATGTCGAAGTATAAAAAAGGCGTCGTGCTTCGCAAGTTTTAAGAGCTTTGGGCCTACCTGCTGAAGTTGTGTGATAGCAGATTCCAAGAACATATCGAGGTGAAATCCGGCGCAAAGCGGAGCGCCTAGCAAGTCCGCGGATGACACATCACAGACTTTTCCGTTTGGCATTATATCAAGTAGAGGTTGAATATAGGTACCGCTTTTAGAAATCACTTAGCATTTGTCTGGTCGTAAAAACAATCCAATTTTTGCTCCTTGAGTTTGAATGTGTTCGATATCATTGATTAGAGTGGAAACTTCTCCCCTATGCAGCGGTCATCCAGATACCAAACAGCTAATGGTGACAAAAGGCTGTGGGTCAGACTGTTTATGGTAAGTGAGAACAGGAGAGGACCGAAAGGATCCCCTTGTTGTACTCCCTCTTTTGAATCAGTCACATTGTCCTCGAAGAGAAGTGTGCTTGGGTAATCGTAGCACATTTCCACGAAGTCCTGGATCCCCGGGATTTCCTTCTTCACAACTTGAAGGACTGCGCCTCTGCTGATTGAGTTAAAGGCATTTTCAAAGTCTAACTTTACCATCGCTGAATTGCCTACCAAACCGTGTTCTGCAAAACATCTCGCTGCATGAATTGCGGCCTCGACACAACCAGGCACACCGACGCCAAGTTGATTTGGAAGAAGCATGTCAACCACTCTCTCGGTAGCAAATCTGCAAGCCGCCTTAGCAGCTAGCCTGCGGAAGGTACACCCAACAGGTATAGGCCTGACTCCACCGTACCTTTTTACGAAAACCAGAAGCTTGCTCCGCATAATATAGGCCTGATCGAGGTTGCCACTTTACCCGCAAGGATGTTACTTGTTAGCTCACAAATAGATTTCAGTAGTATGTCTCCTGCGACACCACTCGAACGACTCGAACCAGGTCACGTAGATGAGAAGGACTCAAGCCATCAGCGCCCCCAGCAGAAGACGGTGGAAATGACTGGAGAGCCGACAAGACAGAAGGACCCGAAATAAGTGGACCTAAATCGAGATTTGACCGCGGACGTGCGCAGCTTTTATTATAAAGAAACCGCCGTTCTGGATGTTTGCGACGCAAAAGCTCGATAGTCTGCTCGTCCGCACTCAACAGCTGGTTGTTATCGGCAAGCAGTCGTACCGCTCCACGAATATCACTATCCTCCAACTTTTTATAAACCTTGTTTCGAAGTTGATCTACCCGGCGTTATACAGGTTTAGTTCTTGGTGTACTGGTTGTTGTGATTACCCCCTGGACCGTACGACATGCATGCTGACTTTAACGTCGACCCTAGCGACACAGTAGTGTTACCCCTGTTCGTTAGTGGCACGCGCAAGACTGATTTCGCGAATCCGAGTAGTTGTATCCATGGATTATTGTTTAGCGGGCAAGCGTCGACAGCATTTATTAGTTCGACAAGCTTGGTTGCTATTGTGGGCCTCGCTGCACGTTGTATTCGCCGAACCAGACGTACGTTCTCGCAAAGTAGTTCCATGCTCGATAACGAACTTTGGAGGCTTGGGAAAGCGTTTGGATTGCCATTGGAGTAGGCAGCTGCTGTATTTAGTTTGTGAATCGTTGGAGGCTTGCCGGAGCCAGGGCAAGTTGAGCCTCGACCGTGCTGCCGAACGAGTCTACTTGTCACAGGCATAAAATTCCGGCAGCATACGTAGCATTGTACTCGCATAAATCCGTTGTAAGAATGTATGTATATTAGATTGTATTTAGACGTTTGTGTATATTAATCTCTCAAACTTATTTTATTACTTTATGAATTCTATCCTTTGGATATAATGCAATTTACGGCAACAAGTAAAGATGCTGTTTTTTATGTGCTAGATAAAACAACTGACAGGGTGCAGTTTCGAGATATTTGCTTAAGATAGTTGGCTGTTTACCGCATTCAATGCATTAGTTGCTTATATTAGGAGAACACATTTCTTTTAACCATTTATAAATAAAGGTTTTCTTAAAATACAAAAGAGTTAAATGAAGACATAATTAACAACAAAACAAGTCAATAAGTCGAAAATCAAGCATAATCTTAAATTCGTCATAGTAGTCTTCTTCAATCCACTTCTTCTTTACGGCCTCAGGTCCAGGGGTATCTGAGCCCACCAGGGACCAAGGACTTTACCTTGGACAACGCCACAATTAACAGGCATAGCAAAAGATATGCTACTGCCAATCCTCACTCGAAATGATCTGTTGCAAAGAAAATCACGAATCCAATTGTGCAATGTTGTAGAAACATCGTAGTGAGCTAACAAGCTGATAAGGCTCTTATGTGGGACCCGGTCGAAGGCTTTCGAGAAATCAATAAAGATTATATCGACCGAGCTGCCAACACTCAACGATTGGGTCCACATTTCACGACCGACCGTGACAAAAACCGTGCTGGGCGGACGAGAGTTGGTCTGTAATCACTACATAATAATGCAATGAATTTTTTGGGAATAGGAGCAACAATCGCTGTTTTCCATCCTTCTGGCACACTTCCAGTGGCCAAAATTTTAGCAAAAATCTCAGCAAGAAGATAGGTCAAGTAACTCGACAATACTTTGAGCAGGAATGACAAAATGTCGTCGGGGCCAGCCGCATTAAAAGGACGAACATTGGCAAGATACTCTTGAATTTCAGTAGCGTATATTGGCCGGAAATTAGTATGCTCAGGAATAGGGCAGCCGTACCATTTTAAGTAAGAAGTAAGATGTGATAATGTAATTGAGAACGATGATGCGAGAGTATCAGCTATATCAGTTTCAGCTGTAACCAGGTCGTTCTCTGAGTGCACGTTTGATTGCGGTATTAAGAGTTCTAGTTCGCCGAGCATAGGACCAAAATAGCTTGGAGCTGCAATTTACTTTTTCGATGGTTGCTGATACGAATCTCTCGCGTTTGGATATCTTCATGTGAGTACAAACGGTTCTAAAATGTCTATAAACGTTGGTAATGTGCCGGAGCGAGCGAAATAACTTCCACAAGCGATATCGTACACTTAACATCAGTTTCAGATTCTGATCGAATTATGCATGATGTTTTGTATTTGGCGAGATGACACGTTGGTTTCTCATTACCAAGCCAACATAGCTTCTTTACGTTGATAGCTGATGCTAACTCTTCATCACCTTCATGCAATAGGTGCGAGAATGCCTTACGTAGATTAGACACGTCATAATCTATACGGTTCTGTGAATTTGCTACATTGGACTCAGGAAGTTTAATGAATACCATGTTATATATCCTATCATAATGATGCCGAATCTGCTCAACCGATTTTTCGTTGAGAAAATCACTAAGCTTGATAGGACTAGAGTTCGTTGCTATATGACTACTAGCTGGAGATATGTTGCTTGAAGATGCGACCAAGCTGGACGTCATTAAATGTCCGTAATTATCATTGGTGTCAACAATTTGCACATTATAGGGTGAATCGTGAATTATATTATGCCTCGAATTCGATGAATCCGTCAGTATCGCAACTGTGCTAGCATGACAATGGCGCAGGTCGCCACTCGCATTTTGTTAAGAGACGTTTGAGAACGCGTAGTTTTAAAACAGGTATCTTGCGCCTTTTCTATTGAGAACTGTCTAGTAATAGTGATAGATTTTTTATATCCTCTTTTCCAAGTACGGGTCAGTGTCAATGATCATACAATAACTGAACTTCCATTCTGAGGCGTATTGTTTAGTCCGTTCGAGGTAATCTCATGAGAAATACGATCTGCATTCACTTCACAAGCAGGAACTAGATCCGCATTTGTACTGTCACTGAGCAAGGCTATATCCGACTTATTCTCAGCACTGGTCTTACGATAGTCAGCATTACGAAAACCACATAAAAACGATCGATCCTTATATTGCAGCTCTTCGTTTATCCTGACATTTATAAACCTCACAACCTGGAGTATCACACACCACCTCGAGTTGAATCCATTCTCTTTTCTTCTTTTCTGTATACTTCTTGTTTCCGCCCATATGTAATTGTAGCTATGTGTGTAAATTTTAATCCAATTGTAATCCAATTGTAATTGTAATTTTAACGTTGCAAATGCGTGCCAGTGCACGCTTACATGACCACAACAAAACAAAAATTTAAATCATGTGTCGAGAAGTTGTGATCGGAGGAGGTGTTTGAATGTGATAAAGGAGAAAGCGCGGCGGACGTCGAGAGGGAGTGGATTCCAGGCGAGTGAGGTGGCGACGATGAAGGATCGAAGATCATAGTTGTTGGAGTAATTAGGAACGTGGAGTAAGAGGGTACGACGGGAACGCAGCGATAGCGGGTGGGGCGAGTGTCTTCTAAGAAAGGAAGGTTGATGAACGATGGAAAGCCTACAGCGATGAGACGAAAAGTTACGAGAAGAAGGCGGATTTTGATGCGGATGTGGATGGTTGGCCAGGAGAGTTAAGGCAAGATATGTGGATGTGTGGTCGAAGCGACGGAGACGAAAGAGCACTCGAACGGCGGTGTTGATTATTCGTTGTAGGGGTAGGATGATGGATTTTGGAGAATTGGCGAAAAGGCTAAGGCAGTAATCGATTTTAGGGAAAAGAAGCGATGAAAGAAGAGACATACAAGAACGGAAGTCGATAAGGGGGCGGATACGGCGGATGTCACGAAGAATTAAGTTAGACGAGCGGACCTTGTCACGGACGAAGGGTTTAAGGGAAAGGTGATCATCGAAATGGAAGCCTAAGAAAGTGAGATTGTGGACTATAGGGATGATCGATGAGGCAAAAGATACAATGGGAGGAGATATGCTTGGTTTACGGGGAAGGATCCACAGTATTTTGGACTTGTCAGAGTTCAGAACTAGATGGAGATTGGAGAGACGTTCGTAGATATAAGAAAGACAGTTCGAGGCAGGAATGCCGATATTGTGTATGCGATTGCGGATGCATAAGCATATATGAGGGTGTGATCGGCGTATTGCATGACGTTAAAGGAGAAAGGTTTGATAAACGGAGAGAGATCGCCAAGCAGAAGAGAGAAAAGCAGGGGACCTAGGACTGAACCTTGTGGGACCCCGCAAAAAATAGGGATGGGAGGGGAGGATGATGAATTAGAACAGACGCGAAAGGAACGGTCGGATAGATATGAGGCAAACCATGCTACGGAGGAAGAAGAAAAGCCGTAATCATAACGAAGGCGAGAAAGGAGGACGGAGTGGTCGACAATGTCGAAGGCGGAGGAGAGGTCGAGGGAGATGAGAACACTATATAGAGCCTTGTCTCGAGAAATGAGTAAGTCGTTGTAAACTTTCATGCAGGCGATTTCTGTGGAGTGATTAGAGCGGAAAGCGGATTGAAAAGGAGGGTACAGATTGGATGAGGAGAGATAAGCGTTGATTTGTATTAAGATGAGGCGTTCTAAGAGCTTTGAAAGAGTAGGGAGTAGTGAAATGGGGCGATAGCTAGAAGGAAGGGAGGGGTCGAGCGATTGTTTCTTAAGGAGGGGACGAACGATTGCGGATTTCCAGTGTGAAGGGAAGATACGACTGCGGATGGACGAGTTAAACAAGGTTGTGAGAAATGGGGATATCGATGAGCATATAGATTTTAATATGTGGGTAGGCAGGGGATCGGCAGGTGAGGTTTTGTTGGGCAAGGACATGAGGACAGATGATACTTCTGTAGGTGATACAGGGAGAAGATGAAAGAGTTCCGGAAGGATGAGTGTAGACTGGGCAGAGTGGGATAGGATGGAGACCGGGGTGTGAGAGAGCAGCGTGGATACTTTAGTCTGGAGAAATGACGAATAATCATTAGCATTGATGTTGCACGGCGAAGAGGAGCGAGCAAGGATTGAGTTAAAAGTATGCCATAGAGTCTTAGAGTTGAATGAAGTGATGATTTTATGCTGCCAGAAGGAGTTGCATTTGGTACGTAGTAGGTTGAGATGAGACCGGCGAAGAGCAAGATAGGAATCACGGAAAGACGGAGTGATCGAGCGGAAATCACGTCTGAGAGAGCGGTGATAGACTCGAAAAGCATGGCGGAGTCGACGCTTTGAGAGTAGGCATTGGATGTCAAACCATGGGGCACGGTGCAAGCGACGGTGTGGGTGAGACTTGAAGGGCAAGAGAATATCGAGAGTGGATGTGAGTTCAGAGTCGAAAAGAAAGGCGAGATCGTGAGGAGATGAATATGTTATTGTGGGTATAGGATAGAGACGATTTGAGTAAGGCAGAACGAAAAAGGAGATGTCAAGATTACTTTAATAGCGACGTAGGATTGTAGGTGTGTGAGGGGGTGTGGTTTGAGTGAGATCAAAGGTGACGAGAAAGTGATCGGATATACCACGATCGAAAATAGACAGTGAGGTGTAGGCAGCAAAATGATCGGGGACAGCGATGATGTTGAGTGCCCCACCAAGGATATGTGTGGGGGCAGTGGAGATGGGTTTGTAGTTATAGTTGGATAGAATGTTGATGAACTGGATGGACTTGGTGGAAGAGGGGTGGTCGAGGCGGATGTTGAAGTCGCCAAGAACGATTGAAGGAATTTAGGACAAAGAACAGTGAGACAGGAGGTCAGCTAGTTTTGTAAAAAATAAGGATGTAGGAGCTGATGAACCAGGACGGTATACAATGGCGAGATCTAGCGTGATCGGGTTAGAAGAACGACAAGTAAGCAGTTTGAAAGAGCAAGGACTGAGAGGGGAAGTGATTTTGCGAAGAGACGCGGGGTGACGGGCGAATGCGACAATGCCGCCATGATTGCAGAATTTAGAAGGGGATTTGCTGAGGGGGCAAGCGGATTCGACTAGTGAGCAACTAGCAGAGAGCAAACAGCGGATGGAGAGGTCGTCAGAATCGGAGTGCCAGGATTCGGTGAGGCAGAAGAGATCGATGGATTTCTTGGTGAATAGGTTGAGGATGAGATCGGATTTACTGAGAATAGATGTAGTGTTGAGGAGGCCGAGGCGGAAACCATGTGTGGTGGTGATAGGGGCTAGTGGAGAAGACACATAGGGGAGATGGAAGCGCCATCGAATTTTTGGGCGGGTGTGGACAACTTGAAAATTTCCGTGGATGTTTCGGATGGAGAGAGATGTTTCGCCGTTTTCCTCGCGACGGCGTTTTTCGATGCAGGCAGATGAGAGTTGAGCGATTTCGGAGGGGGTGCAATCGGGGAAAATGCGAGTGGATGAAGAGGACATGAGTTTGAATCGTTGGAAGAGGACAGAAGACGCGTGAGAGCAATGCTTGAAAAATATTTATAGGAGAGGTGGCTGGGAAGCATTAGATTGAGAAGATTTGTTTATGCGGATGAATGCGACAGGAGATATGTTGTTAAAAAATGATGGTTTATCCGCAGGAACAAGAGACGAGAGGATGGATCTGAATGCGGAAACATCGTGGTCGAGACGTACTTGTGGAGATAAAGAGGTGAAAGGAGTTATATTAGTGACGATGACGCAACGATCGCAGGAAGGAAAGCGTTTCCGTAAGGGAGGACGAGTAACGTGAGTTGGTGAGATCACGATAGGAGAGCTGAGGGTTTAGGATATCAAGGGAGTAGGTTTCACTGCGGAAGACAAAGATTTGATAATAGAGAGGGTGGTGAGCGATGTGAGGAAAGATTATGGGTGGAAAGATTGTGGAGGTTTGTAGAGGTTATTTTGATTGAGGGATGTAGGTTATTGAGAAACGAGACAGAAGGGAAGATACAGGGGCTGTCGGGAAGTGTAGACATATGATTAGAAGTGCATGTGATTACAGAATCAGTGGGTTGACGAAGGACATCATAAACGACTGTAGTGGTTTGAGTTGACACGTTGGAGGTCGATATGTCATTATGGGAGAGGTCGCGTATGAGTTTGTTGGCACAAAAGCTGCATAGGAAGTCTTCTTTAGACTTACTGCTGTCGCATGCGATTGTAGTCCAGACGCTGCAGTCGTGTGTCAAGCACTGTACTTGTTGTTGAGCACAGTTGGTGTCGGTCACAGCTGTCTTCTTACTTCCTCCCATCGACGTCGTTGTTGTTAAAACTGTGTTATTTGATGAATTGATCTGGAACTGGATTGATCTAGAACTGGATTGATCTAGAACTGGATTGATCTGGAACTGGATTGATCTGGAACTGGATTGACCTGGAACTGGATTGGTCAGGAATGTAAGTAGTTAATTAAGTAATCAAGAAAGTTTAAATTGATTATTGTTCAATGAACAATAATAGTAGTCATGAAAGTTCAATTATTGATTAATAATTGACTATTATTGACTATTCTGTTGAGTTTCTACTAATCCAACACGTTCAGCAGACGACTTGTTATTCATCGTGAGTAGGTTGTGTGCTTGATTTGGTGTTTACCAGACGTGCTATGATATTGTCAGTGTCGATTATCTTCCTCCTGTAGGTGGAAGTGGTCATTGCGTACTTTCCTTGCGGGTAGCACCAAACTTCAAATGTTGTCATCAGCAACAAAAAAGTTTGAGCGTCATTGGTCAAGGGTGAATAAAGAACATGTTTTAACTTTCTGCCAGCGATATTCGCTCTCGTTTTCGACAACAGATAAAGTATCACTGGGAACCTTTTTACGATTGCCTTTTGAAATTATCTGATATAATTGCTACAATGCGTGCGACCTCTCAAGTAACTCAACTTCCTGCAATAAGTTCAACTCAACTTCTTGCAATGAGTTCACATCCTGAACTCATTGCAAGCTTTAGATATGTCAGAAATCTTTGTTCTAGATTAAAAGCTTCAAAACGCCATAATTTTAGTGCTTTTTTATTATTCAGATGTAATACACGGGACTCGAGCCACTATTTTAGATAAATAGTAGAATTATTAGTGTAATTGAATTTACACCGAATACATTGTGTAGCTTATCACAATTATTTTGAATGTGAGGTATTTTGAATTTAGAGGTATTATCCGAATTACCTACTCAAATATGTTGATGAAGAAACGCTATACGATAAAGTTGACAGAATAAATGAAGGCGAATCACTGAACGACGAACAAATCGAAAAACGAAGAGAAAACCTAATTATAAAAACTTTAACCCTTTTTATAGTTTGATATCGTCGGTAGTGTATGCTAAATCCACTTAAAATTATTATGCTCGTTTTTCATATGTTAATCCTATCTAATTCAAAATTGGTTTCATGTCGAAGTAAACACCACTGGCTATATTGATGTAATCGTTTTATAATTATCATTAACTTAATGTAGTAAGTGTCTTAATGGCTAATTTAAGTAGGCTGATCAATTTTTTAAATACCCCAATCCGTCACATTATTCTTCATTATTTAATATATTAATATTTTTATTAAACTAAACAATCAATTAGAATATGTTTTCCAAAATCAGAAACTATTGTTAAAATGTTTTCAAAATATAAATAATTCGAAAAATATTAAAATGATATTATTCATTTATGCCTCCTCATGAGGAAAACATAGTGATTTATTTACGAGTACACCATTGGGTAACCCAGAGCAGGTGTAACAACAAATTATATTTTATATATTTGTACACTTGAAAGTGTCTCTGTAAAACAGCATTTCTATTAAAAAGAATTTAGTGCATGATACATGGTTAAACTGCAATACGCATTGCCATGCACAGAGCATAAGATAAATTCCACTTTATGATTCAGATTAGGGGTAGTTCTGCTTTTCGAGCTTTAAACACTGTTTAAGCGTGTGTTAAGGTGCGTATGGATGATTATCTAAGTCACGATACTGATGAGCTTCGTTAGAGCGAAACGCGTTTAACGTTGTTAAAGTTTGTCGTCACACATAGGATGACTGGGCATACTTAGCGACTTTGAATATTAGAATAATTCGGTTATATTTCTTGGTCTGATGAGGATATGTAGAATGCTGTCTGGTGTTTATGCCTCTTCATAGGAAAACATAGTGATTTATTTATGAGTACACCATTGGGTGTCCCAGTGCATATGTAGCAACAAATTAATAATAATAGATTTATTAATAAATAAATAAACATGCAGGATAAATAGAATAAATACAAGAAGACAGTTACAGTCTAAATATTCATCAAATCTTCTTCATAGATGATTGCCATTCTTCAACTGCAGCCCGTCTTCTTCAAGAATTATGGCCTCGAATCCATGGAGATCTGAGCCCGCTAACCAATCCAACACGCCGCTCTCCGACTGAACCACCCAGGGTCTTTCACCTCCTGAATGATCCAATCGAAGCGGACTATGCTGGGTAAACTAGAGACAAGGAGCTTTAGGAACCTTAGTCTGAAGGTTCCTGAAGGAACCTTCAGGTTCCTGAAGAGAGCTAGGGCCCATCTAGCTCTCTTCAGGATACGTTTAAGTCTATCCGGGTCAGCTTTCGCTGACCAGCTCACCGTAATGTTGAACCCCAGGTATTTTACTCGATTTTTTCCAAGAAGGGACGTCCTCTTGGAAAAAAGACAAATCCCGAGATAGCCCAGGTACTCCAAAGGCGTACCTGGGTTTTCTCTTTCAATGACAGATGTAGGGCTCGTTTCAGGGCCCATCTAGCTCTCTTCAGAATACGTTTAAGTCTATCCGGGTCAGCTTTCGCTGACCAGTTCAACGTAATGTTGAACCCAGGTATTTTATTCGATTTGTGAAGGTAGGGAGTGGTTGATTAGTCAGGATGGAAGATAGAGCTGAGAGTGCTAATCTCTTGAGTTTTTTCCTTGTTACAGGTGCGCCATGAAAGACAACCACCTGCGATTTGGAGCAGTTTAAAACAATGTTTGAAATGGGCAGCTGATCTTTTAATCTTTTAAAGAAACGGCTGATGTCAGAGACTACATCTTTGCACCTGCGTCCAGAGAATAGGGCTGTATTATCATCAGCATATACCACAAGATGTTGATCGCGTTTGAATTTTTTGAATTTTTTGGAGGCAGCAAGATATTGAATTTTTTGGAAAAAGTGGAGAGCCTTGAGGCACACCTGTAATAGGGTAGAACTGACGTACATCAGGGTCGTCTTCATAGAAGAATCGCTTGCTGTACAGCAAAATTTCCACCCTGTTAACAATTCTCACATGCAACCCGAGGGACCTGAGAGAAGTGATAACAAAAGGAATGGAAATGCGGTCAAATGCAGCCGAAAAGTCAAAAAAGACAGCCACAGCAAGCTGATGACTTTTATCTTGACAAAACTGTTGCACTTCACCTATTGCTGAATGGACCGAGCGATCTTTTACGTATCCATGAAAACCTGGTGGGATTAAATTTCACCTACTTAGAAGGTCGCGGATTTTACGCGCAAGCGCCTTTTCGTAAATGGAGATGAGTGAGTTTTGAATAGAAATAGGCCGCAGATCTTTTGGACATGTAATCGACTTCTTTATAGGGAAAAATACGCGACGGCTAATATTAATGTTAACAATGTCGGACGGGGAGGCTAATAGCATTGTTATGGCGACATCCTTCTTCTGACTGTCAGTCAAAAACTGACAGACACGAGTGGAGAGATGCGCAAGGGTACTGGAGGTGCCAGGTAGTGGTCCCAAGGAGTTAAGGATATCTGTAACAGATAAGTCCCTACTCCTGAAGTCACACCAAGGCGGGAGTGGTTGGGGTGATTGAGTGGCTCCATAATTGTGTAGGGATAGTGACTCCTCCAAAACTTTATCAAGGCCTATTCTACCAATCCAACCTAATGCTCTATCCTTCCAACAGAAAAACTTCTCATTCTTGAATATCTTCCAGAAGGAAGACTGAGAAGGGCTTAGGCGAGAAATGCTTGCCTTATCCCTGCTCAGCTTAAACCTATATCTAGTGCTCCAGTATTCATTCGAGAGGGCATGCCTGGCGGAAACAGAGAGATATGGAAGGTGTAGCATTTTAGCTAGGACCTTGAGTTTTGTTGGAGTGGGATTGTATATACGACCTTTATAGGTAGTCGATAGTATCGCGGTAGCCTGCGAAGAAAGGTAGTTATTAAATTCGGTCAAACTCTCATTCCAATTCGGGGGAAATGTTGGATAGCTGCCTGAAAGAAGGTCACACGGATGGGTTGAGAGTGTAACCTTCTTCTCCGCAACGTATCTTACTCTAACCGCCAACGAATTAGGTCATGAGATGTGGTATGTTGTTGGCGCGACCGCTTAGTACAGAAAGGTTTCAACAACCACTTCTTATGTAGCAGTAATATGTAGTTGTTGAGCAATGAAAGGTGGGGGATGATGGTTTGTGAATAAGATACTCGTTCTTGGATTCTCGGTTTGCTACATTTATCCAACGACCAGTTCTGTCGTTGAAGACACCAAGTAACATGTCATAGCCACTACCCAATATACGATCCAGGAGGTCAGAATTCTTTTAAATTTCTCCTGGCCGTATATAAATATTGACTATGCTGATGCGTTTACATTTCTTACGAAGTGATATAGCTAAACAAGATAGGACAAGACAAGAATAGTTAAGAAGGAGAGAAGATCTTAAGGAGCATTTAACTAAGGTTAAAAGACCTTGAGATGAAGATGAGTGAAGAGGGGTTATATACGGAGTGAAGTGGGTGCATACATGCTGAGGGATAAATCGAGTAATGTCCTGAGGGATACGGATAGACCGCGTCTCCTGAAGGACTATAACATCTGCATCTCTACCATATAAAAGGCTCAAAGCAGAAGCACCTCTCGAATTCCACTGAAGGATATTCAGTGAAAAAGGCTCAGGTTTACTCACCATTGTGGCAGATTAGTTTAACGGAGATGCCAACCTAGACAGAGCTAGGTGCAGGAGGGTTGCCCCTCCCGCCACTAGCTCCACCCAGAGCCGGAACCCCCAGGGCAATATCTTCATTTCCCATTGAGGAACTAACAGTCATTCTATCTTTCAGCATCTTGCCGACTTTAGGCGGTGGGACTGTTCTTGCGGATGCCCCCTCTTCTTAGAGTGGGGGAGGGTTTCAGCTCTTCAGGAACAGGCGCAGAGGTCGCCCCACGAAGGCCGAGACCAGGGGGCTATGATCGCTTGTATTAGTGATAATATTGCTTTCTTCT
This sequence comes from Pomphorhynchus laevis, assembly GCA_012934845.2. Taxonomy (NCBI): domain Eukaryota; kingdom Metazoa; phylum Acanthocephala; class Palaeacanthocephala; order Echinorhynchida; family Pomphorhynchidae; genus Pomphorhynchus; species Pomphorhynchus laevis. Next base: position 171,689 of record WNNJ02001187.1, on the reverse strand, counting down.
GGTGTTTATGCCTCCTCAACGTCATTAACATGTATTCGGCATCGCTGCTATGTTTGGTCTAGGAATATGTGCTGAAACCTGATAGCATATTAGTTCCTTTTGATTACCTCTAATCCATATTCTTATACATCGTCTGTTATTTATTTGTCAATTCATAAAACTGACTTTTATTTTTAATTTTAAATTTTGACTTGATATAAATATAAATTGTATAAAATCTTATAATTATTTATTATTTATCTTTATTTTTGATAAAGTATTAAGTACTGGATCACATATGGATCGAGTTGACTCTTCCAAAAGAGTTGAAACAATCGATCATTCACCCCATCTTCAAAAAGGGTGATAGATCCTCAATAGACAATTACAAAACCATGTTCTGAGCAACATGGTTTCCGTAAGGGATATTCGACAGTTACCAATCTACTTTCAGCCCATCTTGATTGATCAGCTAATAAAGCCGTATACATTGCTACTGACATTATATTCTTTGATTTCTATAAGGCATTTAACAGAGTAGACCACAGACTCCTAAATAAACAAGAGAAAAGGGGCATTCCATTTTTGCTTGTTAGATGGATTGTATCGTTTTTAAGCAATCTTAGTTATTGTGTGCATGTAGATAATTTTGACTCTTAAACGCGGCTATGTAATATAGGGGTGCCTCAAGGTTCAGTATTGGGTTTATTGTTATTTAATGTCTACATCAACTATCTCCAGGAATTTATTGATTCTCGGATGCTTTTATATGCAGACGATTTGAAAATCTTGAGGGCAATTCGTTCACCCAGTGATATAGTTTTACTGCAATGGGATATCGATGAAGTCGAAAATTGGTCTCTGCTCAATAGGTTGATTGTCAATATATCGAAATGTAAACATTTACATGTTTGTGGCGGAAATGCTCAATCTTCAGCTAATTATAGCTTTCAAAGCAGTGATATAGAACGAGTGAACAAATATAAGGACTTGGGAGTGTGGATAAACAGTGACTTGAGTACCGTCACACATACTGAACATGCTTGTTCAAATACGTTGAGGATAATTGGTCTACTTTGACGCACTTTCATTACACTGAATCAATTTGCACTACGTCCGCTAATCTTTGCTCATGTGTTGAGCAGTCTTCTATATGCTGCGCCGTGTGTGTATCCCCAAAATTCAAAAGAACATATAAGTTCAGAGAGGGTACTTTATAGAGCTACCAAGCTAGCACCGCAACTGAAATTTTTGTCGTACCCTGATCGATTAAAAGCACTTAGACTTGAGACTGTCACGTGGACCCGCCGGTATATCGATATGAGTATGGTCTGGCAAATTCTTAATGATTTGGATCATCCACTTCGGAGATTGTCTTCATTTGCGCTCATCCAATATCCTCCGAGGCCATAGTTTAACCCTGCGACGTGAAAGGATGAGAAAATCACGAGCTGTCCAATTTATTCGGCGAGTTGTATCTCTGTGGAATAGGCTTGGAGAGTCAACAGTGTGCAGTAGCAATATCAACGAATTTAAGAAGAAATTACTGATGGAGGATGCCATGAGGAAAGCTGCTTTTCCGTATTTGTTATACTTTTATTATATTTTCTTTTTTTTCTGCAGTGAACCAGCCAATTAAGCTATGCTTTTATGTGCTGTTGAAACATTTTTTAAATGTAACTATTATTTTTACAAAATATACACAAATATGAGTTCACACAAATCGGCCCATGAATATTTCAGTCATCAATTCAGTCACGTTCCATTGCCGAGTAAACGCTATTATCGTCATACACCATCTTGTTTTTCGAAGACCTGGGACTCCTCATGCATGCTGATGCAGCACGTGCTATGGCAAAGCCAATTCGCCTCTTCAAATGGCTGAGATTGTCTGAATAAGGCTGACGATTATGCTTCGCCTGTTTGATCGCGCCAAGCTGGATGAGTTGCATGACCGCTTTGCCGATTCCACCGGTAGTAGAGAAAATATTCCAAATTTGCTGAGCATTTCCCCCATAACAACGAATCAACTTCTGATGGACCAGCATTACCGTGAATTATTTTGCTAGTATTGATTATCTGATCTTCGTTTAATGATAAAAATTGAATCTATTGATGCTTCAAATTTGGGTTCAATGGTTTATGAATCAGTGCATCCGAATTAGCTATCGAAGCATTGGGGTGCAATTCCATCAACATTTGCTTCACTTGCTTGCCTTCCACAATTGAATCATGTGACAGTGTCTCTTCAGGAGACTGACCGCATCAAATCGCAGATGCTGATCAAAGCTTGCCAGACTTCATTAATCTTATAAAGTCTCGCTTCCAATTAGCTTTCTTGTTATTTGATTTTTGCTTGAAATTTTGCTGTAAGTAGAGAGCATCGCCATATAGTTCTACGTAGCGTTTTTCTGCCCACATCGTTAAGCGACGTTCCAGTGTTTTTCGAATAAATGAGATTCTCGTGTCGACGCGCTGTAGAATCAACTGGGAAAACACATACGCTATCTTGAGAGAGTATATTGATCCTTGTCGTGAGCAGGCACAGTCAGCGTATGTCAGCTAGGATCTCAATGAATTTGTGACTTACCGAGCAAACAGGTAGAGTTAATGAATTTGGTCGCCATTGACAAGTATGTTGGTACATATCTGAGAGTAATTGGAGGGTATGAAGCAAAGTTTTCACACACGCTATTACTCTCACATATCTGAGAGTAATTGGAGGGTATGAAGCAAAGTTTTCACACACGCTATTTGCCGATATGTTTCTGGATTGAATGTTTCTTGAATAAAATTTATGTTCCGGTCAGTGACATTTTGAGTTTCGTGTGAACATCCAGGATTACGACAGCAGTTTGGAGCAGAACAGTTGACACATGCTTTCTTGCTTTTTGCGCATTTGTATCTTATACACTTTGCCGCGGCGGTGTTGCAATTACAACACTTGATTGAAGATGAGGGTATCTCACGTGGCATCCAGTTATATAATGTAATATTATATAAACCAGTTATATTACATTGATTGTATTTTATTTATATCAAACTTTTCTTCGTGCGCTCACAGACGGTTTCGTGCGCTGTCAGGCGGCTTCGATAATATGTATTATATTCTCTTGTGTTTTTTCCTGGATGATATGTTTGTATATATCAATTGTATGTATATTATATCTCAAATGTAATTTGCTTGAACACATAAATTTTCTTCAAAAAAGAAGAAAATTTATAAGCTGTTGAAACATTAATAATAATTCTTTCAGTTCTAATTTCTAATAAAGGAATTTTTACTTAAATACACTTTTATTTACTAAATGTAAAAATTTATTTGATTACAAATATCTCGCCCGTTCTGTCTTTTGAATTTAAGGATTTTATTTAATGTACTTTTAAAAATTGAAACGTATACTCTGCCCAAGGTTTTGATAAGAACATAACCATTTTGGGAATAATGATATTGTAAAATTTTTGACATTCAAGATTAACACAAATGGTACACATATGACATGGTACTCCCACGCGTGACTCGTTAGACTTTATCTACTATGAATGCCCTGCAATATTTTTCAATAAATTATTGAAAAATATAATTTCTAGATTGAGCATTAAAAGGCAAGGGTGTAAAAAGGATAAGATGGAGTTTAAGTGGTTAAATTAGGCCAAAAGAGGTTAGTATCTTAATAATTATTTCTAAGTATATAGTATTTCTTCCTCATTATATACAAGTATTAATTCTTTTTCACCCGGATAACAAAATTCGATTGTACTTTGATTTGATCAGTATATTTCGCTAGCGAAATATAACAAACAATTTAAATAAAATTTCATAGCTTAATGTATGCCATTCAATCAACTATGAAATTATTCCATGTTTGTATTTGTTCACAAATCAGTGAACAAATAAAGCTAGCAAGCAATACACTTTACTTTTAAGTCTTTCTGTACAAATAAAAACATTAATCGTTTAAATAGTTTGAAACGGAATGAGACATTCTGGGGGGAATAATTATTTTTGTATCTAAATGCCATTCCCAGAAAATTTCTTTTTTTTCTGGGAATGGCATTTAGATACAAAAATAATTAATCGTTTAATATGTTAGTTTTAAATGACATTTTACCCACACGATAATTTTCGATAAATAAATTATTGATGTTCTCGTATGGGTAAAATGTCATTTAAAACTAGCATAAGTTGGCATACTAATGTAATTTTATCATATTCGTTTAATATTGTAAATATTTTATTTTTATCCGTTTAGTTTCTTGATATAGAATATAATTGTATACCATATATTTAAATGTTTCCTAGATTTATATAATTATACAAACGCAATTAAATTATGGGTGCCATTATCAGTGCTCCAGTTTCATTTGTCACATCTTGCTTTGGTTCCATATTTGGTCAATTCTTATGTTCGTGCTGTCCGAAAATGGATGGTCCAATTGGAACAAGAATAGCATACGCTTTGATGCTAATGTTTACTGCAATTTTACAAACTATAAGTATGGTTCCAAGTGTTGCATCATTCTTAGTCCGTATTCCTCGCATATGCCCGAATAATATAACTACAGAGTCTTGCCAATTAATGGCTGGATATTTAAGTTCGTATAAAATTGGTTTCAGCTATTTTCTATTTTCACTACTGATGACTATATTGAGCATTGGCATAAAAAGTAAGCAATCAATTCGAGCAAAGTTTCACAATAGTGTTCATGGTATAAAGCTATTAATGCTGAGTGCTTTTATAATTGCCGGCTACGCGACACCCACAACTAATGGATTGCTTGTTTTTATGCGTCTAGCAGGATTTTCAGGCGGTTTGATATTCATAGTTATCCAGTTAATTTGTGTGGTTGATTTTGCTCATCTTCTAAATGAATCATGGCTCGAACGTATCGAAGCCGGTGGCAGTCAATTGTGGATGTTTGCACAGGCCATTATATCATTCGGTTCCATTATTGGATCAGTAATAATATATACATTGATTCTTATATACTATGGCCATTTGACCCTTCATATTGTTATTGTCACAATTAATATAGGACTATCAATTATAGGCACTGTGGTATCTATACTGCCTATTGTACGTGAGTATCAACCTACATCCGGTATTCTACAATCCAGTCTTGTTTCTGTTTACGTGTCTTATCTAACATGGACCGCTATTTCATCTGATCCAAATAGCAACTTCTCGTTTGGAAGCGGATTATCCAGTAACGTTATTTTGGCCACGAGCTTGGTTTTATTTATTCTATCAGTCGTATATTCTGTTTTTTCCATAACTATTACAAAACGAGTACATGGTACAAGCGATAAAGATTTGGGAGATGGAATTGTAGTCGATGACGACCAACCTGAATACAGCTATCACACTTTACATATATTGCTGGCACTTGCATCTCTCTACGTTACGATGACATTAACTAGCTGGCTGAAGTCGACGTCAGACATACATGCGTTCGTTCAAAACCAAGGTGCAGTTTGGATAAAAGCCTCATCCTCAGTGATATGTTGGTTTATTTACATTTGGACGTGTGTGGCTCCATGTATACTTACATCTAGAGAGTTTCACTGAAGACAATATTTATTGTTTGTTTATTAGTTGTTCCCTTTAAAACTTAATGGAACTTCTTAGATTTCTCAATATATCGCACAATTACTCAATCTAAAGGCAATATTTTTGTTTCTTTGTATTTATCTTTGCTGAACGCTATAAAGATTTTGAAAATAATTTAAATTATTTGATTACCTAATACGATGATTATAGATTTTATTACTAATATGTTTGAATCAATATATCTAAGACTACTGCTAATCAATTCAAATCACAAAGATAATATCACGAAAGCATTGTGAATTTATAAATATAATATTATAATATTTATATTATTTATAAGTATATAATTATTATTGTAATTATCGTTAATTTCTTTAATTCAAGATTATTATTATTATTATACATTCAACAACATACGAGCATTAGCTCAAATAGCTGGCTCACAATAAGTTCGTAAATAAATTAATTAGTTTTTAAAATAAGGAAATGCAACACGAAACATTGCTTGATCCATTCGTAGTCTTCTTTTAAAAGCACTAAGTGAACTGCATCCAACGGTGTCTGCATCAAGGTTGTTCCACAGCTCAACAATTCTTCTATCAAATTGCATCGCGCCCAATTTCTGTACTCTGTTTCTTCGAATAGTTAAAGAATGACCGCGAAGAACATTTGAACAACGTAGTTGAACCCTACTCCGAAGAGGGTGATGAGGACGTTGGAATAAATGCCAAACAAGGCACATATCCATGTACCGACGGGTCCATGTGACGGTCTCAAGTCCTAATGATCTCAGTCTGTCTTCATAAGGCAGCGACGCCAACTTTGGTGCTAGCTTTGTTGCCCTGCGAAGTACCCTCTCTGATTTCTTATGTTCATGCACAGTACGTGGGTATACAACCGGAGCTGCATATAAAAGTCTACTCAATACATGTGCTAAAATCAGAGGCCGAAGAGCAGTCGGATTAACGCGAACAAACGCGCGTCGAATCATACCTATCATTTTATTGGAGTTGGCACAAGCTTGATCAGTGTGCTTTTTGGTTGATAAATTAGAGGTAACCCATACTCCTAAATCTTTGTAACTATCGACACTTTCCACAATACAGTCCTTATATGTGTAACAAGCTGATGTTAGTTGCTTGCGAGCATTACCAATAATACGCATGTGTTTGCATTTCGAAACATTTATCACAAGCTTGTTTAACGCCGCCCACAACTCCAAATTATCTATGTCAGTTTGCAAATTATCAACATCCTCACATGAATGAATGGGCCGCCATATTTTTAAGTCATCTGCATACAAACATGATCGAGAGCGAATGCACCCAGGCAAATCGTTAACATAAATGCTGAATAAAAGCGGACCCAAAACTGAACCTTGAGGTACTCCAATATGACATTCTCTAGACACAGACAATGACCAATCGACAAGTACTCGAAAGCAACGATCACGAAGAAATTCTCTAATCCAATCAACTATTATGTTTGGGAGTCCAGTATTGACAAGTTTCTGAAGAAGTAGACCATGATCTACTCTATCAAAAGCTTTAGAAAAGTCGAAGAATATAATGTCTGTATCGATATAATGTGTCTTATTCGCTGTCCAATCAAGATGAGCATCAAGCAAATTTGAAACAGTTGAATAACCCTCCCGAAATCCGTGCTGATTAGGGACTAAAATTTTTCCTACACGAAAAAACTCAACCATGTAGCGATGCACAAACCTCTCCAACACTCTACAGCAAATGCAGGTAATGCTCACCGGCCTATAATTCTCGACGGAAGAGCGATCTCCCTTCTTGAAGTAGGGAAGAACAATTGACTGCTTCCACACATTAGGAAGAGATCTTTCCAAGATTGACTGGCGAAAAATTGCACAGAGAGGAACGCAAATTGAGCCTGCTAATCTGCGCAGATAAACAGAAGGTAGTAAGTCACAACCTCTTGAATTATTTGCTTTTAGACGGCGTAATTCGGAATAGACTTTAGCTGGCGTTATCAAATTGTCAAGGTCCAACTCAAGACACGTGTCAGAGTAAGTGTTCAGCACACTAGCTTCCATACAAAAAGTTTGATGTTCATTTGCGGGCTCTACTGAAGTGCAATAGTGTGCCGCAAACTCTTCAGCTAGGTCATTCGCAGAAATGTCATAGAAGTAGTGACAAATCGAAGAATCAACAGCTCCCCTGCTTGATAGGTACTGAAAAAGGACCTTTAAATCGTATTTACACTTGTTAGCTAATGCATTCTCAAATGCACACCGCTTCTTTCTCTTCAATGAATTGAATAAATTTCTTGCCTGTTTAAAAACATCATAACTACACTCCCCAACTTTGTAGCGATTGAAGATCAAATTACGAGTCCTCAATGCTGAACGTAACTCAGAATCGAACCAGGGAGAATCTTTTCGACGTGTCCTGCTTCTAAGTGGAGAGAATAAAATAAGCAGCGACTCTAAGGTTCTCTGAAAGTAATTCCACGCGCCGTGTACTCCAACAACAGCGGGATCTGGCCAGGTAACTGTTGAAAGTATTGACTTAATTGCACCTGTGTTGGTTTTGAAAGCATTAACCACTTGATTTTCACGCGGACCTCGAGTATCTTCTTGAAACCTTAACCTAATGATCAATACGCAATGATCAGACATACCGATCGGGGCATCATAACGGATAGCGTTAATAATCTCACTGTTCGAAGATAAACATACATCTAATAGAGATCTACTGTCACTAGCAAAACGAGTGAAATTTTGAACATGCTGAGTTAAACCACAATAGATGATACACTCCAGAAGGTCATAGGAAGCATGGTCACAAGTAGGAAAAGCCGTATACGAATTCCAATCAACCGAAGGCATATTCAAGTCACCAAGTATTAAAACATTGGAGGTACCTTTAGAATAAAGTTCTACTTCCCCAATCAGTTTATCTGTGGCGGCCAAGGGTGAACGATATACTACCCCCAGAACAAGCGGAGCGGTATGCATGAATTTTACCCGACACCACAAACTTTCGACTTTATTAGAAGAAGAAGTGCTAAGAATAGTTACTTTCACATCGTTGCTCACATAAAGAATAACACCTCCACCTCTTCCACTTTTACGATCACTGCGGAAAACCCGATAACCAGGGATGGAGACTTCATTATCAATAATATCACTATATAGCCATGATTCTGTGATAGCGAGTAATTTAGGACGAATTAACTGAACTCTATATCTCAGTTCATCTATCTTCGATATAAGACTGCGAACATTACCATGGAGTATTTCACAATGCCCCAACATACTTCTGGGAGTATTCCTATCACCCCTTACACATCCAAATAACCCGGACGCTAAACCATTTAGACTCTGATAGGCAGAGTAGACGAGCCCGTTTCGATTACAGAATGCACGCGAGGCGACATGACTAGTGGGCTCCAACTCAGCCAAGTGCGTCGCTTCACAATCTGAAAATTTTTCACATAGAGATTTGTTTCTCCTTTAGCAACACGAGATGATAGTTCTTTTTTAACCTTCGATAATTTTTTTCGTTCTGATACATCAAGATCTTTCAGCAGTCGAATATTAGACCCTTTGAGACGGAACGAGTTTCTCAACATTAAGGTAGCATGAAGTTGGTTATGGAAGACAGCTTTGAGTAGTCGGGGTTTATTATTTAAAGCATTACGCTTACCTAGACGGAAAAGAGCGATAAGTTTAACTTTTTGGACTGTCTCGATGTCACAGGAGCCAAGTACATGTGCCAGAATAGACCTCAAACTCTGAATGTCGTCATTCAGTCGTGCTTGCGCATTCTCGAAGATAGACTCGGGCACATTAGCTAGAATAACTGAGCAACCTCTATTATATATCCGCTTATTTGAGATCACCCTATCGAGACCATCACAGGACACAGCAGATTGTGTATCTGTACATGCACGTAAGCTGGGTATTTGAGTATCCGTTTTAACAATATTCCGCAAGCTAGATAAGTCTGTCTGGGTATGTGAATCATGAGACTCTAAAGAACTTGATGGTGACATCAAGGTGACGTGTGCGTTGCCCGAGGAAACGCCCTGACCATCTTTGTTTGAGATATTACGAAATGTCGCATTGTGAGCATTCGGCATCTTCGGTGTATCACTTTGTGAAATCGCTTCATCAGACAGAATATATTTCGAGACTTCGTCATACTGTCTTGACACTGAATTTGGAGTTGAATAGGAAGAACGCAAATATCCCCGCTTCCAAATACGGGATGCTACAGGTCCATTGCTGCCTACATAAGCTCCAGTTGTCCGAGTTCGGTTGTCAATATGTAAAGAAAGATCGGCAGAAGGACGATCAACGACAACGCATGTAGTCATATCGTTCGTAGTCTGTGATACTTTAGGGACTGTATTATCAGCAATTTGTTGCAATTTGCGATCGCTTGTATTCTCATCAAGGGGAATAACGCAGGCAGTCGTATCATCACCAACCCGCGCATCCACAGGAACTACATTTTTAAAAGGATGTTGAGCTTTGGAAGAGGATATTTTATCGTCCATGAGAACGGTTCGACTTAGAGATTGATTATGTGCTTCTTCAAATTCGACCAAACGTCTTCTCAAAATATTAAGCTCCTTCACAGCACAAAAGCCACATAAATAAGCATCATCGGAATTCTTTTTTAACTTGCTCATACAAATAGTGGTCCAGGTGTCACACAAATCGTTCGAACACTGGACTTGGACAGATGTACACTCATCAATTATGCTTGCGTTTAGAGATACGGTGTTTACATTTGACTTCTTAGCTTTAAGCTTCGATGTTTTTCGTGTCATTATGTGTTTTGTTCCGCTGGCAAGTTGTTTTGTAAATGTATGTTTATATATTGTGTGTTTAAGCTGTTTAAATTTTTTGTTCTAGTTGTTCTTTTTGTTTAAGTTGTTTAGAAATTATCTTGAACACTTATAACTTCTTCTTGATAATCGTTCTTCTATAATCGTTCTTCTATAATCGTTCTTCTATAATCGTTCTTCTATAATCGTTCTTCTATAATCGTTCTTCTATAATCGTTCTTCTATAATCGTTCTTCTATAATCGTTCTTCTATAATCGTTCTTCTATAATCGTTCTTCTATAATCGTTCTTCTATAACCGTTCTTCTATAATCGTTCTTCTATAATCGTTCTTCTATAATCGTTCTTCTATAATCGTTCTTCTATAATCGTTCTTCTATAATCGTTCTTCTATAATCGTTCTTCTATAATCGTTCTTTTATAATGTTATTTTATTGTAAGTAGTTTATTAATCAGCCAAGAAAGTTCAAACTAGTGTTCAAACGTTGTATTATGATCCGATATTTAAGATGATATGTCTTTAATTTAAGGACATTTAATTAAAGACATTTTTTGTCTTTAATTGTCATTATATTGTAAATAAGACGAAAAGACAATTATTTATTATACAATTTTGATCCGATATTTAAGTGGCACGTTCGTACACCATTATCAAGAATTATTCAATCTTAAAATAGAAAACAATTAAAAGTAGCATAAAGAAAGAGAAAAATCTTTACACAAAATTCACAAAGAGCTGAGATATGTACGACTTTTGATTGCATGATATGACAGCTTCAAAAACAAGCTTCTTAGCGATTCAATTGTATGCTAAAAACGTTGTGCAGCACCAATAGGTCATACATCGCTAGTGGATATGATTTTGCAAATAAAATATAATAAATGAATCCTAAGTACAAATTAGCAACTGCTGATATATCGTCCCTTTTCACTAATGTTCCACTTGAGGAGACTTTGTATCTTGCTACACACTATTGTCGAATAGTCACAATTCGTGGAATATGACTCAATCCAAGTGGTATTCCTTGTTATCATTTTGTACGAAGAAAAGTCATTTCCTATTCAACAATAAAAGGTATCTTCAAACTGCTTTCGTTGTTATGGGGCCCATCTTTGTCCGATATTGGATTTGCTTAAATTTGTTTAATACTTAATCGTTGTATTATGTTCTTTTGCCCTACACAATTTGTCCTACATGATGTAATGAACAAGTTTCTTATTTAAATGTGTAGATGCGTCTTAGCTTATTCTGTTGGGCTTAATCTTAAACTTTTTGATAATTTTGGTTGTTCTCGAGTAAACGGGCCAGTCCTTTTTCTTCCTTTCGATTTTGAATAAATTTCTGTGTATATGGCATTAGTTGTTTCATTTATATATGGAATCTTTACATATATATTCTCATTACTACTCTTTGTTTTTACATTGGAAGAAATTCTTTTGGCGCGGTGAAAGGCTCTCAACATAAGGCAAAGTGGATAATTAGCATTTATTGGTATTGAATTGATGGTCCTTATCTTAATTTTTTCGTGTGAGAAACTTTATATACTGATAAAAGAAGTTAATTCTAATGATTTAAATGTAAATCCAACATATGAATGTAGTGATTTAAGTTTATAAACAATTATTACAAGTCACTGTTCTATAATGGATAAAAAGGGTATAAAAATTGAATAAGATAATAAAACAATACCTATATTATATATTTTTTAAGAGAGAAGATAGTTATTAGTAAAAGCAAAAATCAAAATACAATGTTACAAACGTCTCCTAGCGAGCAACACTCATTAAAAACAGCTAAATTTCGCAATTGATATGTCAATGATTTAAATAACTCTTGAGGTTATCGACATAGCATTCCGCGTTATCCGTATTTGAGCTCGGACGTCCTTATCTTAATTGTAAGTGGATTTCTATTAGAGCAAATATTAAAAGCTCTGAGATAATATGACCTTGTAAATGAAATTATCCATGCAATTGGTAAAAAATGATTTAATTGCCATGTTAAATAAATATTTTTTTAATTGGTGTAGCAGTTTTCAAATTAGGTAGAACTGTTGGTACATCTTTACGATAAACTTTGGTTTCCAGTTTAATGTTTCTAATAATTTTCACATCTTCTTCTTTTTATTTAGCGTCTTCCCCGTGTAGGTACGGGGTCCGCTGCTTTTGAAAGTTGCCTCCACTTGGTTCTATTTATGGCGTCTTTGGTTTCTAGTCCAACACTTATCAAATCATGACGTATGACGTCCATCCATCGCAATTTTGGCCTTCCTATTAGACGCTTTCCATCCACTGTCACGGCGACGTACCTATTTGATGGTTGGTGTTCGCTTGCACGGATAACGTGGCCGTACCATTGTAGTCGTTTTTTGCGAAGTTTCTCTATTATTGGCACTACGCCAAAACGATCCCTGATTTCTTCGATCCGGACATGATCTTTTAAATTTTTCCTGCTGTCCATCGAAGCATCTTTGTCTCCATTGCGGCAACTTTGCGTTCCTCATATTTTGATATCGCCCAGCATTCAGCGCCATAAAGGACCACCGGTTGTATTAAAGTTTTGTAAATTTTCGACTTCAGTCGGTCTTTTATTTTTGGATCGCAGAGAATATCTGTAGCTGACCGCCATTTCATCCAGGCTGCATTTATTCGAGAAGAGACCTCTGCGCGTAGGATACCATCTGCCGCTATGGTGGAGCCAAGGTATTTAAACGCAGTTGTTCGGTGCAGTGTGATTAATAATTTTAACATCCATAAAATTAATTTCATTTTTATCTTCTAGCCACAGAAAACTGAAACAAATCAAACAAACAATTTATGTTTAATTAACTATAAAAATATAAAACAATAAATTTAATAAGATTCTTCTAAAACAAAATCTGCTTTATTATTAGACATCACGTCATTTTTTAATATAATAAGCATCCTGTATAATAAGCGAAAAAGGAATTTATTTTTACGTGTCAAATGCGTGTCGGCGCACGCTTACATGACCACAACAAAAAATCTTAATCATAGATAGAGGAGGTGGGTACGGAGGCAGCATTTGAATGCAATAAAGTAGGGAGTGCGGCGGACGTCGAGAGAGATCTGATTGAAGGCAAGTAAGGCGGCGACGAGGAAGGATCAGAGACTTAGTTGTTTGAGTAATTTGGAACGTATAGTAAGAGGGTATGACGGGAACGCAGCGATAGCGAGGTGGGGCGAGTGTTGTCTAAGAAAGGAAGGTTGATGAACGATGGAGAGCTAACAGCGATGAGACGAAAAGTTACGAGAAGGCGGAGTTTGATGCGGATGTGGATGGTGGACCAGGAGAGTTGGGCAAAATATGTGGATGTGTGGTCGAAGCGACGGAGACGAAAGAGCACTCGAACGGCGGTGTTGATTATTCGTTGTAGTGGTAGGATGATGGATTTTGGAGAATTGGCGAAAAGGCTAAGGCAGTAATCGATTTTAGGGAAAATAAGCGATGAAATAAGAGACATACAAGAACGGAAGTTGATAAGGAAGCGGATACGGCGGATGTCACGGAGAATTAAGTTAGACGAGCGGACCTTGTCACGGACGAAGGGTTTAAGGGAAAGGTGATTATCGAAATGGAAGCCTAAGAAAGTGAGATTGTGGACTATGGAGATGATCGATGAGGCAAAATATACAGTGGGAGGAGATATGTTTGGTTTACGGGGGAGGATCCACATTATTTTAGACTTGCCGGGGTTTAGAACTAGATGGAGATTGGAGAGACGTTTGTAGATAGAAGAAAGACAGTTGGATGCAGAAATGCCGATATCGTGTATGCGATGTGCGGGTACATAAGCATAGATGAGGATGTGATCGGCGTATTGCATGACGTAATAAGAGTAAGGTTTGATAAACGAAGAGAGATCGCCAAGCAGAAGAGAGAACAGCAGGGGACCTAGGACTGAACCTTGTGGGACCCCGCAAGGTTCAGATAACCTTTCCCTTAAACCATTCGTCCGTGACAAGGTCCGCTTGTCTAACTTAATTCTCCGTGACATCCGCTGTATCCGCCTTCTTATCAACTTCCGTTCTTGTATATCTCTTCTTTATCGCTTCTTTTCCCTAAAATCGATTACTGCCTTAGCATTTTTGCCAATTATTCAAAATCCATCATCCTACGCCTACAACGAATAATCAACTCCGCCGTTCGAGTGCTCTTTCGTCTCCGTCGCTTTGATTACACATTCACATATTTTGCCCAACTCTCCTGGCCCACCATCCACATCCGCATCAAACTCCGTTTTCTTCTCGTAACTGTTCGTCTCATCGCTGTCGGCTCCCATCGTTCATCAACCTTCCTTTCTTAGACGACACTTGCCCCACCTCGCTATCGCTGCGTTTCCGTCATACCCTCCTATTCCACATCCCAATTACTCTAACAACTACGGTCTTCGATCTTTCCAGTCGCCGCCCTACTCGCCTGGAATCAACTCCCTCTCGACGTCCGGCGCGCACCCTCCTTTATCACATTCAAACACCACCTTCGTTCACACCTTCTCGACACATGATTTATATTTTTGTTTTGTTGTGGTCATGTAAGCATGCGCTGGCACGCATTTGCCACGCTAAAATAAATATTTTTTTAAACAGATCTCCTTAGAAAATAGGAACCTTCCCCAGGTTCCTATAATTGTTAACATCGTTGTTAAGATGTTAACAATGCATTCATGACACAACTATTAGATAAAAGTAAATTTGTAGAGAATGTCAAGAATCACCAATATTCACGTTTGAGAAATATTTTTGGAAATTAATTAAAAGTATCTTAATGAATAAAAACAATATTATAGATAATAGATCCGAATTTAACTTATTAGCTATACCTGTCAAGATAAGAGTTGTTATTCAATTTTCTCGTTTATTCAAAATTTTCATGTTATTCACGGGTCGTGTATATTTACGACCATGAGCGTAAAAACGAAACCGAGGCAAGCAACTCAGTGACTCGTACACTCTGTAAGACAGGCAATCAAAAAACGCAACTTGGATTTTCACAAATACAGAACTGGGCACGGCACTTTCGAGGTTTACAGAAAAGCTCGAAACTACGCGACGTCAATTAAACGTAATGAGCAACGGGCATTCCTGAATAATCTATGTTCCCAAATTCGATCTGACCCAAAGCGATTCTATTCGTTTGTAACCAAGCAGAGCAAATCAAGACACGCTTAACTACAATGCGTATTGGACGATGCGGATAACTTGGTATGCGACCAAAAATCGATTTCTGATTTATTTGCAAACGAATTTGCAATGGCGAACCCGTCATCATTCAGTAAGAAGGTAACGTTTGGACGTTTCGAAAGGAATAATACCTCAGCTAATCTTGACGAATTCCTAAAAATCGTTCAACTGAATAATGTATTCTCGAAACTAAGAAGACTACCAAGAACTAATTCTTCTGGGCCAGACCGTCAATTGCCCTACGTGAACTCGCTACCACTGTGTGTACACCTCTTCATCGCTTATTTGTCGCCTCGTTATATACATCGACCTTACTTGATGACTGGAGAACTGCAATAGTGTACCCGATCTATAAGAAAGGAAATAAATCACGTTTATCGAACTACCGTTCAATCAGCCTTACATGCATATCTTGCAAACTCTTGGAGCGAACAGTGCTTGCTGAATTGGAGACACTCTTCAACAGGAAGGGAATCATGAATAATCAACAACATGGTTTCCGTAAATTAAGATCCACTACGACAAACTTACTCACCGCGAGACACAGCTGGGCCTCTTCGATAGATGCCGGAAACGACGTTGACATTGTCTTTTTTGATTTATCGCGAGCATTTGATCGAGTAGACCATTCAATCCTTATCGGTAAATTATATGACATTGAAGTGCACACTTGCATCCTCTATTGGATTTCTGACTTATACAGCCGCTCATTTACGGTTAAAATAGGACTCGTTTTCATCTAACATTCAACTACACTCTGGCGTTCCACAAGGTTCAATTCTTACCCCAACGCTCTTTAATATATACATCAATAGCGTAACACCACTTATAGCTTCTGACTGTATTTTATATGCGGATGATATTAAAATTTGTCGGGCCATCAAAAACGACAACGACGTGCACATCCTACAATTGGACATATCGAACCTGCAGCATTGGGCAGGTGCAATGAATCTGACTATAAACCCAGAAAAATGTGATCATATGCACATTGGGCGCAGGCGACATATTGCAAACTATGAAGTAAGCGAAAGGCAAATAAACGTGGTAACTCTTACAAGGACCTAAGTAAATAATAACACATGACCTAAAAACAAATATCAACTCAGCTGTAGTCAAAACTGAGTTCTTACAAATTCTTGCTATGCTACGCAGAACTATTCGCAGAGTCGACATTCCGTCATTTAAACCACTTAACGAATCGTTGATTCTGAGTCAAGTGTTATATGCATCGCAAACCATGCATCCTCAATCAAAAACTGAGAATACGAATATTGAAAAGGTGCTACACAAAGCAACGCATTTGGTTCACTCGATAATAGGCTTACCATTTGAAAGTAGAATTCACTTGCTAGGTGTTACATCAATAGAAAAGTCTCTATTAATATCAGACTTGATGATGACATGGGCAGCCGTGTCATCATCGGTTTGGGCAACTATATTCATTTTAAGAAGGGCATCTGACAACTGTTTGTTTTGTATATTATCACGACATGTTGCTAGCTGTTTGATTTGTTTTAATTGCATGTCGCGCAAAGTCTGTCCGGTAATTTCCAACTCGTGGGTGTTGCTAATTGATTGTGAGAGATCGTAGTTTGGACGAGCGGTTAGGGAGGGGTCGTGAACTCCTAGACCACCCATACCTAGAGGGGATGTCACGATGGTTTCCCATCCATTTTCGATTGGCAATTCTGTTATGTTGTTCAGGAGCTCTTTATTCAATTGCTCGGATATGCCTTTTAAAAGATCATTGTCGCACTTCATTGTTCTTATGGTATAAATCCACTTTGCTTGTATGACGTGTGTTAGTCCTGCATAGGCTACGTGTGAGTCGATTTTTGCGACCTCGCCTAGACGGCTTAGTAATGTTGCCCATGCATCCACACGTTGGCTGAGTTCCGCTGCTTCATATTCGGGTATACCGACTGCAGATCTAAGCACCCTCATTCCGTCATAAAATATCTTTATGTCTGGTGACGGTAGCTGGTCAGCATGTAGACGATGGTGGTATTCGAAGCGAATTAGCATGATAGGCCAGGAAGCTGAGTCGAGGCCAGACGGCCCAGCGCCACCTTTTGTTCGTCCACTAGCCGTGATAATACTATTTTTGTCGATTGTGTAAAAACGACATGAGTGATGTACTTTTGAATTAGGGTGAAAGGATGTAAGTAATGCTTCTTTAGGGGGAGTTTTCGCAAGTGGGTGAAGATCTTGAAGTTGTGATTTGACTGATCTACCGTTCACGACTTCATCCGGACGTAGTACTACTGCTGACGAATTTTCCTCCAAGACAGATGTGAACGCCGTAACTTTTCCTGCTGTGAGAAGTTGTTGGTAGCGGTTAATCAATTCCTTGGGCTGAAGTGAGCGTCTACTAGTCAATTGGCATTGGTAGTAGTGAGCCTCGCCGTATAGAATACTGTATTGTTTTTCGTTTCAGAATTTCACACGTCTTTCTAATACATTTCGGATGTACGAAACTTTGGCAGATTGGATGCGCTGTAAGATTAGCTGCGGAAATACCACGGCCTTCATTAGACAGGGTAATCGTGATCGCGCTCAACAGTTGCTTGTGAGTACAGTGACGCCAGAATAGCTACAAATTTGTGACTGGCCGTACAAACAGGGGGAGCAAAAGAGATTTGGTGTCCATTGAATGACCTTGTTGTATATTTCGTCGATACCCTAAGCCGTTTGCTGAGCGATGTGTGAGCAAGCATTCTTGGGGGTTTAGTTGTTGAATGTCGTAGGATTTGTCAATTTGATCGATCGGTGTTGATCTGTTTGCATTTACGGGTTTATATTGGTTGGATCGTTGATTATGGGCCTGCTCAATGCTGTGACATTGTTCGAGATCGGAGAATTCTTTGCGGGACCGTCAAGATATCTTGGTTACTCGTGCTCGGTTTCAACGAATTTGTATGTGCCAAATATGGATTGATGTTTTCACCAAGCACTGATTCATGTGAAAGTTAAGGCGGTGCCAGGTTATGCATAATGCGACAATTTGTTGATCTGCAGTTGGTGCATGAACGACCTGCTTTTGCGCATTTACATCCTTTGCAAACTGCTGCCGATCTATTGCATGTACAACACAGATGCTGGCTTGACGGTTTGCCTCGCACCATAAATATTATCGGTGTGGTTGTTTAGATTGTAGTTGTTGTGCTGAATGCCGATAGAGTGTTTTAATTGTATGTTATTTATTGTATGCTTAAGCTGTAAATATTTTTTGAAGTTGATCTCTAATGCTGGCTGTAGTTCTTCCCAAACTAGTGCTTCAACGTGTAAGAGTTTTTTTATAATCGAGACAATTTTAGCTAGTTAAATTAGCTAAACTAATAATTTAATTTTTTAATTTTAATTTTTTAAACTCTGGCTGTAGTTATTCCCCAACTAGTGCTTCAACGTGTAAGAGTTTTTTATAATCAAGACCATTTTAGCTAGTTGAATTAGCTAAACTAATAATTTAATTTTTTAATTTTAATTTTTTACACTCTGGTGTAAATTTATTTTATTTTATTTATTTTATTTATTTTTTCACAGAAGATATTTTATTACCAACATACAAAGAATTGGTTACCCTCAAATGGGCCCTTACCTTGTAAATTATATTAAAAATGCAATGTTCACGTTGGAATTGAGACGGTTGTTTGCATCAAGTACTCTCATCAAAAAGCAATATCTCGACTCCTCACTGCCATCTTTGTACCGTCCTATTTCACTTCTCCCAACCCTCTCTAAACTCCTTGAGCGTCTCGTTCTTAAGCAAGTTAATACATATCTCTATTCCTCTAACTTATTTCCTCCCTTCCAAGCCGCTTTTCGCTCTAATTACTCTACCGAAATCGCATGTCTTAAAGTTTATAAGGACTTAATCATATCGCGCGATCATAAATTATGTAGTGTCATAGTTTCTCTTGATCTATCGTCTGCTTTTGACATCGTCGATCACTCGATTCTTCTCCATCGCCTTCGTCATGATTATGGCTTATCTTTATCCACTGTATCATGGTTTTCTTCATATCTATCAAACCGTACATTTCGCGTATATTCTAACTCTTCTCTCCCATCCTTCGTCCATTCCGTCCGGTGTTCCACAAGGCTCCGTATTAGGCCCTATACTTTTCTCTCTTCTTCTTGGTGATTTGTCTTCGATTTCTCATAAATTTAACTTCCATGTTATGCAATATGCTGATGACATTCTCATTTATGCTCATGCAACTGTTTATCGTATTCACGATCTTAGTGTTTCTGCTTCCGACTGTCTTGTCTCAATTTCCAATCATCTTTCTTACCTTCGCCTTTCTCTGAATCCTGATAAATCCAAAATTATGTGGATCCTACCTCAACGCCTCGGTTTCGAACCTTTCTCCGTATCATTAAATTCTACAATTCTTCCTATCGTTGACAATCTCGTTTTCTATGGCTTCTATTTTGACAACCGACTTTCACTTAAACCTTTCGTTAGAGATAAAGTACGCTCATCTACCTTGATACTCCGCAACCTCCGTCAAGTTCGTAGATTGATCGATTTCCCTTCTTGTATGACTCTCATATCTTCTCTCCTTTTTTCTAGACTCGATTATTGTCTTAGTCTATTTTCCAACTCACCTAAATCCACTCTTCTTCCCCTACAACACATCGTCAACGCAGCTGTCCGAATTCTCCTCCGTCTTCGTCGTTTTGATCATACATCCTACCATCTTGCTTCTCTCTATTTGCCTACAATTTATTGTCGTGTTCAAATTCGTCTTCCTATCGTTGCTTTCCGCCTTGTAACTCTTCATACCCCTTCATTTCTCAACCTTCCTTTTCTCGACAATTCTCGTCCTGTTTACTGTTCCTTGCGTTCCTGTAATTCCCTTCTTTTACATGTCCAAAACTACTCTACCTCCTTTGGACTCCGCTCCTTCCTGGTGGCTGCTCCTCTATCGTGAAATCATCTGCCTATTCATATACGCCAATCACTTTCCCAGCCGTGCTTCAAACGCCAAATCCGCTCCCATTTAAACGATTTATCTGCTTGACTTTTTTCATTTTTTTGTTAGTGGACTTGTAATCGTGCAGCTGGCACGCATTTGCCACGTTTAATAAATTATTCTACCTCAAGTGGGGATATATTACATGATCCGAAACTTTTAAGCAGTTCGTTGTTGAAACTTGTTGCTGAAGATTTCTGAAGCTCTTTGAGCGATAAAAAGAAGCTCGTTGAGGGCTTAAATGAGCTCTTCTGTGTGTGCTAAAGTGTATTTATATTCACGAAAACTTTTTTGTCCAGTTGTAAATAGTTATAATTGTAAGTATTTATAATCACCAAGACAGTTATTTTAACCTGTGCTAAAATAACAGTATTAACTAAATGTAACTAAGTTAACTAGTGTTAACTTAATATAACTTTGTGAAAAAAATGGCTTTGTTAATTTCTCATTGACACTGTAGACAATTATATCGAGGTCAACAAGTTACAAAAATTAAGTATAAAGGTATTCCATTAAAATATGGTTAGTAATCCCTATAAAAATATGACCAGAACTTTAATCTTTATTAAAATATGGTCAGAATATATAATTGTATTATAATTATATTGTCTTAATTATATAATTAAGGCATTATAGCTTAATAACTGTCTGTTAACCACATAATTTAGTGGCAATACAGAATGATAATCTCTAGTTTAAATGTAAAGTTCAATTCGAACTCTACTTTTAGATTTAACTGTTATCTGTTGATTTAAAGAGTCGCAATGTCTATTAAAAGACGTAACCAATGTCGATGTAAAGAAGATACTCGACCATCTAATCTGATTAAAAATGAAGATTACTGGTATATGAATAAAGCCGATAGTTTAGAATACCTTTTGCAAACCCGTGTGTTAATTATCCTGAGAGGTCTACCAGGTAGTGGAAAATCTACACTTGCCGAAAAAATATGTCGACTATATCCGGTTCATGTTTTGGCTAGTGCTGATCATTACTTTCTTCGTTACTGCCCTGGATCATCAATGCCACAATATAAGTTTAATAAGAGCGAACTCAAATATGCGCATATGATGTGCCAACAAGATGTCGAAACTGCTATGAACCTAAACGTAAGAACAATAATAATTGACAATACTAACATTCGCTGGTCAAGGGAAATTGAACCATATGTTCAACTAGCACGTAAATACGGATATTATATTATTTTTGCTGAAACTACAACACCATGGGCATTTTGTCCCATTCATCTTGCTACTCGCAACATGCACAACGTGAGTCAAAGTTGCATTACACAATTTCTAAAATGGTTCTGTCCGATAAGATACAAGTATTGGGCATTGTTCTTCAATGAAAAGCAATGCAGTTCACTTAATCAAATTGCTAATCAATTTGCTGTAATGTCTGTTGCATTTAAAAAGCAACTGAATAATAACAACGTCAGTGGCACAAATCAAGCTAAAGCTGAAAGATTGATTCTTCATTGTACCCTATGCTTTATACCAGATTTAGGTGATAAATGGAATTGTTACAAGGATCGATTCTTCGAAAACCAGGGTCGCATTTACGACTTGCTTATTGTGGGATTGTTGTTTACTGATAAATGCTGGTCGGCACGCGTGAAAGTACCTGTTGAACACAGATTAAACGATTTATGGTTTAACACTAGTTATTTCAATAAAAATGGTAGGTGCAAAGGAAATACATACTGTCATCCGACTTGTGATGATACAGGTTACGCACATATTACTCTATGGACAGATTATGGTATAAGCAATGTTTGCACTGGAAGTGCCATGATTAACCTAATAAGGCTTGAGTGTGACAATAAATTTGGACAAATATACGAAAGCGTACTGATAACTAAATGGAATGACAAATTAACACATATGCCAGTTCAAATTATACAAGAGCGAAGCACAGTTGCTATCTACTTTGAGAACCCGTTAACAATTAGTGGAATTTTAGGTCCAGCTGTTTAAAAGCATACTCAATGTTAATTACCTAGATCAGATAATGTATATTGGAAATGAAGAATGAATATCGCAATAATTTACTGTAAATATGAATTTAGTAAATATCAAATGTTTGACTATTATATTTAAACATAGCTATTTAATTGTCAAATTACAACCATTTCCTAGAATAAGGTGACTAATTTAACCTTTATAGATAATGATCCGCATGATTTTAAAGTTATCAGCCGATATTATTACTCGAATATCAGAGAGCATAGCTCAGAAGACACCTTTACAAATTACAAAAAAGTAGAATAATAAAAAATAAATGAAATGATATTTATTTTATACATCTCAGAATCAATGATTGTCCATGTAATCTTGAGTCTTCGCGAATTCGGAATTGGCACCGTATCGGATCACGATCATTATGTATTTCACACTCAATTGTCTTGAGGTCGTTTAGTGCCCTGAGTGAAGGTCATGGTTGCATATAAAGACGACTTAATCTCTCTTCATAGGTTAGATTATAGAGGGCCGGAACCCGTTTAGACGAACATCTTAATATCTGTTCAATTCATAGCTCTTCCTCATTACTAACGAGATAGGATACTGTCGAGCAATAATTCAAGACAGATGAAAATAAGTTATTCCACCTCGGGCGGCATTGGTATGGTTGCACGACGGGTACTTCAACAAATCGCGAGGTTGCAAACCACGAAATCAGAAGACAAAACTTACGCCGAATGCATATGTCGCTTGAAACGAGTAATTGGGATTGTCCTATGTCGAGTTGCATCGATGTGCATCAGGGGACATCGTTCGACCTGAGATCGTCCAGACAGGAGTAGCGCTTTTGCCAGGGCTTTTCACCCTATGTCAAAATGACCCGCTGAGCATGGTCATAATCGATAAGATTTAAATTTTGTTTTTTTTTTTTTGCAAAAAACGGCAAAAAATATTATTATTTTAAGAACAAACATGTTTTAAGAGCTTAAACACGCAAGTTCAAATGATCTTGATAATAACTACTTACAAAATCTGCAGCAACGAGTTTCGGCGACAACGAAAACTAACTACTTGATTACTAACTACTTACAAGATCATAACATACAACAACGAAAACTAATACAACGAGGATTATCAAAATTCAACAAGCTTATTTTTTAATCGATCAACGAGCTTCGGAAATCTGCAACAACGAGTTTTAACGACAACGAAAACTAATACACTGAATGGATGTTAATGAAGATATTCCTGTTTTGAGCGGACCTCAACTTGAGTCATCATCACAGACTGAGAAGTGTTGCAGATGCAATGGTTCTTTTGCCAAGTGCAAGGGCTGTGTATGTGTTAAAGCAGACAGGTTATGCGCTGCATGTAGTGCTGTTGGTTGCTTAAATAGGGATCAAACTTCCAGCTCTCAAACTTCGTTGTCTGAACATATACCAGGTTTGGAAAAGTTAATTGCTTGTTCAAACAATGATTGCCCCGTAAATATTAAAATTTGGCTACCCCGAGTACTTCCTAAGGATTGTCTTACCTGCAAAATATTTTGTCCGTATTGTACTCATTTAAATATGTGCTCTATTTCAGCCAAGACAACTTTGCAGTCGAAGATTGCTTCACTTGAAGATAGGATGAATAGCGCTTCCAAGTTGAATACTCATGATCAAATAAATTCGAAGCCTGGCTTCACAAACTCCTGGGCGGATATAGCGAGATCACTTCTTAAACGGCTAGCACGTGAGCAGGTCGGAAAAACGTTGATTGCAACGGTAAATGGGTGCTCCGATAAAATGTCTGCCGAGGGAATATCGAAAACTATTGATGAACTATTAGGTATTTGTTGAATTAGAGGCCTTCAGGGCCTCTAATTTAATTTTTACTAACTTTCCAACTGATTGTGTAAAATCAGAAAACATTGCTAAGATTTTGAATACTATAGGGATTACTTTAACGTATTCTGATATCAAGCGAATCGTACGCCTAACTTCACAAAAACAAGACCGTCATCCATGGGTAAAAGTAAGGTTAAATGAATATCATGTACAAAGTATCATTAAAGTTAAAAGCAAATTGAAATCTTCCGATTATTTATATCTTATGTCTTTATATCCTTATTTTTATGTCTTTATCCTTCCTGACTTGTCAGGAAGGATAAAAAATTGACCTTAAAAATTTTTGGTTTACCTTAAAAAAATTTGGTTTCTGATAAACATACAATTGAAATTCTTAGCTGCTAACTAACAACTACTTACAATTATTCCTGTCAGTTCCAGATTATTCCTGTCAGTTCCAGATTATAACTATCAGTTCCAGATTATTCCTGTCAGTTCCAGATTATTTCTGTCAATTCCAGATTATTCCTGTCAGTTCCAGATTATTCCTGTCAGTTCCAGATTATTCCTGTCAGTTCCAGATTATTCCTGTCAGTTCCAGATCCCTGTTCCTGATCAAGAATCTTCCACATCGGAATGCAATGATGGTTATACCAGCTTCGAAGTTGGATGCGATTCCAAAGATTGTGATGTATGGACACTTGTTCGTGTTAAAATATCCGACCACTCGATGTATAAACGTAAACAGTTCACATGCGGTTTTTGTACATTAGTACGACTACTACAGCTATCCTGCTCCTCTACTCCTGTATCACACACGACCACTCAGACCAATGCTGTTTTAGATGTTTCCCTCGCATCAACACCTGACTTCGCATCATATAATCCCATTATTGAACCTACTCTCTCACACACTCCTCGTTCAACTACGTACCAAACTTCCATTAATCTTTCTCATTCTAACAATGCTAACGGTAAAGCTTTTCATCTCGTACCTCCTCTTTCGTATTCCTCCCCCAATCTAAATAAATCTCAAACTTCTTTATTCTCTTCACGTACTTCTTACTCGACCTCCCCCGTATCACTTCTAAATAATTTACACCCTTCCATCAAAATCATTTCCAGCAACATTTCCGATCAACTGATTCAACACTCCATTCCTGCCACTCATGACCCCAACCTATCTTAATTCTCCTTACTCTACCTCCCACGTAACACTTCCAAATAATTTACATCCTTCATTTAAAATCATATCCAGTCACATCTCTGATCAACCGATTCAACACCCCGCTCCTGTCACACTTGCTCCAACCAATATTAATTCTTTATCAAGCACCCCTGTCATTTCCACTTCTATCTGCTCATCTACCTCGACTCCTACCAGCTCTGTCCGTCCACCACTTCCACGAAATCGTTTTCCTTCGCGCGATCGCTGTATAATCATATCAAACTTAAAGCTTTACGAATCTGCTTCTCCACAATCTCGCCTCGATGATGATGTATCTGCTATCAGGTCTATCCTAGCAACCATACTTCCTGATGATAACCCATCACTCTTCAATAATATCGCTCCTGTATCCTTTATTCGTTTAAACAAATCCACTAAATCCAATCATCTCAGTCCTCCACTCTTAAAAATCGTTTTCCGACATAGTTCACATGCCTCTTCGGTACTCTCCCAACGTTTTAAACTTCTTACCACTTCATCTACTTGCCGTATCTTTCCTGACCGCTCCCCTTCTGATATTGCCCAGCTCAATTTAGCTCGCATTGAAAAACATCGACGTGAAACAAACGGCGAATCATCCTTATCTATACGTAAAATCAACGGAAATTTTCACGTTCTTCACACAAGGCCAAAAATTCGATGGCGTCCCATCTCTCCCCCTTGTCTTCTTCGCTAGTCGATCTCGC
This sequence comes from Pomphorhynchus laevis, assembly GCA_012934845.2. Taxonomy (NCBI): domain Eukaryota; kingdom Metazoa; phylum Acanthocephala; class Palaeacanthocephala; order Echinorhynchida; family Pomphorhynchidae; genus Pomphorhynchus; species Pomphorhynchus laevis. Next base: position 145,435 of record WNNJ02001187.1, on the reverse strand, counting down.
TCCTAAGCATACTTTTCGTCTTAGTCTATTCAATACTCGCTCCATTCTTCATAAAGCTGATATGCTTCTCGATATCTTCGATCAATTATCTATCGATATTCTCTGCATTACCGAATCCTGGCACTCTGACTCCGACGATCTTGCTATTCGTCGTCTATGTCGCTCTGGTTGTTCTCTAGTTGAATCAGCTCGTCAAATTACATCTCATACATCTACTGCGTTTAACCATGGCGGTATTGTTGCCATTGCTCGTCACCCAATGTCTTTACGTAAAATCAACGTTTACATCCGTTACACTTCGTTCGAATTACTCATTTGCAGATTATCAACGCCTTTCCCTCTGGAGCTTGTGATTGTATACCGTCCAGGTTCAGTTGCCCCATCACGTATCTTCTTTAACGACCTTGCAGATATAATGTCTCACTGTTCATTGTCTTATACTCCTTCTTTTGTTCTCGGTGACTTTAACATTCGTCTTGATCGCCCGTCTGACTCTGACACTATCACTATAACTAATCTTTTTTCTGATTTTAACTATAAATTACCCTTAACAAGCCCAACTCATATTCTCGGCGGTACTCTCGACATCATTGATGTTCCTAACTGCTTCAATGACTATACCTCCTTGTCAATTACTGATCCTGGTTTGTCCGATCATTTCCTTGTCACTCTTACTCTTACTCGTCCCCATCCTCCTTCTCCGCCTTTACCATTATCTACACCAAATCGACCCTGAAAGCTTCTCGATATCCCTGTTCTCTGCACAGCCTTACTCAATTCTTCACTCTTTTCACTTCCTCTTAACTATCTCTCTCCCGATGATCTCTGCATTCTGTTTGATTCTGAACTTACGTCGATCCTCAATAACCTTCTGCCTAGTCGACTTCGACGTTCCCAGCGCTTGCGCCATGCTCCCTGGTTCGATTCTGACTGTAGTCTTTCTAAGCGTCGACTCCGTCACTCTTTTCGTATGTATAAACGCTTTCTTAAACGTTCACCCAACTCACTCCCTCCAAATCTTCGTGATTCCTACTTTTCTCAACGCCGTTCACATCTTATTCTTATACGTACTAAGCGTACTCTCTTTTGGCGAAATCAACTCGAGTCATCTTCTAACTCTAAATCTCATTGGAAAATCTTAAACTCAATTCTTTCACGATCATCTACCCCTTGTAATATAAATCCTGATGAATTTTCTTCTTATCTACAAATAGCCCCCTTGTACCTACTCTTATCTTTAAATACTTCCCTCCCAGAACTATTCCACCTTCTTCCCGTTTTCGTCTGATGAAGTTTCTTCGGTTCCGCTGTCATTACCTAATAAAACCTCTCCTTCTGACCCAATTCCCACTCACTTGCTTAAAAATATCTGCTCCTTTATCTTACCCTTCCTAACCACATTGTTCAACTCGTCCATCCGTAGCCGTACATTTCCTTCCATCTGGAAATGCGCCACTGTTCGTCCTATCATCAAAAAGCAATCTCTCGACTCCTCACTACCATCTTCGTACCGTCCTATTTCACTTCTCCCAACCCTCTCTAAACTCCTTGAGCGTCTCGTTCTTAAGCAAGTTAATACATATCTCTATTCCTCTAACTTATTTCCTCCCTTCCAAGCCGCTTTTCGCTCTAATTACTCTACCGAAATTGCATGTTTTAAAGTTTATAACGACTTACTCATATCGCACGATCATAAATTATGTAGTGTCATAGTTTCTCTTGATCTATCGTCTGCTTTTGACATCGTCGATCACTCGATTCTTCTCCATCGCCTTCGTCATGATTATGGCTTATCTTTACCCACTGTATCATGGTTTTCTTCATATATATCAAACCGTACATTTCGCGTATATTCTAACTCTTCTCTCCCATCCTTCGTCCATTCCGTCCGGTGTTCCACAAGGCTCCGTATTAGGCCCTATACTTTTCTCTCTTCTTCTTGGTGATTTGTCTTCGATTTCTCATAAATTTAACTTCCATGTTATGCAATATGCTGATGACATTCTCATCTATGCTCATGTACCTGTTTATCGTATTCACGATCTTACTGTTTCCGCTTCGGACTGTCTTGTCTCAATTTCCAATCATATTTCTTCCCTTCGCCTTTCTCTGAATCCTGATAAATCCAAAATTATGTGGATCCTACCTCGACGCCTCGGCTTCGAACCTCCCTCCGTATCATTAAATTCTACAATTCTTCCTATCGTTGATAATCTCGTTTTCCTAGGCTTCCATTTTGACAACCGACTTTCACTTAAACCTTTCGTTAGAGATAAAGTACGCTCATCTACCTTGATACTCCACAACCTCCGTCAAGTTCGTAGATTGATCGATTTCCCTTCTTGTATGAATCTCATATCTTCTCTGATTTTTCTAGTCTCGATTATTGTCTTAGTCTATTTTCCAACTCACCTAAATCCACTCTTCTTCCCCTACAACGCATCGTCAACGCAGCTGTCCGAATTCTCCTCCGTCTTCGTCGTTTTGATCATACATCCTACCATCTTGCTTCTCTCTATTTGCCTACAATTTATTGTCATGTTCAAATTCGTCTTCTTATCGTTGCTTTCCGCCTTGTAACTTTTCATACCCCTTCATTTCTCAACCTTCCTTTTCTTGATAATTATCTTTCTGTTTACTGTTCCTTGCGTTCCTGTAATTCCCTTTTACATGTCTCAAACTACTCTACCTCCTTTGGACTCCGCTCCTTCCTGGTGGCTGCTCCTCTATCGTAGAACCATCTGCTCATTCATATACGCCAATCAACTTCTCTGCAGTGCTTCAAACGACAAATCCGATCCCATTTAAACAATTTATCTGCTTGACTTTTTCATTTTTGTTTGTGGACTTGTAAGCGTACAGCTTGTACGCATTTGCTACATTAAATATATTTGTATTATTATTAAAACCTGAAAGGCAATACAAGTGGATACTTAGACAGAAACTTTGGGAGTGCGAAAAATTAGTCCGAATGATTTGTTTTACATAAGAAATAGTAAGATTATTCGTTTTGAAAGCCCGAATACTACTTCGGGTGTAGTTACCACCTATATTCCTCGTCTTACGGCTTTAAAGTTTTAAATAGCACTGGAGCTTCAGTCGATTTTCAATCTACTGATTGCTTCAGTCGGTAAGTGCAGAATGCTCCACATCCGCAGCTACTAATTCATCTTTTCACTGTCGTGCATTGATATACAATGTTGAGAATTTGTCTTATTTGTTGAATTTAGGTATATAAAGTTTTTTCGATAAGTTCCATATCATAATCTTACTAGAAACGTTTTCTACTCATTCAAATTCGTTGCAAAATTTTTATATTGTTGAATCTTCAGAGGAGATGCGCATGACGGGTCTACCGGTAAGCGGGATATTAGTTTGTTTAAATGCGAAATTTAGTTGGTTTCAGCATAGGCTTAGTGATACAATGGTTTAAGTCGATACGCCGAATCTTACGAATATTGGTTGTTACTTTCCCTCCTCAATGTCGGCTGCTGATAAATTAAGCGAATTTGATTTAGTCTCGGATTTTCTTGGCACGACAAAATCAGTAACTATTGCCGGAGGTTTCAATTCTACGTATGATTTTCCTCTCCATACAAAATTAGGACTAATTTACGAATTTTTGTCTTCATATAGTTTCTTAATAAGCGTTCTATCTTTCCCCACTTACATTTGATCGACAGGTAGCAGTACCATCGATTTCATCTTTGCTAACTTTAATGACATTGCAATAGAACCACCGTTAGATGACATTTGGACGACATTCAGAAAGCATCAGCCAGTAGGAATTGAAATATGTGTTTCAGAACAGATTTTTAGCACCTGCACTAATTCCTGGAAGTAGGAAGTTAAATGTCTAAGCAATCGATGTAAATTATATGGCCAAGGCTTATAATTTAGTATTTTCTGGCGATGTTAATAGTGGGTTTCACATGTGGTGTGAAATAATTTAAAAGGCTTGTTCAATCAAGAGTATTTGTAGAAGAGATTCTCCGATTTTAAGAAACCCATAGTTGCGCGAGAAAAAGGTAAACTTACTACATTATCGTAGTTTGTTAAGGCGAGATGAATCATACCAGCGTCTTTATGTTAAATTAAAGAACGAATACAACATACGTTAAAACAAGTATTGGTTATTAAAGTTCTTACACAAATTACAAGATTAATATACACAATTTACCAGAAAAATAGTGACTAATCATTGGTTATTAAAGTTCTTACAATAAAATAACATACAATCTAATATACATACAACAATGAAGAAAGCAAATTCGAAGAGAGCGTCAAACACTATACATATCACGCAACATCGTAATGCGTATAAGCGGCTAGAGGTCGAATGCTGCAATAAAGGCTGTGAAGTGTGGTCTATTGTCGACATTCCTTTAAATACCGAGTCGTCACTCAAGAGCAAGGACTTTTATTGCGGCTTTTGTTCTGCTACAATGATTTCGGCCCTCCAAATGAAACTAGTGCAAGATATGGTTTGTGATGTGAATTGTTGTAATATATCGTTACCTATCAACTTAAATGACGTTCGTGTCTTTCAAGACCGTACGGACCATCAAACTTCGATAAAACACATGTACTGTTAATCCTGTCGTTAAGCTGTCATTATATGACAGTTCAACTCCTGACCTATGTGAATCGCGGATTGAATTACTTTCACTGTCATCTACGCATCAGCACGATAATACTTCAAATGCCGAACTTCAAATGCTGTCATCCTTTCAGTACAAAGAAAAATCGGTCATTCATGTTGAACAAACTACACCAGCTGTAAACAAAGGAAGGGTATGGCGCGACTCCCTATTGCAACCTACACGAAACGCTGGATCGACAGACCATCAATTGGGTGAACGATTCGAGTGTGGCCATCGATAGAAAACAGAAGGCCAAAAATAAGAATAAATCAGGAAATTATTTACCTTCCAATGATCAGAACATTTCTTTGGACAACGCTCCTTCCACAAACTACAGTCCGCATCCAGATAGGTCTTGCAATATCCTATTTAGTGGTATCTTTTAATCAAATGCCAGTAACTCACAAACACGTCGATGTATCCAGCCTCCGTACTGTGTTCTGTCAGTTACTCTTAGAAGGTGATGATAAGCTAGCTTCTACTCTAAAGGTTACAAAGTTGTTTCGACTTGGAAAAAGGGTGGTGAAGAAACCAAGATTGTTGAAAGTTGTATTATCTTCCGCAACACATGCAGACCTTTTGCTCAAACGTGGTTTTCGGCTTAAAGATTATTCACATCGTATTCTTAAGGATCTGAGTCTCGAAGATCGTTTAAAGTTGAAAGAAGCAAAAACAGAATTACGAAACTGGCTATCTGAAGGTGAAACGAACTTATGCATACGAAATTTTCAGGTTGTCAGGTGGCGCCCAGTAGTTCGTTGGAATCCCATAACGATCAACAGCGTCACTTAGCAGTATCCAGTTCAAATCTTGCTAGTTCGTCTGGAAAAGGTAGTTTTAACAGTCATTTATCGCAACTCTTGGATAGCGTTAGTTTCAATTCTGATCTGGGACACTTAGTTTCATTCAACAAATTATTCACCGTTCCTAGTAATCCCTTACCACAACCCACACGCTATTTATCGATTGGGTATTCGAATCTTCGTAGTTTGCCTGCTCAAATAGTTGAGTTGAAGTATCACATGCTTTCTCATTCGTATGACATTTTCTGCGTTGCTGAATCCTGGTTGCATCAATATATTGTCGATTCCACTGTGAACATTCCTGGATTTCGCCTTCTACGAAGCGACAGGATATCAGGTAGGCGAGGTGGCGGAGTCGCCGCATATGTCAGAGAAAATTTCCTCGTATCTGAGGTGTTGAATATTTGTGACCCTTGTGGGTCGTTTGAGACTCTATGCTTCCGTATTGATCACTCAGCGACCAGTATGAATTTTTGCGTCGTGTATCGATCTCCGTCAGTAATTGCAGACACTGATCAACTAAAACTTATTTTACAATCAGTATGTTCCTCCCCTCACTTTATTCTTTTGGGCGATTTTAATCTTCCACGATCTAGATGGTCAGACTATGTCTTTTCTGATGGTAGTTCCACGGAAAGGGAAATATCTGAGTTCCTAGCTGAGGAACTCATGCTGATTCAGCACGTACAAGAACCAACTTGCTTACTTCAAGATCGGATTCGGTACTTGATCTAGTGTTTTCCAGATATGTAGGAGATATAATCAAAGTTGATCATCTCCCTCTAGGAAGTAGTGACCACTGCTTGCTCTCCTTGACGGCTGTCCCTTATTTCAGATTCTGTCCACCTTGCTTAAAAACTTCCAAACGTCATTGGTCGAAAGTGAGAAGAGAAGATGTTTTAAGAGTTTACAACCAATTCCCATGTACTTTCATGAACACGGACAAGCTATCATTGAATATGATCACTGATTACCTACATAAATTATCTGATATTCTTGCCCCTATGCGCGAATCCTCTTATGCTGCTAAGTCACCTGCATGGATAGATTCCAACGTCAGACAACTAATAAGTTCAAGAAATTCTTTATGGAAGCTTCAGCGTTCTGACTCTAGTTTCTCTGACAGATATAAATATGTTCGAAATCTTTGTACTAGAGTGAAAGCAACCAAACGATGTGCATTCGAATCGTCTATCGCTAATAATGTAACACGAAATCCAAAACTATTCTGGGCTTATGTTCACCGCAACAGAACCCTTAACACAGAAATCAAGTATGTCCTTAATGCGGAGGGATGTATGATAACTTCTCAGAGTGGTATTGTGGAATGCCTTGCTACGTCTTTTTCGCTACCGACAAATAATTCACATAGAGCTTCTATCACTTCGCATGGTGTAGCATTAGAGCAATCTTCGCGTTTTCTTCCAGTAACGATTAGTGAGATTGTAAGTCAGCTTGATCAGCTTGACCCATTTAGCTCTACTGGCCCTGATGACATTTCTCCGTTTCTCTTGAAGAATTTATCTAGATATTTGGCTCCTTCCCTTCTTGCTATTTTTGAGAAAAGTTTGACCAGTGGATGTGTTCCTGAAGTCTGGAAAACTGCCATCGTAGTTCCGATCCCAAAGAATACCATTGCAACGGCTTGTAATGACTATAGACCAATCAGCCTGACTAGTTCTCTATGCAAAGTGCTTGAAAAGTTGATCGCCACCCGGATCAGGCATTACTTGAGGGAACTCGGAATAATGTCGTCTTCTCAACACGGTTTCCTTCCTGGTCGTTCCCGCTTAACTAACTTATTGACTTCACGCGAAATGTGGGTTGAGGCGGTCAGTCGCGGCAATCAATAAATGTGTTATTCATTGACTTTTCAAGAGCATTCGATCGGGTGCCGCATGAGAGCTTGGTAGCCTTACTATTTAACTACGGCATTCCTGTAATGTTGTGTAAGTGGATTCAATATTTCCTACGTAATCGATTCTTTAGGGTGAAAATTGGCACCTATCTTTCCACTTCCAGACGCGTTTACTGTGGTGTTCTGCAGGGTACCGTACTAGGACCTCTGCTGTTTATTGTGTTCCTTAACGATTTGTTGCTGCGGATTCAGAGTCCCTGTCTTGCTTTTGCTGACGACCTCAAACTATGGTCTGTAGATGATATTGATCCGCTTGGCATTTCCCTGCAGGAAGACCTTAATGAAATATACAAATGGAGTGAGGCTACTGGTATGAAGATCAATGTTGACAAATACGGCCACATGAAATTAGGAAGGCGTTGCGATTATCGTCGTTTTCGCCTAGGAACTTCAATTCTTAATGTCGTCATGGAGTATAGGGATCTGGGTGTCATGGTGCATAGGAGATTAAAATCCCGATCAAATACAGAGTTTGCCTATAGCAAGGCTTTGCGAGCTATGTACTGCGTCAAAAATGCATTTAATCGTATTAATCCATACGTCTTCAAACGGCTTTACTGCGCTGTTGTTCGTCCGCATATAGAGTACTGCGTGCAAGCAGTTTTTCCATACACTAAGAAAGAGTTCAATAGACTAGAGTCAATCCTTCGTAGAGGTTCTCGAATGTGTATGGATGGATCGTATTCATATCGTGAGCGGCTTGAATTTCTAAAGATACCATCTTTGGGTCAGAGGCTATATTACCTAGACCTTGTTGCATTATGGCGAATGGTTAATGGAATAGATGGGTTTCCCTCGTGCTATGTTAAAAATTGTTCTCAGACGCGTCGTGGCCACCCGTTGAAACTATTTAAGTTTCCCCACGGTAAAGTAGTGAGTTTGGCTAGGCTCTCTTTATCGAGCATTAAACGCCTTTAACACGTTGCCAGGAGAAATAGCATGTACCAAGGACTTCTCTCAATTTAAAGTTCAACTTCGTCAGTGGATTAACGATCAAGGCATTCCGGATGTATCCGCTATTATATTATGTCCGCTTATATTATATTATATCCGCTTATATTATGTAACCGCTATTTACTTTTTTTCTTTACTTTTTTTCATATTTTCCTATGTGATCAGTTGAAACAGCCATTTGGCTATAACTTGTAATATTAATAATAACATGAAAATACGAACGCTTATAATGTTTGTAAATGCACACAATAATAACAGAATACTAGAAAACGCACGTTTGATACCGTGGAAGTTAGATCCTCGTCGTCGTTCAGTGAGTACTATTGTCAGTGTACCAATTTCTCAAAGGGAACAACATTTTAGTAATTTATATGATTCCAATATTGGAGATGAAAAGCAGTGTAGTTATTTTAGTAGGTCGTTGAGGTCTCTAGGATAGCTAAGCCACTTGAACGCATATTTTACAGTCGATGAAATCGAATTCTTTTTACAACACATGTTTGATAGAAAGAGTGTCGGCAATGATGATATAGCCGATGAGCATATTAAAGGTATTTTGTCAGTCTCAATTTATTTTCTTGTTATGCTATTTAATCGGGTCTTGATAGGAGATTTTCCCCGTATCGTGGAAGAAGGTGATTCTAAAAATACTCTTTAAAGGTGGTAATGATCCTCGAAATCTAAATAATTACAGAGGTATCGCAATGTTAAGTCAATCATATAAGTTATTTGATACCATTATAGGCCGTAGACTTGCAGTCTATACATCAAACTTTCTCACAATCTAGCAACATGGTTTTCGACCAGGTTTCTCTATCACAAGTGCTGTCTCCATCTTAAGAAACGCTGTTCAAGAAGCTCGTTGAAATAAGCTTCACTTGTACGCTGTTTTCGTAGATTTTACAAAGGCATTCAATTACATTGACAGAGACTTGCTTCTCCGAAAATTAATAACTGCACTTAGCCTAAAGTGCTATATCATACATGTACTACATCAAGTTCTCTCTCCTCACATTGTCCGAGTCTTTGATGGAATAATATATTCAGATTACTTTCAACAAATTAAGGACGTTCCTCGGGGTGACCCTCTTAGCCCACTTTTTTTCAGTCTTTTTGTATATGATCTGCCAGCATGGATAAGTGAAACTAACTCTTATTGTCTTTTATATGCAGATGATCTGGTTGTATAATTGTCAAAAATAGGTGATGTGAGTTCAGCATTGGCTAGGCTTAACCTGTATTGTATGGCGAATAGTTTGCAGGTTAGCCTAGTGAAAACAGAAGTGTTAAAATTCACAGCGGGTAGTAGGTTATCACGAAATGATGTTTTACCTATGACGGTATAAATTTGCAAATGTGTACGCAATTCTATTATCTTGGCTTTAATCTGTCCTCTAGGTGGAGTTTTAATAATCATTTTGATATAATTACTTATAAGGTTGCTTCTTGTATGAGTACGGTCAATCTTTTACGTTCAACAAACTATACTACAGCCATGAAATATTTTCAAATGATGTTTCTTCCAAGGATTACATAAGGGTTATCGGCTATTTGACAAGATTTATCTATTCAAAATTTTGAGCAAATTGATAGAATAAAATTGAATTTCCTTAAATTCTTCTTTTGCTTGTCCCGCTAGGTTTCGTCTTCGAAGAGAGCAACCCTTGACGTTTATCCTTCAAAGACGTTTCTCCTTAATAGAGACGGCGGCGTTTTGTTCGCGTGTATCGAATTGGAATTCGAAGCAACTCTTACTGGATAGTGATATCCAGTTTACGCCTGCCGTTGAATTCCCGAACATTTGGAAGTTTGGTGGTCAAAGAAAGCGAGCATGTATAATAAGATTTTCTCTTGACGGTTTTAATGGAAAGTTTTGCTTAAATAGAATTATGTGCCATACACGAGTATCCGCCTATATTTGTAAATACTGTTTATGTATGTGTCAACAGCCCTTGCATGCTAGAACTTGCATTTATTTGAAAACACTATCCCTATTAAACACTATTAATTTGGTAGATGTTTGCCTATTAACGTTAAAGTGTTTTAATAACACTTGATGTTGATCCCCCTCATCGCCCATTGCGGCAGAGGGTTATTATTTTAAAAAAATTGTCTCAGATTATTATATAATAATATGGGGCTATCACGGTATTTGAGAAGATTAAAAGTCTGCATCCGAAACCATCCCCATTAGACGTTAAATGTCTTCTTTATTCAGATATTGATGGATGTCCTCAGTTTAGAGTTTAAACATTCTTGATAACTAACTACTTACATTTAAAATTCTTGATTACTAACTACTTACAAGCTTAAACACACATTTGAGAAATAATAAACATACACCGCCTAGGAGCGTATTCATGAAGCCGCCCGGGAGCGCATTTACGAAGCCGTCTGAGAGCGCATTCACAAAGCCGCCCGAGAGCGCATTCACGAAGCTATAATAAAGAACAATGACACGCGGGAAGCCGTCAAACACAACAAGGTGTTGCGACTGTAATGGTTTCGCAGCTGCATGTAAACGTTGCCGATGTGCAAAAGATTCCAAACATTGTGTCGACCGTCAGGCCCCGAATTGTCGCAATCAAACAACATCTTGTGATAAAAACGAAGCCGAAATTATCCCAACAACTGTTACTGCAAGCTATCCAACAATTAATTCTGCGAGCAATTTAACAGTTAATACAGCTAGAAACACTGTATCCACACTAAACTCAAATTTTTCACAACTCGATGAATTATCAGTAAGAATAAATGCCATTTACTACGAAGTAATACACGGGAGACCGAATTTATTCAACTTACATAAATGCAACCTCACAAAGACATTTATCGAATTAATGACGTCTCATCTTGTTATTTTCAACAACATGGCTAAGGCAAACATCTCATTTAAAATAATGATGATTTTGCCACAATTGATTCTCCAGAGAATTTCATCCGGCAAGGTCAGTGTCCTGAGAAAAATCCTTGAACGAAGGATAAGGATGTGGAAATATGGCGATATAAAAACACTTCTTATCAAAGCACGTTTTCTTCAACAAAATACAGCCCTTGCCAACGACGGACACAGATAGGAACAGATAAAATTTTGCAGAATATCATAAAACTAACACAACGGAAAATTTAAAGCGGTGATGCGTCTATTGAGCAGTGACGGGGAGAATTCAAGGATATTGCAGTTATCCGATAAATGTCAGGATATAACGGTATTTGAGAAGCTAAAAAGTCTGCATCCGTAACCATCCCCATTAGACGTTAAATGTCTTCTTCATTCAAATATTGAAGGATGTCCTCAGTTTAGCGATGTAATGTTTCGGAACATTAATGCAGATTATGTTCAAAGAGCCTATAAAAAAACCAACGGATGTGCAGGTCCTTCCGGACTGGATGCAAACAATTGGAGGTCAATGCTGACTCAATACGAACCTGAATCCAGAAATCTTGCAGATCAGGTAGCGGAATTTGCAATTCGCATTGCAACTGACATAATAGATTACGTCCAATGCGAAATTGGACATCATCATAATAGTCAAGTGTATAAGGGTTCGACCTTGAGGGATTGGTCAAGTCCTTCGTCGCATCGCCGGTAGAATAATTTCAAGCCGTATTCGCAAACAAGTAATAACAGTTTCAGACAAAACACAGCTATGTGCAGATCAACACTGCGGCACTTAGTTAGGAATACACTATAAGAAATGAATATGAGAGGTCTGATGAACAATATTTTAATGCTGGACGCTGAAAACGCATTTAATAGCATCAACAGATCAATTGCACTCGAGAATATGATCAAAGTATGTCCAAGTCTGTCGATAATTCTTGCAAATTGTTATTCCTCTCCTTCTACATCATCTGTACACAAAGATATAATTCTCTCAGAGGAAGGGTTCACCCAAGGTGATCCAATTGCAATGTGTGCATACGCAGCTGCTTCACTGCCGCTAATTCATGACCTCAGAACTAAATTTTCTGGTATTGTTCATCGATGGTACGCAGACGACAGAGTATGCGTAGGGCGCTATGAAAATTTGTTATCGCTGTGGGACTATATCTACGATATAAGTCCAAGATACGGATTCAATTTAAATCCATTAAAATGTACCATCTTAATACATCAAGGAAGGCGAATGTTTCAAACAAAGAGGAGTACAAGTGTCAACTCGCGGTGTTAAGCTACTAGGCAGTTTTATATGAGAATTAGACTACATAAGGGAAAACGTTGAGACAATGACTGAAAAGTGGGTTGTTTAAATCGAAATACTGAGAGAATTGGCCTTGATAGACAGTCAAGTCGCTTTCACAATACCTACTAAAGGCCTGCAATTCCGATGGACGCACCTAAAACGCACCTGTTTACTAAACCCAGAATGTCTCTTCCCACTGGAAACCGCACTTTTTAATAATATTGTACCTGCTATAACTGGTAAGATCAATCTTAATCTACAGTGGGAATCAATTATGCAACTACCGATTGGACTATATGGACTTGGCATAATGAAACCTAGTGTAAATACAATAACAGAGTATGAAAACTTTAAACGTATATGTGTTACTTTCTTAAATGTCGATGCAGCCCTATGGGATGATGAACGGCCACACATATCCTGCGAAATTAAACAAGAGAAAAAGGTAGCACAAAAAGTGGAAGCACGTACGGCTATAAGCAGCTCAAATTTGACACAGTAGAATTTAATTAAACACATCGCCGATTCTCCCGGATCTTCACTGTGGTTAAGCAGTTTTCCTTCCATCTAATATAAACGCATCCTATCACGACAGCAATTCCAAGACGCACTCGGACACGTTTCGGATGGAGTCAAAACGATATTCCCGACAAATGCACTTGTGGCGAAAAAAGTAATATCTCTCACGCCCAATCTTGTAAAATAAGAGGAATCCCCATAATTCGAAATAATATTATGCGCGATGTAATTGGCTCAACTCTAAAGAATGTATTCTATAACGTATTAACAGAACCATGTCTTACACCATCTTATGTAATGGTATTTTTGGCGATTTAACGGAGCGGTCCTTCATGGACGTCTGTGTTTTCAATCCACTTGCTCAGTCTTACGCTTTGAATATGCAGAGTTCAATACCTATAATGAAAACAGGAAACGGAGCAAGTACATGGAGAGAGTTACAAAACTCGAATGCGCCGGATTAATTCCTCTCACTTTCTCTACTGTAGGAAGCATAGGCCCATCTGCCAAACATATGTCGACGATCATCGCAAGCAAGCCCGAAAACATAGTTTGGCATACAGCGAGTGCGTAACCTTTCTGCGAGCAGACGTTTCTTTCGCCTTTGCAAGATGCTCGTCCCTAGCATTACGTCGGTCTTCGGTCAGACAAATTGATGAACATTATCTACAATCTTAATATTGTAACCTTTAACTAACTTGATCTATCGTAATATATTGTATGTGTAATACGTTTTGTGTTAAAGCCCATTTGCGGGAACTCCAAATGTAAATCTATTTAAAAAATATTTCCTTTAAAAAATTATATAATGTGTGCAATGTTGACATAACTTCAACATTGCACACGCACTCTTATGTCAAGTTGGTGGAATACCTTTCATATGACATAACACAATAAGAGACAAAATCGCGTTAGCACTTCGTAATGTGTGTGCCAATGTTGTTATTAAGCCGTCACTCATTCCAGTTCCATATTTAATGCTATTTGATAACATCAGTACAACCTCAGAAAGATCGGCTCGAATAGACATAGCATGCAATAACCTATTCGGAACAACGATGGAGCGGTCCTTCATGGACGTTAGTTTTTTCAACCCGCTTGCCTCATCCTATTCCCAACAGATGATCGATACGCATAATTATCATGATAATAGAAAACGAGCCACATATGCTGAACGAGTGGCAAAAATTGAGTGCTCCAGATTTCACCCTCTCACGTTTTATGCGCTCGGAAACATAGGTCTTAACGCAGACAGAGTATTACGACAGACCGCAAGCCAACAGGCGGTTAAATACACTACATCCTATCATGAATGCATCACTTACCTTAGAAATATCTCATTCATCTTCACAAAATGTGTGTCGTTGGCGATTCGACGATCCATACGAAACCTCAACAGTCAAGCGAATCCACTCAATGATTCGCCAAACCTACATTAATCCAAATGCTTTGAAATGAAAACTTGGTTAAGGCCTATTTGAAGGAACCTACACATGTGTAAAATTTATTCTAATAAATATTGTTGTTAAAATATATATCATGAATATTAATCAACGGCCGTATAGCTGTTCGTCTAATCGCCAAACTGGAGCATTTTGCAAGTTCCACCGAAATTCCTGTCCGTAAGTGAGTAATCATGTCGCAATAAGGTACTTTTTGTTTTACTGATTGTACTTTTGCAAGATGTTTCAAGAATTTGTCTGATGTAAAGCTAAACAAACGCTCCTTTGTACCACAACAAAGAACATGATTTCAATGGGTTCTCGGTCGTCGATAAATTCACCGGGAATTAAGATAATCCAATAATGATTTCAATATTGCAAATATTTAATGAATAGAGGCTCATTTGCTGGAACCATAATTGTACGATTTTAAATGTTTGTTAATAAAATCTTAGTACTAAAAAAATTATATATCATTAAATAAGTTTAAATGTGGTATAGATACTTATTGTAAATATTATTATTATTATAGTGTACAAGTTACTATCCGCAAATGGCTGTTTCAACTGTTCACAAATTACATTTTAAAATATCAATTAAAATACATCCACGAATCCAAATTAGAGTTCACAATCCACTTCAGCAGCATCTTCTTGAAGTGTCTATTGCTAGTAGCATTGACGACGTCTTCAGGCAGCGAATTCCAAACATTCAATGCGCGGTGGGAAAGCCTACTCACACTCCTTATTTTGCCATGGGGGAATTTAAATAACGTAAGGGAGTGACCTCTGCGACGCGAATTTCTCAATTTTATCGAATTGGATGGGAACCCCTCTTTTCCACGAACCAAATGCCACATCGCTACAAGATCTAAATATAGTAGCCTCTGGGCCGTTGAAGGCATTTTTAAGCAAGCTAGGCGCTCATTGTAAGAATAAAGAGATGTAATGCAAAGTTTGGTTCCTCTACGTAAAATCGACTCGGTCTTTTTCATCTCAGCCTTGGTGGATGGAAAAGTTGATGGGATGCAGTATTCCACATGCGGACGGACTAACGCACAGTAGAGATGCTTAAATAATTTTGGATGCAGCTTACTAAATGTGTTCTTAATACAATACAAGGCCTTCATGGCTTTACCGTAGATATAATCGGTATTCGGTCGTGTTTTAAGGTCGTTATTCAAAATAATCCCTAGGTCTCTATGAACAGAAATGTTGTGAAGCTTATAACATCCTAAATAGAATTCATGATCAGATTTACATTTGCCGAGTTTCATATGAACGCACTTATCTACATTTATGGTCATACCGGTAGCACTGCTCCAGTCGTAGATTGTCTGGAGATCATGTTGTAGATGCCGGCCATCAGGATCTGAGATGCTATCGCACCACACTTTCACATCGTCTGCGAATGCCAGGCAGGGACTGTTTATGCGTAACAGAAGATCATTGAGAAATATAATAAAAAGCAAGGGACCAAGGACTGTACCTTGCGGAACTCCGGATTTAACTAACCTAGTAGAAGACATGCTATTGCCAACCCTCACCTGAAATGATCTCCCGTCCAAAAAATCACGAATCCAATTGCATAACATGGAGGATACTCCGTAGTGTGCTAACAACCTAATCATCCCATCATGAGGGACGCGATCGAAGGCTTTCGAAAAATCAATAAAGATTATATCGAGTGAGCTACCAAAACTTAACGACTGGGTCCAAGTTTCGCGCGCGGTAAGCAAGTTCGTCAAACAAGAACGGGAGTGACGAAAACCATGTTGAGCGGACGATAGTATACCAAGAGAGACAAGATGATCGTAGACTCTAGTGCTGATGGCGCGTTCGAGAACTTTGCACAGAGAAGAGGTTAAGCTTATTGGCCTATAATCACCACAGGATGATGCAAAATTTTTTTTGGGAATAGGAACAACGGTTGCAGTTTTCCAATCTTCTGGGACACTGCCAGTGGCCAGAATTTTATCAAAGATAATAGTCAGGAATGGTGCCAGGTAACTCGATAAAGCTTTGAGCAGGTATGGGGAGATGTCATCGGGGCCAGCTGCGCTAAAAGGACGAATATTATTGAGATAATCTTGAATTTCAGTAACGCAAATTGGCCGGGATTCATTACGCGGAGGGATAGAGCACCCGTACCATATCATATGAGAATCGCAATGTGGTAAAGTGGATAAAGAGAACGAGGATGCGAAGGTCTCAGCTATATCAGTTTCATTTGTAACCAAGCCACATTCAGAGTGCACATGCTTGATTGCAGAGTTGAGCGTTCCGTTTTGCCGAGCATATGACCAAAATAGCTTGGGGTTGCGATTAACTTCCTTGATGATTGTAGATTCGAATTTATCACGTTTTAACGTTTTCATACGAGTACAGACGTTCCTAAGATACCTATAAATGTTGGCGTAATACGGAAGCGAACGAGATAACTTCCAAAGACGATTTCGTACTCGCAACATCAATCTCAGGTCCTTATCGAACCAAACAGGATATTTAGTATTTGGCGAGATGATACGCTTTGGTGCAAACACGTCAGAAATACCTAAAAGGTAATCCCCAATCACTTTTAGTGAGACTTCTTTAGTATTTGTTAAAGATAGTGGACGACGTTGACAGAAAGATAAAATTTGCTCATCAAGCACTTTTGACCAAACCCGTTTTACGATGGGAGCCGTAAAATTGCGGAATTTAAAGTTTGGGGTGACCTGTAGTGATAGCACGCAGTGGTCAGAGTTACCTATCGGTGGAAGATAATCCACTCGAGCTATGTCTTCAAGACGTTTGGAAAAAACCAAGTCAAGTATAGTATCATTATTATGGGAAGAAAATCGTGTGGGCTCTTGAATGTGTTGTACTAGTCAGAGTTCATCAGCGAGGAAGTGGGATATTTCTCTTTCTACGACGGTGCCATCATCAAATATTGTTTGCCGCCAATCTGATCTAGGTAGGTTGAAGTCTCCTAGAAGAAGGAAATGAGAACTGATACTTATCGATCGCAATACTGACTTCAGAAGATTACAATCAGTGATCATAGAAGGTGAGCGATATACAACGCAGAGACTGATACCAACACGATCATACCCAATATGAAAGGTAATACTCTCGAACGAGCCTTGCGGATCACAAACTTGATCGATGTCAGAAATTAGCAAATGGTCTCGAACGTACACTGCAACACCGCCCCCTCGCATACTGGACCTCCTGTCCCCTCGAAGTAGACGATAACCTGGAATATTTACAGTGGCATCCAAGATGTGTTCATGTAGCCATGACTCACTAACACAGAATATATCATACGCATTAACCTCAACATGGTATCGAAGCTCTACAAGTTGTGCAGGAAGACTTCGTAAATTTGAATAACCTACCGATAAATAGCAACGAGTTGCATTGGAATCCTTTTTGGTTTTACTAAGGCACGGTCTATCAAATACAATCAGATACCCTAAGGAATGGTCAGTGTTCTCTGAATTTACATGGAAACAGGGGTCCCGACAGTTAAAGGAGCCAACTGTTTCCAACGTACGACAGGACGCCACTTGACAACCCGAAAATCCCGTATGCATATATTAGCCTCACCTTGAGAAAGCCGGTGTCTCAATTCGATGTTTGCTTTTCGTAATTGTAATCGCTCATCTGGCGAAAGGTCACGAAGGATACGAAATGGCAACCCCCTAAGACGATATCCACGTGATAACAACATGCGCACATGATCACTAGAGGACAATATCACCTTCAACAGTCTTGGTTTCTCCTGTGTTCTTTTACCAAGCCGAAATAGCTTCTTCACGTGTATAGACGATGCTAACTCTTCATCACCTTCATGCAATAGATGGGATAATACCTTACGCAAAATAGACACGTCATGGTCCATATGTTCCTGTGAGTTTGCGGAATTAGACTCAGTAAGTTCGCTGAATAACACGCTATATGACCTGTCATAATGATGCCGAGTTATCTCAACCGACTTCGCATGTCGAACTTCACTATTTTCTGTAGGGGAAAAGTTCGATGCTATATGGGTTGGGGATCTGTTGTCTGAAGACGTGCACAAGCTGGACGACGAATTTGCTTGGACACTGGTGTCATTGTTGTCGATAATTGGCTTATCACATGGTGCAACATTTATAAGAGCATGCTTTGAATTCAATGAAGTCCGTAAAACACTGTCGCCAATCCGGCATTGAGGCTCAACTTCAATGTTGGAACTTGTGGCATTTACTACTGATTTAGGAGGCAAGTAATTTTCTAGCGTAGATGAAATGATGTGCGAATCGTCATCAGAAACTATCTTAGTAATCGTATATGACCTCTCATGTCCCCTTTTCCACACTCGAGTTGGCGTTGAAGCCACAGAAAGGCTATTATCATGTTGTGTTTTACTCTGGACGTGAGGGGAGATCTCTAGTTGATCGGCTTGTTTTGTGGTGTCTGTACATGAATTGGTACATTGGTTATTATCATTATCATCGGTAGGTTTGTTTTGCTCACTCCTTGTAGCCCTTCGTATAACAGCACTGCAAAAGCCGCACATGAATGATCGCAAGTGATATATCGCCTGATCTTTACTCTTGACTTTGACAATGCTCCACACATCACAGTTTGGCGCATCGCAGCCTACTTCTAACTGAGTGTAACAGTCGTCAGATAATGAGTTATTGATTCTGCCCTTCTTATATTTTTTGGTCTTTGTAATCGTGAGACAACGAGGTATACGCTTGTATGTTATTATATTGTTCCGTTTAAGTAATCCTGGATTGATCAGGAACTGGATTGATTGTAAGTAATCCCGGATTGATCAGGAACTGGATTGATTGTAATTAATCGTAATTATTTAATTTATTGTATGTTTATAAGAAACCAAAATTTTTTTAGGTATCGAACTGTTAGGAATCACGTCACTTTGCTCAAGCGTTGCAAAAGATTTCTTTTCGAGAAGCACTTCATTTCAAGTTGTTTTTTTGCTTATGGCTTGTCACTATATGCCATTAATAAAGTGTGATAATCCAATTAAAGTGTGATGATCTCAGATGGTGTAATTACTTATGATGTGAGATAAATCGCGGAGATTTTCGGTCTCCACTATAAAAAATTATATTGTTCACAATCCACATCTCCACCATATTCAGAAATAAATTGTAAGTCTACCCTCTGGTTTCTGCTCTCCAAGTGAAGTTCTTTCTTAACTCTTACGTCTAATATGTCGAAATTCATCCTGTCCTTATGATCGTTTGTCAATTACTCTTTAAAATCATGATCATATACTCATCCCGAGAATTTTCGACCTATCAGTTTAACCTCTCATGTTGTAAGCTTCTTGAACACATAATTCTCCGAAAGATGCAAAGATATTTTAATTCCGCTAAATATGATTTTTGCAAATGTCACTCCACGATTTCCAATCTACTATACACTCGTAATAACTAATCTATTAGTTTTGATGAATGTACTTTCGTAGATGTATTGAGGCATTCCATTCTGTTTCACACGATTTTCTCATCGATAAATTATAGGCTGTTAACTTAGATGCTTGTATTGTTCGTTGGATTAAAACAAGTAAAAGTTATAATTGTCCAGTCTAATTACATGCTAGATTTTTCCTGTCAGTTCCAGATTTTTCCCGTCAATTCCAGATTTTTGCTGCCAGTTCCAGATTTTTCCTGTCACATACTGATTTTTCCTGTCACATACAGATTTTTCCTGTCAGTTCCAGATTATTCCTGTCAGTTCCACTCGCTACGCTCGCGGATTGAGCTCAATCTATCGATAAAAGGCCATGCCTAAAAAAGCGCGATCTCAGATCCCTGTTCCTGATCAAGCATCTTCCACATCGGAATGCAATGATGCTTATACCAGTTTTGAAGTTGGATGCGATTCCAAAGATTGTGATGTATGGACACTTGTTCGTGTTAAATATATCCGACCGCTCGGTGTATCAAATTAAACCGTTTAATGTGCTTTTGTACATCAGTAAAGCTTTTACAGCTGTCCTGATTACTCACTTCTGTCTCACATACGACTACTCAGACTGATACTGTTTTTACGTTTCCATCGACTCAACACCTGACTTCGCATAGTATAATACCATTCTTGAACCTTATCACACAAACTCTTCGTTCAACTCCGGATAAAACCTTTATTCAAATTCATCATCCTAACAATGCAAACTGTAAAGCTGTTCATATAGTACTTCCTATTTCCTATTCCACCTCCATCTAAATATATCTCATACTTCTTTCTTCTATTCACGTACTCCTTACTCCATCTCCCTCGTATCACTTCTCAATAATTTACATCCTTTCGTCAAAATCATTTCCAGTAACATCTCTGATCATCGATTCAACACTCTACTGCTGTCACAACACATGATCCAATCTATCTTAATTTTTCATTGAACACTCCTGTCATTCTCACTTCTACCTGTTTTTCTGTCTCTACTCCTACAAGCTATGCCGTCCACCACTTCAACGTAATCGTTTTCCTTCGCGAAATCACTGTATTATCATATCTAACTTAAATCTTTCCGAATATGTTTCTCTTCAATAATATCGCTTCTTTATATTTTATCCGTTTAAACAAATCCACTAAATCTAATCAACGAAGTCTTCCACTTCTAAAAATCGTTTTCCGACACAGTTCACTAGCCTCTTTTGCACTCTCCAAACGTTGAGAAATTGAGAAACAACGATGTGAAACAAATGGCGAGTCATGCTAACGAGATCGTCAAATGAACGGATATTATCACGTCGTATATACGAGGCCAAAAATCCGATGGCTTTTCGTCACTCTTTCTCCGTCTTCTATGCTAGTCAATCTCCCTCCTAAGCATTCTTATCGTCTTAGTCCAATAATGAATTGGACTAAGACGATAAGTATTGACTATATTAGTATTGACTATATAGTCAATTGACTATATAGTCAATAAGTATTGACTATATAGTCAATATAAGTATTGACTATATAGTCAATGACTATATAGTCAATACGATAAGTATTGATTATATAGTCATTGAATCAGTTAACAACTGATTCAATGACTATATACAACACTCGCTCCATTCTCCATAAAGCTGATATGCTTCTTGACATATTCGGTCAATTATCTATCTATATCATCTGCATTACCGAATCCCAACACCCTGACTCTGATAGTCTTGCTATTCGACGACCATGTCTCTCTGGGTGTTCTCTAGTTAAATCAGCTAGATCAATTGTATTTCCCACATCTACTGCTTCTAACCATGGCGATATTGTTGTCATTGCTCGTCACCCAACGTCCCTACGTAAAATTAACGCTAAAATACGTTCCACTTCGTTCGAATATATCATATGCAGATTATCAACTCCTTTCAATATGGATTACAACTGTATACCGTCCAGGCTCAGCTGTCCCCTCACGCATGCTCTTCAACGATCTTGCAGATCTTCTCACTGTTCATTGTCTTATACTCATTCATTTGTTCTCGGTGACTTTAACATTCGTCTTGATCGTTCAGCTAACTCTAACTCTATCACTTAAACTGATCTTTTTCTGATTTTAACTATAAATTACTTTCAACAAACACCACTTATATTTTGCCGGTGCTCTAGACATCACTGCTGTTAACAACTGATTCAATGACTATACCTCCTTGTCAATTATTGATCCTGGTTTGTCCGATCATTTCCTTGTCACTCTTACTCGTCCCCATCCTTCTCCACCTCCAACATTATCTACTCTAAGTCGACATTGGAAACTTCTCGATATCCCTATTTTCTGTTCTGACTTACTCAATTCTTCACTATTTTCGCTTCCATTTAACTATCTTTCTCCCGGTGATCGCTGCATATTCTTTGATTTTGAACTTACGTCGATATTCAATGGCCTTCTGCCTATTCGACCCCGACGTTCTCAGCGCTTGTGCCATGCTCCTTGGTTCGATTCTGACTGTTGTCTTTCTAAGCGTAACTCCGTCACTCTTTTCCTTCCTTAATCGCTTAAACGTTCTCCAAACTCACTCCCTCCAAATCTTCGTGATTCCTACTTTTCTCAACGCCATTCACATCTCATTCTTATACGTACTAAACGTACTCTCTTTTGGCGAAATCAACTCGAGTCATCTTCCAACTCTAAATCTCATTGGAAAATCTTAAACTCAATTCTTTCACGATCATCTACCCCTTGTAATATAAATCCTGATGAATTTTCTTCTTATCTACAAACTAAGCTATCTAATTTACTTTCCCTACTACACATAGCCCCCTTGTATCCACTTTTATCTTTAAATACTTCCCTCCCAGAACTATTCCATCTTCTTCCCGTTTCGTCTGATGAAGTTTCTTCGGTTCTTCTTTTATTACCTAATAAAACCTCTCCTTCTGACCCAATTCCCACTCACTTGCTTAAAACTATCTGCTCACTTCTCTCACTCTTCCTAACCACATTTTTCAACTCTTATATGCGCCACTGTACGTCATCTCATCAAAAAAACAATCTCTCGACTCCTCACTACCATCTTCGTACCGATTAATCTGACTTCTCCCAACCCTCTATAAACTCCTTGAGCGTTTTGTTCTCAAGCAAGTGTATGCATATCTATTTTCCACAAACTTGTTTCCTCCCTACCAAGCTGCTTTTCGATCTTATCACTCTACTAAAATTGCATGTCTTAAAGTTTAAAACGACTTACTCATCTCGCGCGATCAAAAATTATGTAGTGCCATAGTTTCTCTTGATATATCGTCTGCTTTTGACATCGTCGATCACTTGATTCTTCTCCATCGCCTTCGTCATGATTATGGCTTCTCTTTACCCATTGTATCATGGTTTTCTTCATATTTTCCCTGTCTACTCACATATTAAAATCTATATGCTCATCGATATCCCCGTTTCTCACAACCTTGTTTAACTCAATTTAGGTTTTAATAACGTCGATCACTCAATTCTTCTCCATCGATTTCGTCATGTAATGGCTTCTCATTACCAATCGTAGTTTGGTTTTCTTCATATATGTTTATACATATATATAACCGTACACTTCGCGTCTGTGCTATCACTTTTTTCCTTCTTCCATCCCGTCCGGGATTCCACAATGTTCCGTACATGTGATGCAATATGCTAATGACATTCTCACTCGACTTTCCGGCATAGAACCTCCCCCTTATCATTAAATTCCACAATTCTTCCTATCGTTTACAATTTTGTTTTCTTAGGCTGCCATTTCGACAACTGACTTTCACTTAAACCTTTCGTTAGAGATAAAGTACGCTCATCTACCTTGATTCTCCGCAACCTTCTTCAAATTCATAGATTGATCGATTTCCCTTCTTGTATGACTATAATATCTTCTCTCCTTTTTTCTATACTCGATTATTGTCTTAGTCTATTTTCCAACTCACCTAAATACACTCTTTTTTCTTTACAAAGCATCATCAACGCAACCGTCCGAGTTCCCCTCCGTCTTCGTCGTTTCGATAACATTCCACCATTTAGCTTCTCTCGATTTACCCACTAATTATTGTCGTGCTTAAATTCGTCTTCTTCGCATTGATTTCCGCCGTGTAACTTTTCATACTCCTTCATTTCTCAACATCCCTTTCCTCGACAATGCTCGTCCTATTTACTGTTCTTTGCGCTCCCGTAATTTTCTTTCTTTTACATCCCCAAACTACTCTTTTCCTATTGGCTTCCGCTCCTTCCTTGTGGATGATCCACTCGTGAAATTATCTGCTCATTCATATACTCCAACCAATCTCCCTGCCGTGTTTTAAATGCCAAAATCCGATCACATTTAAACAATTTAACTAATTTATCTGTAAGACTTTTGCTGTTTTTGCTAGTTATTGAACTTGTAAGCGTGCAGCTTGCATGCATTTGCCACTTTAAATAAATTATTCTGATCCGCTCGTAACTATTCCGTACGTGTTCAAGATGTACTCTCTAGTTCTTACCCATTCAATCTGGTGTTTCACAAGATACCATTCTTGGCCCAATTTTGTTTATCTAATAATTAATGAACTACCTGCTCTTTTATCCTCTCCATCACTTATGTACGCGAACGACATGAACATCTGGTGCTGCATCCATTCATCCCATGATGTTCAGGTACTTTAACGGGACATAGATATTTTGGTTGAACTACATGGATATCATGTAGTTTGGCTTAATCGTGTAAGCTGGAAATTAGCATAAGCAAATATGCATTCATACATATTTCCAAGAGCAAGATTTCAGTTGATACACATTATCGGCTCAACGCTGTCGAAATTAATAATGTTTTTAGTATAAGGACTTCGGTGTTTGGATATGCTCTGATCTATCCTCAAAATGAACACGTCGTACAGATGTATTAAAACTGAAGGTATTGTAGGATTTTTGAGACGAGCTTATCTGAATGTATATAGCCAATGCTTGGTTCCACTTGTATTTGGTTTGGTACTACCGATTCTCTTCTATTGATCATCTAGTTGTTACCCAATTACAATCAGTATGCGTACATGTTTCAAAAGTATATTCAGACGTGCTACCAAGCTAGATCGAAATTCGGAGCATATTTCGTACGTTTTACGCCTAAATGTTCTTAAGTTCATTTATTACAGTATGGCGTAATGTATGAACTGGAGGGCGCAGCACAAGTGCTTAACTTTTGCATTAGTAAAGGAAGCTTCCACATGGCTATTAGCTCTTCCGTCAAAATACCTACAAAATCACTTGAGCAAATGTCAATTCCAAGATTCCGTTGCAGCTAGATATTGTTGACATCCTTCCAATGCTCCATCACATTGTCTGTGTGGTCAGCGCTTCAGCATAATTCACGTATTAGATTGCCAATCTGGTGGATCACCAACGATAGGACAATATTAATCGAGATCTATTTGCAATAAATTAGCACCTTTAAATTAGTCCTGCAAAATTTATCACCGCAAAAACACCAAAACTCAAGAGCAGACATTAAATGTTACGGCTTATATGGATATCGGACGTTGCGGTCATTACGTCACATTTGAACTTTCAGCCACTTGGCTCCAATCCATTGTCTGCTTAGTGGAAAAACTATTATGCTATAATAAAGCCAGAAAATTTTCAAAGTACTTGGAACGTGAGGCGAGATGGGAAATATCAAATTAGTCCTGCAAAATTTATCACCGCAAAAAAACCAAAACTCAAGAGCAGACATACTCTACCGGATAGTTTTAGCATCAAATGGTTAGAGTTGGACAGAGTGCACAGAAAATAAAGATGATCACAAAGTTAATAGCTGGCAAAGGTTGATCACTTTACAACGAAAATGTTAGCTCAATGCGTTGCATCATTTTTATAAAATTGGCTCAGTCCGTAACAATGAAGATTAACGATATCGACATACAATAGACCGCTACACAGAGGAGCATAAATACCAATTTATTCCATTTTGTGGAAAAATTGTCTTGGTTATTATTAATTCTTACATGTGAGAAATAATAAACATACAATAAATAACATACAACAACGATCGAATAATACAATCACACGACGATCAATTTTCAATCAATTTTTCAATCAAACAACGACAACGATCGAATCGATGGATACCGGCGAAACTGAAGAAAGTGGCGAGACAGGTTCCAACCTAATATTATGAGTACAATGCTCCATATGTTGCAGGGACTTCATGCCGACTGCGAACGGACTGGTTCGTCGGCACGGCTGCGGATCAACTTGTCCTGGATCCAGCAAGCCACCTTCGATTCCCCAACAAATCAATGCAGCCACCGTATCGGATAGCAATCAGGTCGTTATCAATTCATGACACATAAGTTCGATAATGTTGTGCGAACTTCTGCGCACGAACTTTCGCTTAGTTCGGCGAATAGCACGAGCAACGAGGTCTACTGTTGCCAACAAACTTTGGAAACTAATTAACGCAGTAAATGCTCGCCCGCTAGACGACAACCCTTAGGGGCAACTTCTCGGATTTGCTAAGTCGGCTTTACGTGTACCACGATTGGCCGAGGATAGTGGTTCGGCATCACTGGGCTCAGCGCTGAAAACAGCGTGTACGTCGTACAATGTAAGTCATATCATAACAACCAGAACTCAAAGGAATAAACCTGCAGATCTCCTGGACGATCAGCTTTAAAATAAGGTATCTGAAAAGTTGGAGGACGGCGATGTTCGTGGAGCGGTTTGATTGCTAGCTCACAATGATCAGTTTATTTATCCGGGCCCACAAACTACCGAGGTGTTGCATCGCAAACATACCGAACGATGTTTGAATTCTTATAAACGCAGTTCATGACCGGGGACGAATCGTTGGAATCGCGAAGTTGGCCCGCTTATTTCGGAACCCTCGATCTTGTTGGCTCTCCGATCATTTCCACCTTCTTCCTCAGGGGGTACGGACGGCCTAAACCCATATCATCTCTGCGACTTAGTCGGTAATTCAAGTGGCGCAGCAGCGCACAGACTATTGAACTCACTCTGTGAGCTTACCCGCATCGTCCTTGCGGGCAACGTGGCAATTTTTCGATTAAACCTATTTTCTGCGAGGCCAAGCTTTTAGCATTTAAGAAGAATGATGTTGGAGTCAGACCAATTGCCATTGGGTGCACATTCCATCGATTAGCGGCCAAGTTGGCCTGCAGATATGCAACCGAGAAGGTCGTTGACCAAATATTCCCAACAACTTGGCTTTGGCGTTCCTGGGGTGTCGAGGGCGCACTTCACTCAGCGAGATGTTTTGCAGAACACGGTCTAATAGGCACATCAGCCATGCTTTAATTAGACTTTGAGAATGCCTTTAACTCCATCAGTCACGATGTCGTCCTTCAATGCGTGGAGAGGGATATTCCGGAAATTATAGAATTTATGAAAATGTGCTAGAACGGTCCAAGCACTCTGCTTTTCGGCGATAGTGTTATTTAATCATCAGAGGGAGTTCAGCAGGGCGACCCTGTCGGACCCCTTTTGTTATCGCTAACTATCAACAGGCTAGCCCACAGCCTTTCCTCACCACTTGTAATGTGGTATCTATATGACTGCTGTATAGGTGGAGAACTGTCCACTCTTGCCAACGATATCATTAATTTCCGACAACAGGGATATTCTATCGGCTTACACTTACGTGCAGACAAGTGCCAAATCATCACCGCCGACAGCATTGATATCCAACCTCTGATCGAATTAATGCCAGACGCCGATGTATGTGATGTATCGTCTGCCGACTTACTCAGCGCGCCCCTTTACGGCAAAAGTCACCTCGATTCATTCTTAGAATCAGCCATCACACAACTTCGGCAGGTAGGCCAGAAGCTTTGCAAACTAGCGAAGCACAATGCGTTTTTCATATTGCGTCATTGTCTGACGCTACCGAAGGTCAACTTTCTACTACACTGCGCACCGTGTTTTTCTATCAGACTAGCGAAAGCTTTTGACGAGGAAGTCCGCTGTTCCCTGGCCGAAATCCTAAATCTTCAGCTTTGTGACACGGCTTGGCGTCATGCCTCATTGCCAGTTAAGTTCGGCGGACTTGGTGTTCTATGGGCGGAAGAATCACCAATACCGGCCTTCTGCTCGTCCGTCTCGAGCATGTGTGGCATAACCTTAAATCTCCTGCCTGATTATATCATTGGATGCTCAGGCATCAACGACTTAAGTTATCGGACGGCATTGGATTGTTGGACCTCTACGTTTGACCTTCCTGCTCTAACCGATACAACCGTACAAAAACGTTGGAAAGTGCCACTGTTTGAGACCCATCTCCGCGGCCTGATTGCTTCTTGTGACTGCCCTAAAGATCAAGACCGCTTACTTTCAGCAGCAACCAAATGGTCTGGCACATTTCTGGATGCCCTGCCGATCGCCTCGGGAAGTACAAAAATGGACGACTGCTCATTGTACCTGGCAAAAGCCTTACGCCTCGGATTTAAATTTCTACTCCCGTTCAATTGCGAGTGCGAGGTTACAATCGATGTATCAGGGACATACGGTTTCGATTGCTCGAAGACAGTATCTCTACACAACCGCAACAGTGCAGTCAATGCTCTTATTCGTAGTGCTCTGGTGGCGGCCGGTATCCCGTCCCGTCTAGAACCAGTTGGACTGTGCAGAGATGACGAGAAAAGACTGAATGGCGCTTCATTGGTCTCTTGGGAAAGGGGACGCCTACTTGTATGAGACTTTACCTGTCCCAACACACTTGCGGCTAGTAATTTGTTAAACGTGAACTGTGCCCCGGGCGAGGTGGCGAGAGTGGCCGAGAATCGGAAGCTGGACAAATACATGGGCATCAATGCGTTCCAATACACTTTTGTCCCATTTGCGATCGAGACAATAGGGGCAGCCGTGCCGATTACGTCTAGCTTTCTGGAATCTAGGGAAGAAGCTAATTGCCGCAACAGGCGATCGGAGAGCAGCGAGATTTCTCTCACATAGATTGAGATATGCGGTGCAACGAGGCAACGCGGCTTGTCTTTTGTAGGTCGTTCAGGGGATTGCAGAAGATTATCAATTTGATCTTCGTCATGATTACCCGTTAATAAACTAATTGTAAATTGCATTTATTGAATTTTGAGGATAAATTTAATGTCACCATTTTGGTACTGCTGCTATCG
Source organism: Pomphorhynchus laevis (assembly GCA_012934845.2). Lineage (NCBI taxonomy): Eukaryota > Metazoa > Acanthocephala > Palaeacanthocephala > Echinorhynchida > Pomphorhynchidae > Pomphorhynchus > Pomphorhynchus laevis. Next base: position 116,387 of record WNNJ02001187.1, on the reverse strand, counting down.
TATATCAGTGAATTCGTATTTAAAATCAAATTATTGTCCTTTTTAATTATTAATTTTCGGTCTTTCAAATTATCCTTCCTATTTTAAAGTACATCATAGTTCGCAAACCGACGGAAATTCATAAGTAATGATTCGCACTATATAAAGTCATTTCAAATATTTAATAATAATAATACAAATTTATTTAATGTGGCAAATGCGTACAAGCTGTACGCTTACAAGTCCACAAACAAAAATGAGAAAGTCAAGCAGTTAAATTGTTCAGATGGGATCGGATTTGTCGTTTGAAGCACTGCAGGGAAGTTGATTGGCGTATATGAATGGGCAGATGATTCCACGATAGAGGAGCAGCCACCAGGAAGGAGCGGAGTCCAAAGGAGGTAGAGTAGTTTGGGACATGTAAAAGAAGGGAATTACAGGAACGCAAGGAACAGTAAACAGGACGGGAATTATCAAGAAAAGGAAGGTTGAGAAATGAAGGGGTATGAAAAGTTACAAGGCGGAAAGCAACGATAAGAAGACGAATTTGAACACGACAATAAATTGTAGGCAAATCGAGAGAAGCAAGATGGTAGGATGTGTGATCAAAACGACGAAGACGGAGGAGAATTCGGACAGCTGCGTTGACGATGCGTTGTAGGGGAAGAAGAGTGGATTTAGGTGAGTTGGAAAATAGACTAAGACAATAATCGAGTCTTGAAAAAAGGAGAGAAGATATGAGAGTCATACAAGAAGGTAAATCGATCAATCTACGAACTTGACGGAGGTTGCAGAGTATCAAGGTAGATGAGCGTACTTTATCTCTAACGAAAGGTTTAAGTGAAAGTCGGTTGTCAAAATGGAAGCCTAGAAAAACGAGATTATCAACGATAGGAAGAATTGTAGAATTTAATGATACGGAGGGAGGTTCGAAGCCGATGCGTCGAGGTAGGATCCACATAATTTTGGATTTATCAGGATTCAGAGAAAGGCGAAGGGAAGAAAGATGATTGGAAATTGAGACAAGACAGTCGGAAGCAGAAACACTAAGATCGCGAATACGATAAACAGGTGGATGAGCATAAATGAGAATGCCATCAGCATATTGCATAACATGGAAGTTAAATTTGAGAAATCGAAGACAAATCACCAAGAAGAAGAGAGAAAAGTATAGGGCCTAATACGGAGCCTTGTGGAACACCGGACGGAATGGACGAAGGATGGGAGAGAAGAGTTAGAATATACGCGAAATGTACGGTTTGATATATATGAAGAAAACCATGATACAGTGGGTAAAGAGAAGCCATAATCATGACGAAGGCGATGGAGAAGAATCGAGTGATCGACGATGTCAAAAGCAGACGATAGATCAAGAGAAACTATGACACTACATAATTTATGATCGCGCGATATGACTAAGTCGTTATAAACTTTAAGATATGCAATTTCGGTAGAGTAATTAGAGCGAAAAGCGGCTTGGAAGGGAGGAAATAAGTTAGAGGAATAGAGATATGTATTAACTTGCTTAAGAACGAGACGCTCAAGGAGTTTAGAGAGGGTTGGGAGAAGTGAGATTGGACGGTACGAAGATGGTAGTGAAGAGTCGAGAGATTGCTTTTTGATGATAGGACGAACAGTGGCGCATTTCCAGATGGAAGGAAATGTACAGCTACGGATGGACGAGTTGAACAATGTGGTTAGGAAGGGTAAGATAAAAGTGCAGATATTTTTAAGTAAGTGAGTGGGAATTGGGTCAGAAGGAGAGGTTTTATTAGGTAATGACAGCAGAACCGAAGAAACTTCATCAGACGAAACGGGAAGAAGGTGGAATAGTTCTGGGAGGGAAGTATTTAAAGATAAGAGTGGGTACAAGGGGGCTATGGGTAGTAGGGAAAGTAAATTAGATAGCTTAGTTTGTAGATAAGAAGAAAATTCATCAGGATTTATATTACAAGGGGTAGATGATCGTGAAAGAATTGAGTTTAAGATTTTCCAATGAGATTTCGAGTTGGAAGATGACTCGAGTTGATTTCGCCAAAAGAGAGTACGTTTAGTACGTATAAGAATGAGATGTGAACGGCGTTGAGAAAAGTAGGAATCACGAAGATTTGGAGGGAGTGAGTTGGGTGAACGTTTAAGAAAGCGTTTATACATACGAAAAGAGTGACGGAGTCGACGCTTAGAAAGACTACAGTCAGAATCGAACCAGGGAGCATGGCGCAAGCGCTGGGAACGTCGAAGTCGACTAGGTAGAAGGTTATTGAGGATCGACGTAAGTTCAGAATCAAACAGAATGCAGAGATCATCGGGAGAGAGATAGTTAAGAGGAAGTGAAAAGAGTGAAGAATTGAGTAAGGATGTGCAGAGAATAGGGATATCGAGAAGCTTCCAGGGTCGACTTGGTGTAGATAATGGTAAAGGCGGAGAAGGAGGATGGGGACGAGTAAGAGTAAGAGTGACAAGGAAATGATCGGACAAACCAGGATCAGTAATTGACAAGGAGGTATAGTCATTGAAGCAGTTAGGAACAGCAATGATGTCGAGAGCACCGCCGAGAATATGAGTTGGGCTTGTTGAAAGTAATTTATAGTTAAAATCAGAAAAAAGATTAGTTAAAGTGATAGAGTCAGAGTCAGACGGGCGATCAAGACGAATGTTAAAGTCACCGAGAACAAAAGAATGAGTATAAGACAATGAACAGTGAGACATTAGATCTGCAAGGTCGTTAAAGAAGATACGTGATGGGGCAACTGAACCTGGACGGTATACAATCACAAGTTCCAGAGGGAAAGGCGTTGATAATCTGCATATGAGTAATTCGAACGAGGTGTAACGGATGTTAACGTTGATTTTACGTAAAGACATTGGGTGACGAGCAATGGCAACAATACCGCCATGGTTAGACGCAGTAGATGTATGAGATGTAATTTGACGAGCTGATTCAACTAGAGAACAACCAGAGCGACATAGACGACGAATAGCAAGATCGTCGGAGTCAGAGTGCCAGGATTCGGTAATGCAGAGAATATCGATAGATAATTGATCGAAGATATCGAGAAGCATATCAGCTTTATGAAGAATGGAGCGAGTATTGAATAGACTAAGACGAAAAGTATGCTTAGGAGCGAGATCGACTAGCGAAGAAGACAAGGGGGAGAGATGGGACGCCATCGAATTTTTGGCCTTGTGTGAAGAACGTGAAAATTTCCGTTGATTTTACGTATAGATAAGGATGACTCGCCGTTTGTTTCACGTCGATGTTTTTCAATGCGAGCTAAATTGAGCTGGGCAATATCAGAAGGGGATCGGTCAGGAAAGATACGGCAAGTAGATGAAGTGGTAAGAAGTTTAAAACGTTGGGAGAGTACCGAAGAGGCATGTGAACTATGTCGGAAAACGATTTTTAAGAGTGGAGGACTGAGATGATTTGATTTAGTGGATTTGTTTAAACGAATAAAGGATACAGGAGCGATATTATTGAAGAGTGATGGGTTATCATCAGGAAGAATGGTTGCTAGGATAGACCTGAAAGCAGATACATCATCATCGAGGCGAGATTGTGGAGAAGCAGATTCGTAAAGCTTTAAGTTTGATATGATTATACAGCGATCGCGCGAAGGAAAACGATTTCGTGGAAGTGGTGGACGGACAGAGCTGGTTGGAGTCGAGGTAGATGAGCAGATAGAAGTGGAAATGACAGGGGTGCTTGATAAAGAATTAATATTGGTTGGAGCAAGTGTGACAGGAGCGGGGTGTTGAATCGGTTGATCAGAGATGTGACTGGATATGATTTTAAATGAAGGATGTAACTTATTGGGAAGTGTTACGTGGGAGGTAGAGTAAGGAGAATTAAAATAGGTTGGGGCATGAGTGACAGGAATGGAGTGTTGAATTAGTTGATCGGAAATGTTACTGGAAATGATTTTGATGGAAGGGTGTAAATTATTGAGAGGTGATACAGGGGGGTCGAGTAAGGAGTTCGTGAGGAGAATAAAGAAGTTTGAGATTTATTTAGATTGGGGGAGGAATAGGAAAGAGGAGGTACGAGATGAAAAGCTTTGCCGTTAGCATTGTTAGAATGAGAAAGATTAATGGAAGTTTGGTACGTAGTTGAACGAGGAGTGTGTGAGAGAGTAGGTTCAATAATGGGATTATATGATGCGAAGTCAGGTGTTGATGCGAGGGAAACATCTAAAACAGCATTGGTCTGAGTGGTCGTGTGTGATACAGGAGTAGATGAGCAGGATAACTGTAGTAGTCGTACTGATGTACAAAAACCGCAAGTGAAATGTTTAAGTTTATACACTGAGTGGTCGGATATTTTAACACGAACAAGTGTCCATACATCGCAATCTTTGGAATCGCATCCAACTTCAAAGCTGGTATAACCATCATTGCATTTAGATGTGGAAGATTGTTGATCAGGAACAGGGATCTGAGATCGCGCTTTTTTAGGCATGACTTTTATCGATAGATTGAGCTCAATCCGCGAGCGTAGCGAGCGGAACTGACAGGAATAATCTGGAACTGACAGGAATAATCTAGAACTGACAGGAATAATCTGGAACTGACAAGAATAATCTGGAACTGACAGGAATAATCTGGAACTGACAGGAATAATCTGGAACCGACAGGAATAATCTGGAACTGACAGGAATAATCTGGAATGTATGTATATCAGAAACCAAATTTTATTTGAAGTTACTAAACTTGTAATATAAAGGACTAAGCATAATTTGCAGTAGGGATTTTATGGAAATTAATAATTCAATAAGAATTATCCGATAATGGTTTATCGCTAAGTACCTGTGAATTTTAAATAAACCATTACTTTTGTAAATGTATCATATGTTAGTAAAAATTATTTATTCTTGTGATGGCTTAATTCATGGTTTTGATAAAACCCGTTTCTTGACTAAAACCTTTCTTTGGAAAGGATGTTATACATTATAATATCATAAAATACAACACAATTATATAATTGGTTTATGAATGATTAAATTCTTATTCTATCATCATAGATGACTAAATTCTTAGTATGCCATCATACTAATCATATAAACATATCGGTTTTCTAAAACCATAGGACAGACATAGGACGGCATACGGACGACAGACAGTAATTGTCGCATTTTTTAGATCTTGTACATTCAATATCAGTACAGTCCAGTCTAAATGCTACGATATAGGCGATTTATAGTTCGCATGTCTAACAACATGTGAGTGAAGTTTCGCCAAAACAAGTTTCATGTACAAATTAACTGCTATTGAATCCCCTCAGACAGCCAAGGGATTAATCAGTACATCGTATCATGCATTATTTGCTAGTCATCACGGAGGTGTTTTCAGAATGAGCTGTATAGAAAAATTGAGAATTAGTGCTAGAAAAATTGAGAATTTATACACACATCTAAATCAGAAAGAATTCAAATAACAAAATTTTCATTTGACAAAAATATATTTTACGTCAACGAATTTTCCATCAAGTAAATTATTTTTAAATTTGTATTATTAAATTTCGATTAATGATTTTTTAATGTAAATAATTCATACAGACTATCTTTGATATATAAGTTGCATAGTTTCTTTAGGTCAATTTAACATAATTTAAAGAACTCCATCTAAACTCACGTCGAATATCTGTTTTGTTCAAAAATTGACAAGATAAAATAAAACGTCGAATACTTTAATTCGGCGTTTTATTTTTTTTCTAATTATACCTGTTTAATAACCTACAAAATATTTTTCTTTAATGCAGACTTGTGTTAAATGATAGAAACCAAGGAGAACAAAAATATCGTATCGTATCGCAAAAAATAGATTCCCAAGTTTCGCTTTATTTGAAAACTGTAATACAACAAATTTGAATTTAAAACTCATTTTAAATATGTGGTAACATATTTTGTTGTTATTCTGATGTTATGCCATTTTGTAAGGGCAGAGGGCATTGTATTGTGAACATAATCATGGATGATAATTCAGTGCCCATTAAACCTAAAGCAATCAAATTGAAAAGAATTTCTTCCACAAGTGGAAAGCGTAATAACACGATATTACTGATTACTGCCCAAGCATCTAAATTTTGATTAATGTAAAGAAAATTAAACTTATAGTTTGATTTTCAAAAATCATTCTATATCAATAAAATAAAATCAATTTTAAATTGATTTTATTGCCAACATCTTGAATTTATATCTGGATGATAACGCATGGCGTCAAGAAACTTTGCCGATTTATATCCCTGCCGGCATATTTGTCCTCTATCGCAGGTACGTCAATTCTCGTAAAGGCGTTGGCCGGACCAAACCTTGAAGCAACCAGCGGAGTGGATGGCTCGGATTTCCAACACGGTGTGCGCGGATGGGCGGCTGTATGCGGGGAAGAGTTCCCAACGGAAAAACACAAACAAAAACGCTGGTCTCGTCCTATGCACTTGGTCGCTAGTGGTTCTCTCTTATCGGATGCTGAGTTTTCTAAATGTCGAGCTAAACTGCTTGGAACGGTAGGTAAAGACTCCGGGGCTTTCCTGATGGCACTTCCAATCTAGGCGGTCAAAACCAGATTGGACGATGTATCATTCACCATTGCCGTGACGCTACGACTCGGTATCAAATTTAGCGGGGAATTCACATGTGGATGCGGGAATATCAGCTACTCATCAGGTTTGCCTGGTCTGGACTGTGATATAGCAAATCTCGACATAGTCGACATTCGGAGATGAACCACATAATTCGAATGGCTTTCTCTTCAGTAGGGATACCTTCTCGACTAGAACCGGTCGGGTTGTGTCGCAGCGACGGCAAGCGACCTGATGGTGGCACTTTGGTTTCATGGAAGGGCGGCAAATTGCTGATTTGGGACGCTACCTGCATAAATCCTCTAGCGACGAGTTACGAGGACAAGGCAGTCATTCGGACCGGGGAGGTTGCCGCCTTTGCAGAGAGCAAGAAGAGAGAAAAATACAAAGAGATCGACAATAGAATATATAACTCCGTTCCAATCGCGGTCGAATCCTTGGGTGTCTTGGGCAAGGAAACCTCGTGCTTTATTAAAGAGATCGGGAAGATGATGTCAAAGGCCACTTGCGAACCTCGATCAACGGCTTTCTTCAGGCAATGATTAAGCGCATCGGTTCAACGTGGGAACGCTGCGTTCCCGTCATACCCTCTTACTCCACATCCCTAATTACTCCAACAACTACGGTCTCCGATCCTTCCTCTCGCCTAGAATCAACTCCCTCTCGACGTCCGCCGCGCCCCCTCCTTTATCACATTCAAACACCTCCTCTGTTCACACCTTCTCGACACCTGATTTACATTTTTGTTTTGTTGTGGTCATGCAAGCGTGCGCTGGCACGCATTTGCCACGTTAAAATAAATCTTTTTTCTAGAAAATTAGTCGGGACCTGAATAGCTTTGTTACATCAATTAGAAGCTGAGCAGTTTACACATTTAGCGCCTGCCTTTGCACACCGGCAGCTTTTGCATTTTGCGTTGGGACCGTTATATCCACAACATCTACGAGTATTGGAGGGTAATCCTTTTGGCATTTGATGAGGAAATTGTGTTTAGCCACTATTTGTAATCAATTTCTAATTTTGTAAAATTTTGTAATTAGCTTTTGTAATCAGAAAGTTTAACGACTCAGCTCAGAGCCCTTTTATCCTGGGATGACTCGTGATAGACTTTGCGTTGAAGATAAGCTGTTTTAAAGTATTTGCGAAGCTTGTCATCTTTGTCCGAATTTATGTTGTACGATTGTGTTTATTTTTGCCAATGCTTGTGTGTGTTTTAATAACTAGTTTTTAATAGATTTTTAATAGTCTTTTTTAAATAGATTTTAATAGTTTTATTAGTTTTTTAATAGTTTTAGAATAGTTTTTTAATAGTTTTTTAATAAATATTTTTTTTGTATATTGTTTTGACGATCAATACTTTATACACGATCAAGGCAATATATACACGACCAAAACAGGATCAAGACGATAATTAACAATCCAACGCTTACAAGTTCGTTCATTAGCAGCCATTTTAACGCACAAGACTAAGTTGAACATTTCGATCGAGGAACATATCATCCAGGAATTACACACAAGAGAATATAATACATATTATCAAAGCCACCTGTGAGTGCACTGAGAAAAGTTTGATATAAATAACATACAATCAATATAATATAACTGATTTACAACTGATATAAACATTATATAACTGGATGTCACGTGGGATACCCTAATCTTCAATCAAGTGTTGTAATTGTAATACGGCTGCGGTAAAGTGTATAATATGTAAATGCGCAAAAAGCAAGAAAGCATGTGTCAACTGTTCTGCTCCAAACAGCTGTCGTAAGCCTGCGTATTCACTCGAAACTCAAAATGCCACTGAACGGAACATTAATTTTATTCAAAGAACCATTCAATCCAAAAACATCGGCAAATAGCGTGTGTGAAAACTTTGCTTCATACTCCCAAATTACACTCTCAGATATGTACCAACATACTTGTCAATTGCGACCGAATTCATTAATTCTACCTGTTTGCTCGGCAAGTCCCAAATTCATTGAGATCCTAGCTGGTCTATACGCTGACTGTGCCCACTCACGATAAGGATCAATAGACTATTTCAAGATAGCGTCTGCGTTTTCCCAGGTGATTCTACAGCGCGTCGACACGAGAATCGCATTTATTCGAAAAACACTGGAACGTTGCTTAACAATGTGGGCGCAAAAACGCTACGTAGAGCTATATGACGAGGCTCTCTACTTACAGCAAAACTTCAAGCAAAAATCAAATAACAAGAAGGCTAATTGGAAGCGAGACTTTATAAGATTAATGAAGTCTGGCAAGCCTTCATTAGCATCTGCGATTTTATGCGGTCAGTCTCCTGAAGGGACACTGTCACATGATTCAATTGTGGAAGGCAAGCAAGTGAAACAAATGTTGATGGAATTGCACCCCAATGCTTCGATAGCTAATTCGGAAGCACTGATACATAAACCATTGAACCCAAACTTGAAGCATCAATAGATTCGATTTTTATCATTAAACAAAGATCAGATAATCAATACTAGCAAAAGAATCCACGGCAGTGTCGGTCCATTAGGAGTTGATTCAGTGTTATGGTGTAAAATGCTTAGCAAATTTGGAATTCAATCGTTCAAATCAGCTCGAGCGCTGGCTGATCTTGGTATTCGAATTGCAACCGAGAATATGCAGCTTGGATCATTAGAGGCGTTGACGGTGTGCCGCTTCATTGCAATAAAGAAAAATAATGGCGGTATCCGCCCTATATGCGTATGTGAAGTATCTCGACGGATCATTTGCAAAGCACTTCTGGATATAATGAGACCTGACTTGCATCGGGCCGCTGGCATAGTGCAGCTAGCTGGATCACAAAGAGCCGGAATAGAATATGCGATGCGGTCTATAAGAAACACATATAAAGAAAGTAATGATAATTGTGTCCTAGCGATAGACGCGTCAAATGCGTTTAATTCGATCAACAGAGAAGTTGATTTGCATAACATTGAATATATATCTTCCTCTATGACAACAGCACTAAGGAATATGTACATGCAACCATCTCAATTATGCCTTGAAGGTGACAGTTTGTTCTCCAGTGAGGGATTCACTCAAGGAGCTCCGTTCGCTATGGCTGCATTTTCAATGACTTCGATGCCCCTTATTGCCCAAATAAGTAAAGCGGTTTCGAACGTACTGCAACGATGGTACGCTGGTGACTCAAATTTTGTTGAAGGGTACGAAGATTTGACCAGTCTATGATATACTATTACACAAGGGACCATTTTATGGTTATAAAGTAAATGTTACCAAAACGCAAATAAGAACATCACTAATGATCGGGGAATAATGCATAATGTTAATCACACACCAACCGGAATCAATATTTTGGGTGTGGCGATTGGTACTGTTCAATACGTTGACGAAGCGATTGAGAGTAAGTGTTCAACTTGGTCTTTGTACGTAGACCGTTTGACTGAGGTGACACGCATTGATCCACATGCGTCTTATGCAAATCTGATAAAATCTTTACAGTTTAAATGGATTCATATTTTCAGGACGATCTTGTGTAGCGCATCTCAACTGAATACATTTAAAGAAAATATATTCGTTAATTTATTACCTGAACTGTCAGGTATCAATATCGATGAAGTCGGGAAAGTAATAGCGACAACACCAATCTGAATAGGTGGTCTTTGAATCCTAGACCCATGTTCAGGGTGTCAATTGGAATTTGAATGCTCCGAAGTTCTCTGCAGAACTTACGAAACGTGTATTTCTGTTGGAACATTGTCAGAGTTACAGCAGGCAACGCTACATAATATTGCGAAGCATAGAGAAGGCTTTTACCGTAATAGATTGGAAGACAAACTCACGGAGCTAGATATCACTACACACAATGCAGCTCTACATGCTTCAATGCCAAGGGCGTCCACATGGCTGAGTGCTTTACCACTTGCCAATGAAAAGTTTAATCTAAGTCGAAATGAATTTATTGATGCTTTGAGTGCTCGATATGGCTGGTGTTCTACAAACCTCATGCAAACTCAATGTGCATGTGGGACTTTTTTCGACTGCACATGCCTTATCTTGTAAAAAGGGAGGTATGAGCATGATTCGACATGATGCTATTCGAGATATACTAGCAGATGAACTCAAGGTAATATGTAACGGCGTATCAATTGAACCAATATTGAATGTTGTTCCTGACGCGATGATCTTTGATAATGAATGCACATCGAGAGAATGCCATGCAAGTTTAGACATTGCGTGTTCTGGATTAAAAGATGAATGATTCGAGCGGACGTTCCTGGACGTAAACATATTTTCATTTTTTGCTCAGTCGAACATCAATAGAGCCCCGCTATCTTCCTTCGCATACAATGAAACTCGCAAGCGTTCAAAATACGAAGAACAAGTAACTCTAATTGAACATGAAATTTTTGTCCCAGCTATTTTCTCTACTTCCGGTGAAATCGGCAAAACGGCCATGCAACTACTCCGGCTTGTCGGAAGAGTTACCTGGCAAACCGGCACGTCAAAGATGTATATCCCGTCCGCAAGTCACCGAGACGTTCCCTGGAGATGTCCGGTATATTATCCACATGTTGCGTCGTTCTGTCGAGGATTCTAATTCAGGAAGTGAAGTCACAAATCGTCGGTGATTGACGGCGCTCACAGGAATGTCGTCCACAAAGAGCAGCTATACTGAATCCAACGCCCACGTCGTTGTTCTGTTTATGCCAAGCTGCAACAATACTCAATTCGTCCGCCGTCCAAATGTCAGATGCCGGGCGGTTCTCGTTGTCAAAGTTGGAAAGCCACTGCCGATCGATACTCTCAATCAGTCTCGAAAAAATGGAATGATCATTTGTTCACAGTACGGCATTTGAACCATGGTTGTACTGCAGAAGCAGATATAAAGCGTGATATTTTCAGGATCGCAAAGTAGCACCTTCAACAGTGGCGTATCAACTGCCTCGTTTAGGCTCGAGAAGACAGTCCAATTCCTGCATATCACGATTCTCATACAACGTTTCTTCGCGTAGTGAAGCACAGCGGCGAGCTCAATGCAGGTAATGTCGGGTTTCGCAATTGTTAGGTGAGAATTGAGCAAATCAAACACCTTATTATCTTGTGTGTGGGTCGAAATCAACTGGCACTCGAACTCTGAAACTTGTTTGAAACTGTTTATTCCAGTGCTGGACGAGTCCACTATGAAGTCTGTCATCTCATCACATATTTCTTCTATTGAAATGCGTTTTACTCTCATTGTCTGGGAAATCTTAGCGTAAGCGGCTAGTCGACCATTAATAGTATTTGAAGACGGCCCAACAGCCGTGTAATGTTGAGACACAAACATGTTGACTAATTCCGGTGGGTTTTGAAATAAAACAATATCTGGATTACACGTGCTCAATGCATAAATGACATCCTCTGTGGATCCTGTTGATTGAAAATTATTGCTCATAATCAGGGACACGTGCTTTCTGGATATATTAGTGGCAATTTTTGAATACACGAATGGGTCATTTGGTAATCTCTTTAGCTCGTGATGAAGGGAACACATCGAGGAGACCTGCATATTTCCGTCCTCTTCACGCTCAGACTCGACAGTCATACCGCCACAAGCACTGACAGCGTGATCCCGGCCGGAGTACGCTTTAAAGAAATGACGCTGATGAGTATTAGACACAGCTTCGAAGACCCAACCCCCCATCTTCAGTAGTAGGCAAGCTTTTGACCATGCCCGCTTATCCGGATTAATGGAAGTTATGTTATATTGCTGAAGCAATCTAAGACCATCTTGTCGAGCCTCCGGAATAATTTTTCGGCAAAAACAGGAAGAACCGTTCGCATCAAATGGTTAACTCGTGCAGCTGATGCGCAACTGCGTAGCAGGATGAATGCAACCTGTGCGTCTGGTAGCTTTTCGAGCGTATCAAGATCCTGTTGCAGTGATGGAAGTACCGTATTGATGAGATGTGACGAACAGTGTTCCTAGGAACCTATCGGGCTTTCCAAGATGGTAAAGTTGTTTGTTAGATTAACCAAAATAATCGGTGGGTAACTCGTCTTTATCGACTCAACAATGTTAGTCTTCCCAACTAACTTTGTCTTTTTCCAGTTTAACGACAGCCCAATCGCTGGAAATTCAGAAGAGAAAAGAGATAGAGTCTTGTCAACAGCCTCTGGCGTACCGCCCACAATGCCGTCATCAAGGTAATATTTGTTAAAGCCGATTCCTTCGATTCTTGTGATCAGGGCGATAATCGGTTTCAGTGCCAGGCAAAACAAAACAGAACCGAGATGATCTCCTTGCCGCACTTTGCTCAAGGACTGAAGAGGCTCTGTGTTTCCGAATCGAAGGTTCGAACCAGCTCCGTAACACCAGGAAATCCACCTACTCATTTCTGAAAACTCCCTTATCACCGCATCGATAAAGGATCTGCGACTAATGGTGTTGAAGGCGTTGGGTTGGAGTGATTCCGTGAACCGCGACCGAAGCTTTCGACAAATGGATTTCGCACATAAGCGGCGTAATGTCTCCCCGATGGCAATGAAGCGGACCCCTCCATCAGGCTTGTTTAAGGCCAGAAAATTAGCTCCGGCTACAAAGGGAGCCAGTTCAATCGGAATTAAGCCCGCAATCAGGGAATTAACTAGTGACGTAAGGCGCCGGAGAAGTGTCTCGTGATCAGCCGACAACATGTCACGAAGGTGTTTCGCTCTTAGTCCTAGGCATCCGGGGGATGAAGAAGAGAGAAATGATGAAGTAGCGGACTCAATTATTTCTGAATCGACGGACAAAGGTAAACCCAAATATGGAGGGCATGAAGATTGGAGATCATCATTCTTAGGGTGTAGCACGATCAATTGCGAGCGCGATGAATTTGAGTACTCACAGATATTACTCTGCGAAAGACGTCGCATGGCTTTTCCATAATTCCCGCTCCTTGTTAATTCGATCACCTCCAAATAGCCGTTGTTTGTAGAAAGAAACTTTCCGGAAGATCGAACAGCCGATGTGGAAAGGTAATTGATGTGACATGAAGACCATTATTCGTTACATTAACCATGTCACATTAACCTATTTATTATATTCTGTTTGCTTGTAGATTGTTCAAATAAAGCTGCATAAATCGATTTCAGTTCAATTTATTTGAACAATTATGATCTATGGACCGAATTCTCAAGCCCGAAACACTCGTAGCAGATCCTAATGATCCACAATCGCCTATGATATGGATGCATTGGAAACAACGGTTCACTCACTTCCTACAGTCCATAATTGATATCACAGATGACAATAAGATCCATATACTCGTGAATCACATTTCACCATATCTTTATCAGCACATTTCAAATGTCGACGATTACAAAAGAGCAATTCAAACCCTTGACAGCTTGTTCGTCAAACCGAAGAACGAAGTTATTGCTCGATTTAAACTGAGTTCATGCAAACAATCAGTTCGCATTCTATCGACCAATTCATCCAAGCGTTAAATACGTTTAGTATCACATAAATTTATTTGTGCGTGACGCCTTTATTGCTGGAATTCACAGTACCTTTATTAGACAAAGGTTACTAGAGTCTACTCCATTGAGCATGGATCAAGCTTTCACAAAAGCCCGAGCACTCGAAATGGCTCAAATACAAGCGGAACAATACACAAATCAAGAAAATTCGATTGCAGCCGTTCGAGATTTGGCTGAACCGGGTTTCGATTCTAACAATTCCAATGCATCTAATGCGAAAAATGAATGTATTACCAGATTGAATCCCAATTGCTTTTTCTGTGGACAATCAAATCATGCCCGTTCAAGGTGTCCGGCTCGAAATTCGATTTGTCGATCATGTGGCAAAACAGGACATTACGCAGCTGTATGTAAGTCAAAACATCGCCCCAAAGTATACAACAGTGCATTAACACACGATATTATGAACCTTAATCCAGATCATTTTCCAAGCTTGTCCACCATCATTTCATCATCGGTCCACTCTGAATTAAGAAAGACAACTGTACGGGTAATATTAAATGGTCATGAAGTAGACGCATTCAGTGACACAGGAAGCTGCGAAAACTTTGTTAGCGATAATATTGTCGAACAATACCAATTTAAAAGGAGTCCGTATAAAAATGTCGTTACTATGGCCACATCATCTTGTACTTCCAAGATTCACCATTGTATGTATGAGCAAGTATCGCTAAACGGATTAACGGATAAAAACGCCCGCCTTCTATGTCTACCGAATCTTTGTTCAGATATCATACTGGGTCATCCGTATCTTTCACATCACGAATCACTAACAATCAATTTCAGTGGCAGCAAGGCCCCGATTGTTATCGCGTCGATAAAATCAATCAATATAGAGTGTCCATCGCTGTTCTCATCCTTGGATAGGTCATGTAAGCCAATAGCAATCAAATCTCGCCGATATTCCCATGATCATTCTCAATTCATTCGCTCTGAAATCATGCGTCTACTCAAGGACGGGGTAATAGAACATAGCCAGTCCCCCTGGCGTGCGCAGGTAGTGGCTGCTGAACATTTGAAAAAGAAACGCTTAGTAATTGATTACTCAATGATAGTTAATAGATTTACACACCAAGATGCATACCCACTACCACGCATTGATCAGATTATTGAAAATATTTCGAAATTTGCGATATTCAGCAAACTAGACATGAAGGCAGCCTACCATCAATTGGTTCTTAGATATGATAAACGAAAGTTTACCGCCTTCGAAGCCAACGGCCAACTGTTCCAATTTATACGCATTCCATTTGGACTCACCAACGCCTCAACAGTGTTTCAGCGTACTATGGATAAAATAATCAACTAAGAGAAGTTGAAAGGAGTATTTGCATATCTCGATGATATGATAATATGCTGACATACTTGTGCAGACCACGATGATAATCTGGACAAGCTCAAGCGTGTAATTGCCAAATACAATATATCTCTTAATTCCGATAAATGCATTTACGGTGTCGATATCATAAATGTCCTAGGAGTTATTATTTCGAAGGGGCGAATCCGACCTGACCCACAACGGACAAGATGTCTTCTCGAAATGGAGCCACCTGCAACACAAGCCGAATTGAAGCGATTACTTGGATTATTCGCTTATTATTCAAAATGGATATCAAAGTTTTCTGAAAAGGTAAGACCTTTATTAGACGTCAACATTTTTCCCTTGACTGAAGAACAAATTAAAGTATTTGATTCTATCCGCAAGGATATAGCAGACTCGGTCGTAGCAACAATCAGAGATGACTCGACATTGATGGTCGAAACTGATGCATTATGTCACACTGTCGCAGCTGTTCTGTCACGGGACGGGAAACCTGTTGCCTTTATGTCTAAGACTTTACACGGCAGTGCGAAAAATTATTCAGCTGTAGAGAAGGAAGCTCTAGCCATAGTTGAAGCGCTAAAAGAATAGCGGCATTTCCTTATTGGTCGACACTTTCAATCGTTAACAGACCAAAAAAGTGTAGCATATATATTCGATACTTTTCACAAAAGTTCGATAAAAAACGAAAAAATGATTCGATGGAGGGTCGAGCTTGCTCAGTTTCGATTTGATGTCAGTTACCGTCCTGGAATCCGTAATGTCTCAGCTGATGTCTTTTCTCGAATAAACTGCTCTGCTGTTGCTGGTCCTACGAGATTGGGTGAGGTTCACGAGTCATTGTGTCACCCGATGTAACGCGACTATACCATTACGTTCGAAACAGGAATCTGTCATTTTCAGTAGAAGATGTTAGAAGCATAATTAAAGATTGCAAAACTTGTTCGCTACTTAAGCCGAGATATTACAAACCACAAAATTCTCATTTGATAAAGGCGACCATGCCTTTCGAGCGAATTTCGATGGATTTTAAAGGTTCACTGCCAACAAATTCGCGTAATCGGTATTTATTGATGATGATAGACGAATATTCGAGATACCCATTTGGGTTTGCGTGTCCCGATACATCAACCTCTACAATAATAAAATGTCTTGATCAGTTATTTTATCTATTCGGACTGCCATCATATGTTCATTCCGACCGCGGATCAGGCTTTATCTCAAAAGAACTCAAAAGCTACCTCACAAACCTCAATGTTACCAGTAGTCACAGCAGTCCGAACAATCCTACAGGGAATGGACAAATCGAGAAATATAATGGCATAGTATGGAAAGCTATCGAACTAGACCTCAAAACAAGGAACATACATATATCGGAGTGGGAAAGATCGTTACCACGTGCATTGAACGCAATCAGATCCTTGCTTTGTACTGAAACTAATGCAACACCACATGATCGTCTTTTTTTATTCCAACGACGAACACCGTCTGGTCAGTCATTACCTGAGTGGTTGCACAAAGATGAATCAGTGGTATTACAAAGGCATCCGAGAGTGAACAAATATGATCCGTCAACCGAAGTTGTAGAGTTATCGACATCGACCCACATTATGCTCAAGTCAGACACAGTGACGGTAAGGAGAGCACTGTTTCGGTCAAGCATCTCTCACGTTATCCTAAAGAGAAAGGAAACACGGACCAAGACAAAGAAAATTACGAAGGCAGTGAGCGAATAGAAGATAGCATTGGCAGTGTACATGAACGTTCTGAAAATGATTCACCTGAACACATCAATAAAGATCACGACAACGACTCAACTGACTCAAACAATGAACAACAATGTATCGACCAATGTCATTCAAGCATCGAACCGATACCCAGCCTAACCTTCCGACGTTCAGGACGAACTCGACGTCAACCTACATATCTAAGCGATTATGTGGTGGGGGAGAATGATGTGACATGAAGACCATTATTCGTTACATTAACCATGTCACATTAACCTATTTATTATATTCTGTTTGTTTGTAGATTGTTCAAATAAAGCTGCATAAATCGCTTTTAGTTCAGTAATCAACATCCTTGCCGTCTTCAAATTTGTCCAAAAGCAAGCTCATTTCCGTACCAGTGTGGACGCCCGAATGGGCACGATTAGATGTAGACGGTAGACAGTTTCGGGAAGCATAAGAGGCATTACCAATCGTGTATTGAGTTTGAAGGCCTGTAGAAGTAGCGACGAAAAATATTAGCAACTCGACGGTGCAGGTTCCTTGGAATGCGCTTGATCGTATTGACGGGTTTCATCTAACCTTTCGCAAAAGATCAAGAGTGGTGCACGCTGGTTCGCCGCAATGGCCGTTCGTAGTTGCAGCACGCAGTGTAGCCGAAGAGAAACTCGAAGATGTCATAACGGTGTCCAACTCAACAAAAACAGTCACACGACCTGATCTAAATGACGAGACTGGATCAGACTAGCAAGAACTCAAAAGTTGACTTGAAAATGAACACCTTGAGTTCACAGGTCCGTGTATGCGAAGACAGACTGATTCATTAAGACGGAATACTCTACTTAAGACTGGACAACATCCTGTATTTTCAGATTGTAAGCAGCTAGTTATAATTGTATGTTATGATCTCAGAAATGTAAGTATTTAAAAATCAAGACAATTTTTTAGCTCTTTAATTTTAATTATTTATTTATTTTATTTATCGTTAATTTTAATTTATAAATAATTAAAATGCGTAGACTCAATTAGCTGATCTGAATTGTTTGTTACTTTAATCCTGTATTCGATACATTCGATAGTTATTTATGAAGAAACAATTGACACATTTTACTCAGGAAATAATTTTGATTACACTTTACGCATGATATCGCTTTTACAAGGACAAAACAACTCATCAAGGTTGATGGCATCAGTGCAAGACTATTAGGGCTTTAATGGTACTGATCTTCCTAATTAAAATCAGATACCAACTTTTTATCTTAAACTTAAATCGATCACGATCTAATTTTTAAAATTAGATTTTCGTTATAAAAATGATCACATCAAACAAAATAATAAGAGGCTTTTATTCATTTAAACAATGAATGCTGTCTGAATTCCACTTAAATTCTGCATATTTAAATCCACCTTGTGTACTGTTAACTACAGCACCCGAATTTTTATTCAATTTTTTAGGTTACTAAAATCAACCAAAATCAACCTGAAAATAACTCGTGTAATTACGTCATTGCGAATACCTACCTGGTTGCTCGTAAGCTCTTTTGTATAAATAGTTGTTTGCAGTCATACACATACGTAGAAATAAAGTAACAATATAGGCGAGTTATCATTCTAATATTATACGTGTATAATTTCACTAATTTTACAAAATTCATATTAACAGACAGTAATTTGCAAATTATTTCGCATATGATTTTTTTCATATTATTATTTATTACAAGACTTTGACACATAAAAGAGTCATTTTGACTGATCACAATATTAAGAAAAGAAAAGAAAAATAAGAAAGAAAAAAAAGTAGTTCAGCAATAATAAATTCTCACATATAGTTATATATTTCCAGCAAAGAATCTTCTCTTTTTATCCACATGCACAGCGCATTCTGGAAAGATTTGTACTGTGCCATAGATACGATCGAATTCGGCAATCGGTTCCATAGGTTTACCGCTCTGTGAGATAATCGCAAGTATCTATGACATTTCCCGTGTGATTGCACAACAACTGATAAAGAGTGTCCTCTGTGGCTCGGGCGATCATTTAGAATAACGGATTCCGATGGATAACCAGGAAAGACATGGATCATTCGCCATAACTGTAATAAATCATTGTACACATATCTCTTGTAAACTGAAGTAATATTTAGTTGGCTTAGTCTATCACAGTAGGCGATGTTCCGAAGACCAGAACATAGCTTGGAAAATCGGCGAAGAATATTTTCTAATTGGTTTTTTTCAACACGCGTAGAAGGAAAAGTCGCCGGCGAAACATAATCAATGATTGGTCTGATCAACGCATTATATAATAGTGAGAACTGAGACGGTGGAAGCGAACTAAAGGTATTTTTTATCATGTAAATACTTTTCCTCTACATGTTGCATATATTTTTAAAGAGTTTAAAGAGTTTATATTTTTATAGAGTTTAAACTATCTTGTTATACATATTAGCTACTTACACTGCTAACTAACAACTACTTGCACATCAGTTTGAACTTTCTTGGCTGTTTTATATACTACTTACACAATCGATTAAAATACACAGCAGTCGACTATACAACTACTACTTACAAGCTACTACTTACAATATACAACTACTTACAATCAAGCCCAACGAACACACAAGCTTAAACACACAATTATTCGATTACAACAAACGAAGCGAGTTGATACAACAATCGATGGCAAGAACAAAGAAGACAGAAACGAAAAAATGCTTAGCAAGTCAGCAGATTAACGGTACTCGCAATCAGACTGTACCAAAATTAGCAAGCCCCTCCTCTAGGTATCAGCAACGCGAGGTCTCTTGCAGCAGATCTGGATGCGACATATGGACAACTGTCAACGTTCCATCCTGTCTGACAAAATCGCTACTGTCTAGGGATTTTGTTTGTGGGTTCTGTGCCTCCGAATTGCTCTCCTTGTTCAAGTGCCATTGTGACGAGCAAGTATCAATAAATGCTTTAAAGAGGAACGCAGATTCAAACAGTCACAACGATGGGGAAGATCATAGTATTAACGAACCAGAACGGAGTTCAGAAGCGTTCAGACAGTCAAGCAGCTCGTCGTCAGGGATTGATGATGTTTCGGCCACTCCAAAATCATCTGAGATAGGAACCAATAATGCTATTCATGTACTCAATCATTCTCTCACGCAGCAGTCGAAGCTAGGACTGAACGATCGTTCAATCATACCCTTCAATATCAATTCAACTCAATGCTTCGTTAGGGATGCATTGCATGAAACTAATATGATGGATTACTCCTTCAAACAACTTCCTGTTTTGGATTCTATTGTTCATCCCCGTATATTAGGATGAACCCCATCCCAATATATGGGGATGTATACATCCCCATATATACATCCTTATCTATACGTCAAATCAATGGAAATTATCACCTTGTACACACAAGGCCAAAAATTCGATGGCGTCCCATCTCTCCCCCTTGTCTTCTTCGCTAGTCGATCTCGCTCCTAAGCATACTTTTCGTCTTAGTCTATTCAACACTCGCTCCATTCTTCATAAAGCTGATATGCTCCTTGATATCTTCGATCAATTATCTATCAATATTCTCTGCATTACCGAATCCTGACATTGTGACTCCGACGATCTTGCTATTCGTCGTCTATGTCGCTCTGGTTGTTCTTTAGTTGAATCAGCTCGTCCAATTGCCTCTCATACATCTACTGATTTTAACCATGGCGGTATAGTTGCCATTGCTCGTCACCCAATGTCTTTACGTAAAATTAACGTTAACATCCGTTACACCTCGTTCGAATTACTCATATGCAGATTATCAACTCCTTTCCCTCTGGAACTTGTGATTGTATACCGTCCAGGTTCAGTTGCCCCCTCACGTATCTTCTTTACCGAACTTGCAGATCTTATGTCTCACTGTTCCTTGTCTTATACTCCATCTTTTGTTCTCGGGGACTTTAACATTCTTCTTGATCGCCCGGCTGACCCTGACTCTATCACTTTAACTAATCTATTTTCTGATTTTAACTATAAATTACTTTCAACAAGCCCAACTCATATTCTCGGCGGTGCTCTCGACATCATTGCTGTCCCTATCTGCTTCAATGACTATACTTCCTTGTCAATTACTGATCCCGGTTTGTCCGATCATTTCCTTGTCACTCTTACTCTTACTCGTCCCCATCCTCCGTCGCACCCAGTGTTGGTGCGACACCAACCCCAGTACACACCTGTGTACGAACCGATATTGCAACGGTTGGTGTCGAACCGATATTACAACGGGTAGATAGTGATCACTGTTTTGATCATCGGGTCACTTGTCGAAGTGACGACGCGCGACTCGACATATAGTGATCACTGTTTTGATCATCGGGTCACTTGTCGAAGTGACGACGCGCGACTCGACATCGTCTGCATTGGGCTTTCTGACGCCAGATATGAGCGAACGTTCTTTGACGTTACGGTTTTCAACCATTTTGCTCCATCGTGTGCGTCTACGAGAAAAGCTGCATGAGGGAACCATATGTTGTAATTAATAATATATTTAAAAAAAATTATTATTATATTGGACTCGAGCAGCGTCGGTCTTGATGTAGATGACAAATGTTCCGCCCTAAAGCATGTGAATGTTGATTTGTCAACTCCTGTTTACACTTCCTTGGGCAGTGATTGTTCTCAAAACTGTCCTCTAGGTAGTGATTGTAGTGAGCGTTCTTGTGCTTACCCGCAGCTACTGCATCCCCGCTGCAGTTTATGTGTTGCTCTTCTAGTAGCCCCGTTAATTGAGAGCATTAAGGATCTTGCAAAGGCTAGTCAGATTATAGTTAGGCCTATAGATAATCTACGACAAATAGTTAGCCTTCCAAATAATAAACAACATGCAGTGATTCCTCCAAATCATCGACGGCCATCGATTACCCCTGAGACTCATTCTTCATTAGTTCCGTCTGCTAGCCCTAAACAATTTAGCTCTAGACAATTTAACTCCAGAAGAGAATTAAACGTTATCGTGAGCGGTGTTGAAAAATCTCTCAGTAACAATCCCCAAAGTAGACTGGATGACGATATTGTGCATCTTCGCGCAGTGTTTTCTAAGATTTTTCTCCAGAGCGATGTGGATGTTGCGAAGTGTCTTAAAGTTCGAAGAGTTTTTCGTCTAGGCAAGAAACTTTCAGATAGACCTAGACTTTTAAAAGTTGTTCTAGACTCAAAAGATCATGTTGACTTCCTACTCAAGCATGCATTTAGATTACCGCGCTGTGATTTTCATATACTCCGTGATTTATCTCCTGCAGATTGTTTGAGAAGACACGAGGCTTTCAACGAGCTGCATCGACGGCTGGAATGTGTTGAGGGCAACCTATGTGTCCGGAATTTTCGGGTGGTCAAGTGGCGTCCGACTGTCCGGTGGCATCCCTTACTTCTGTAGAGTCAGACCTCTTTAGTAGTGATGGTTCGTGTGTAGGAAAACTAGTAGACTTCGATAGTGTCACCGAGCGTGTCAAATTTTCCCATTATACGAACATTTTTGTCGGTTATTCAAATGTTCGTAGTCTCTTGGCTCAGTTTTCGGAAATTAAATTCATAGTTGCTTCGCAACGTTTTGATGTATTTTGTATAAGCGAAACATGGCTACATTCTGACATTTCGGATGACTGTGTTGCCATCCCTAACTATTTTCTAATACGTACGGATCGCTCATGTGGTAAACGTGGAGGTGGGGTAGCCGCCTATGTGCGAAATAGTCTCCTGGTATCGAATATCTCGGCTTTTCGCAACGATATTGGTTATTCCTTTGAAGATCTTGCTTTTACACTGGGAAATGGTCAACGATCCCGATTCTGCGTCCTTTACCGTTCTCCGTCCTATGAATTAAGATTTGACTATCTTAAACCACATTTGCTGAGTTTATCTTAGTATCCTCTGATTTTGCTCCTGGGTGACTTCAAAATCCTCCAAATAGACTGGAAAAATAGTTATTCACGACCAATTCACGGAATTGGGAAAGTACTGAGTGACTTTATGTTACTCGAGATGCTACTAGTTCAACATATTAAAGAACCTACTTGTGTGACAGGGACGCCTTCTATACTCGATTTGGTCTTTACTAAGTGTTTGGGTGACGTTTCAGGTGTTCGTTATGACGCACCAATTGGCAATAGCGATCACTGTGTACTCTCTATGCGACTGTCGCTGTTCAACAGGGCCTCACAAAACTCTAATTTTAAAAAACGTTGTTGGGTAGGTGTTGATGCTAGTCAACTAGCTACAAGCTTCCCAAAAGGTATCTGTGATAGTCTTCGTATCCACTTCGGTTTGCAGGTTCCTGTAGTCTTTGATCTGCTCCATGATGAATTGATGCGAATTTCTGATATCTTTGCTCCGCTACTTGCCTGCAAGTCTAAGCATGGACATCCTCCTTGGTTCGACAGAGAGCTTCTTGATGCTATAAGATCCCGCAACAAATTGAGGCGCGAATTTAGGCGTTCTGCTTCAAAACGTGCCTATATCGACTCTCGGAACTTATGCAATCGGCTAAAATTTCAGAAACGCTATTCGTACGAAGATAGTATCGCCAGGGATGCATCTTTGAATTCCAGGAGGTATTGGTCTTATGTAAGAAACAACAGAACACTTGTCGCCACAATTAGCTCAATCCAAACGCCAAGTGAAACTTTGACCGATCCGTCTCTAATAGCCCAACATTTAGCTGATGGCTTCTTAGTACAGGCTTTGACCTCTAACAAACTGCATGACTTTAGTTGGAAGTATGTTCCGGTTGCTCATCGGTGTTGTGTTCGTCCAGTCAGAGTGGCTGAGGTGTTGAACGAGGTTATGAAGCTCGATTCGTTTACATCTCCGGGACCAGACAATATTGTCCCCTTCCTCGTCAAATCCCTAGTGAATTCTTCAGATACAGCTTAGACAAATCTTGGATTCCTGACAGTTGGAAGTGTGCAATTGTGGTGCCTATTCCCAAAAAGCATCCTGCTTGCTTTTGCGCGGACTTTCGGCCCATTAGCTTGACTAGCGTATTCTGCAAACTTTTAGAAAAAATCATTGCTAGTAGAATCATGGATCATTTGGATTGTAATCACATATTGATTGAATCTTAACATGGTTTCAGGATCGGACGTTCATGCCTCACTAACCTACTAACTGCGCGTGAAATATGAACTGATGCTATAGGGGCTGGGTTTCAGGTTCATACAGTATTCCTTGATTTTTCGAAAGTTTTTGATAGGGTACCACACGACGGCATAGTGTCTTTACTGTATCACTATCGACTTCATTCATATTTTTGTGAGTAGGTCAGGGAATTTCTATCGAATAGGTCTTTCCGAGTTTGTGTGTGTGTTTTTTCTTATTCGGTAAATATAAATTCTGGCGTACCACAGGGATCAGTCCTTGGCCCACTGCTCTTTATAATCTTCATTAATGATATGCTATTCCGCTTATCATGCTCTCATCTAGCGTTTGCAGACGATCTAAAGATTTGGTCGATCATTAGAAGTCCTGCTGATCGAGTATCGTTACAAAATAATCTAAACTCTCTAATCAAGTGGTGCGATTCTACCGGACTACGGTTGAACGTTGATAAATGTGTCCTCGTGCAACCAGATCGCCCGATTGAAACTCTAAGGTACTATATTGGAGATCTTGTCTTAAAGGAAGTTTCTCATCATACGGATTTAGGGATTATTGTCCATCGATCCTTGAAAACAAAGTTGAACACCGACTTCTTTCTAGGTAAAGCTACTAGGGCGTTATATTGTATTAGAATGCATTCATCAGGTTAAGCTGTCATATGTTTAAGAGGCTATTTATCTCCACCGTCAGGCCACACTTGGAGTACTGCATTCATGCTTGTTTCCTGGTCACTAAGCAAGAACTATTAGACCTGGAGTCTATTCTTAGGCGCGGATCGAGGTTCTGTATTGGCTTAAGTGGTATTGACAATTATGTACGTCTAAGTCGTATTGGGATGTTGTTGGTACGTGAGAGGTTCATATCCTTGGAAATGCTATGTCTATGACATATGTCGAATGATGCGGTGGGTTATCCTACCGATGTAATCACTAGGCGGGTAGGTATGTTACGTGGACATAGCAGAGTCTTGTATAAATTTGGATTTGGCAGATTACCAAAAGTGTATAGACTCTCGAGGAGAGGAATTAACATGTGGAATTCGTTGCCTGAGGAAGTCGTTGCAGCCCCCAGTTTGAGAACGTTTAAATCACGATGCTACAAATGGATACATGAACAATGCCGCCATTCAACACTACCACTGGAATACCATAATTAGCTACGTTGACTGACCATTTGCCTTTTTTATTTTTTTATTAGGACTCTGCCTGAATAGCCTTTTGGCTTTGGTATGTATTGGAATAATAATAATTTTCAGTATTGAGGCCGGTTTTAAACGAATTCTGAACAATTATCCCAAGATCCTTTGTATTCGAATTTGTGGGAATAATCTCATCGCAAACAAAATAATCATTTGGTAAATCACTACGACCAAATCTAAGGTGGACACATTTAGTAATGTTAATCATGATTCCGGTCAGTTCGCTCAACCTGTTAACCATATTTATGTCATCTTGTAAGTGTTGCATATCGGCATGGCATGTTATGACATTCCATATTTTAAGATCATCCGCGAATGCTAATTTTTTACATTTTAGAGAGCGTAGCAAACTATTCAGAAATATCACGGATAATAATGGACCCAACACCAATCCCTAAGAAACACCCATTGATAAATTTAACGGTCTATATAGACAATTTCCAACTCGAATTCTGAAAGAACGTTCAGATAGGAAAGCGTGAATCCATCGAATAATAGGAATTTCAATTCCGTAATCTGCAAGAGCCTCAATCAACATATTATGGGGAACCCTATCAAAGGCCCGACTAGAGTCGAAATACACGATATCAACAGCATTACTCTGCGCAACTGCATCAACCCATGTTTCGCGTGCACATAAAAGATTATACATGCACGAACGTGCAGGACGAAAACCATGTTGCGAATTATCTAACAAGTTCGATTATTCAAGATAGGGTAGTAATCGCCTATGCAATATGCGCTCTAACATCTTACAACAACACTTGTAAGGCTTGTTGCTCTATAATTTTCAGGATTATGACGATCTCCTTTTTTGTTGACTGGCACTACTGTGGCGATTTTCCAATCTAACGGTAGAATTAACTTAGCTAGAGATAGTTGAAACACATAAGCTAACGGTGAAGCAATAAATGTAGATAATATCCTTAGTATCTGGGGATGTAATTCATCCGGACCAGGTAATGAATGTCGTAAAGAATTTAACTCTTTATAAACCTTATCGGTAGTAACATCAAAATAACTTTGTGAATGGCTTGCACGAGATTGCTGGTTAGTTTCTGTGTTATTAGTTACGAGTTGAAAAGTCGACGCAAACGTGTCGGCTACAGCTTGAGGCGATGTGATAAAGTTATCATTAATACGAAGAGACGAAATCGCAGGTAGGAATTGACCTATTTCCACGTATGTAAGCCCAAAATCGTTTTGGTGCACTATGAAAGTTCGCAGCTATTGTCATTTCGTAGTTTAATTTTTTCAGCAAATATCATCCAATATAAAATCTCATCCGAGATTTTATCTCGGATGAGATCTCTTGTGCCTTTGAGCAATATGTCTAAAACCGTGATAAAAAATTTACTTGCGACATATTATTTGTTTACGGCATAATTTAAACTCTTATCAATGAAAGACCAATATTTTTTATAATCTCCCTTTTCAGTATTGATAATGTTTTAAAGGAGGAATGGAATTAACTATTTATTTTAGCTATGTATAAAGTATTTTTTCCCTGAAGCTTGAGATATAAAATTCCTAAAAAAGAGTTTGTGAGATATACTCCTAAAAAAGAGTTTGTGAGATAAAATATCTTTGTGAGATAATATATACAAATTCGATTGCAAGGCCTGTATTCAAGAAAGGTAACCGTTTATTAATTGATAATTATAGGCCGATCAGTTTAACTTGTACATTTGTTATGTACTAACCAACATGGATTTTGGAAAGAGCGTTCCACCTAACTTAAATATTCTTGATCAGTAAGAGCTTAAATATTCTTGATCAGTAATTACTTACAAGTTAAACACACAACACAATCTTACGACAATCAACGAGATTTATCTTCGAATCAACGACATTTTTGTGAACAAACAATGAAATCGGTGAAAACTCGCAAAAAACAGACAGACGATGGCTACGTTCAGTTGGAAGTTGCATGCGACAAGCAGGAATGCGATGTTTGGACACTCTTAAAGGTGCGAAAAATTGGCATTGCGAGATACGAAAGTAAACATTTCATTTGTGGTTATTGCGTGTGTAACAACGCACGATTGGATATAACTGAACCTGTCGAGGAAAAATGCGAAGAGTCGGCGCCAGTTCTTCATGTTGTTGCACAGCGTCAAGTAAGGATTTCCCACTGCAATTCACAACAGCCCACCAGCATTTGATCAGACTTTTCAAACTTCATCTGAAAAATGTATAGATCTAGACACGAACACTGAACTACGAATAGAAAACACATGATTTCACAATGTTTTAAAGGAGGAATGGAATTAACGATTTAATTCACAGATTCGTTTGTCTCTGTAACATCATGTAGCGGACCTCCGAGTTCTTTGCAATCAACTGACTTGCGACTTAGATCTACAAATTCTTACTCCAATTCATTCTCCCTAAATAACTCATTAAATGCCCCTATTCGCCGGACTTATGATAAATCACAGTTTCTAATCATAGCTAATATAAGGGAATCATCGGTTACTGACAACCATTTACGTGTACAGCATGACGTCAAAGCTGTACAATCATTTGAGCTATTACACACCTGTTCCCTTCCTGAGCTGCAGCAATTCAGAGCTATCCACCTTTATAGACTGGGGAAAATAAGATCAGATAACAGTATACGCCTTCTTAAGGTCATCTTAGCAACGCCCGATATGTGTACATTAGCTTTAAATACGGTTATCATCTTGCAAGTACTGGATTGATCCTTCGCAAAGATCTTTCGATCGAGGACAGAACTCGACTGAAACAAGCAATGAGCGAACTTAGTAATAGAGTAGCTAACGGTGAAAGTAACCTCACCGTCATAAATTTTCGTGTAGTGTGACGCAGGACTTCAACTCGTTTCTAGATTCGTTCCATTGGCAAGGATGTTAACATCGGGGAGCTGCGAAGTCTTTGTGTCGCGACGAAACTACCCAAGAAGTGACAGTAAATGTCGATAAGAGATACGAGTATTCCGACCCAGTACACTCCACACATGCCTTCCGGATCTTATATTCGAATGTCCTAAATCTCATTAATAAAATGGACGAAGTTATCACTCTGGTTAACAGTACCTCATTTGAAATACTTGTTTTTACAGAGTCGTGGTTAAAACCTCACATCATAGATTCAGAAATTTCCATCGATGGGTACGCCATAATCCGAGCAGATCGGCAAATTTGCCGTGGTGGCGGAGTGATCATATATGCTAGAGAAGTTCTTACAACTCGTGTTATGTCAATTGAGTGCGATGAATCAAGTCTTTGTGAATACGCTTGGGTTTCTGTAACAGACCATAAAAACATATTTTTCTCTCTAGGTGTCTTCTATCGCCCCCCCCATTCGCTCCAATATCCTCAATAACTGAAAATGCATTCAATGGTCAAAAAGTGATTTTATTAGGATACTTTAACATGCCGCGAATTGATTGGATAGATTATGTTTCTCTTCATGGATGTGATCCCGAATCATTACTGCTTTTAAACACGATAAATGATCTATATTTAGTCCAACATGTTCACATGGATACTCGTCACACGGGTACTAACTCCTCAATTCTTGACCTCTGCTTTTCGAGTGAAACGTAACTGATAAAAAACGTCAAATACGGACCTCCGCTAGGATCAAGAGATTACTCGACCATCTCAATAAAATTTAACACACTCGGACCATATGACGAAACGGTTGAAACATCGAATCCTTTTAAGATCGACTATGATGTCGTGCGCAGTATAATTTCCTGTATGTATTGGCCCGACCCATCGGTATCAGGCATTTAAGAAGCTTAGGATCACTTTAAGACTACATTACATAGTGTTCTCGACTAGTTTCGCTGCGATACGTCAGAATCGTACACGAAAACTACATCCGAAATGGTTAGACACGGAATTGCTCGATCTAATCAAACACCGTGATAGATGTTTCCATGTGTATAAAAAAGGGGAACTCTTTTGAACACTACAGTTTCATAAAACGCAGTTTCATCTCAAATATATAACCGCTCTACTCATAACAATCCTTGGGTGGCTTTCAAAAGCATACTTCCACGTTCTATACACTCGACAGTGTTCATACCTATTGGCCGAAAATGGGTCAATCTTGACCTCCCCAACTGATGTGGCTGCTTATTTTATGGACTATTTCGCTATCAAAGAAGATAGAGTGTCGATCCCCGATGACATAATCCAAACTAAACACAATGTACTTCTACCTAGAATATTCATATCTAACATTGAATTAGCGATGAAGAGGTACTGCACGGGCTACTTAAATTACCCCGCAACGCCGCGTCAGGTCCTGACCATATACCTCCAATACTCTTAAAGGAATTGACCCATGCAATTTACGTTCCCTTAGCCTCTATTTTTAGAAGTTCACTGAACACAGGTTATCTACCATCTTGATTGGACTAAGGCTAGTACGTTCAATTTTCAATAAAGACAATAAATCCCAGGTTTCCAACTGCCGTCCCATCAGCCTCACTTCTGTAGCTTGTAAAGTATTAGAAAAACGGATTATTCGTCACCTTAGCGCTTTCATTGAAGCTAACAATCGCCTCAGCCCCAGTCAACATGGATTTAGGCCAAATCGCTCAACGGTAACGAACCTTGTAAAAGCGAGAGCAAGCTGTGTGGATTCAATGAGGAGTGGTTCCAAAGTAGATGTGATATTTATAGAATTATCTTAAACATTCGATAGAGATATTCCCAATTTGCTAGTAAACAAATTATCTAACATTGGTGTACGGGGCTCTTTGTTACGCTGGATTCAATCATTCGTAAGCAACCGCTCGTTTGCAGTACGCATAAGCCATTATCTTTCTGGTTACTCAATGATGACGACAGGCGTTCCGCACGGATCAGCCATTAGTCCGACTCTATTTAATATATATGTAAATGATATTACAAACAACTTAACTTCGGAATGTGTTACCTACGCAGATGATATTAAGGTTTGGAGGCGAATCATTGATGATTCCGATGTTAGCGATATTCAAAAAGACCTGGATTCCATAAATAAATGGTGTATATCCAATGGGCTGATGATAAATGCGACTAAATGTAGACATGCGGATCGGCTCCCCAGACATTCGTTGCTCTTATAAAATTGGAAACATGTCGATTGATTCTACAGATAAAATCGATGATTTAGGGGTATCTACGCTTAATACGCTCGATATGAGCGCTCACGTAAATAAAGTTTCGGCCAATTGCCGTCGTACTATTGGCATCATTAGACGATCTTTTGGATCACTAGAGGTATGTAGCTTTAGAATAATATACAACGTCCTCATCGAATCTCGAATGCTATACGCATCTCCCGACGCGTATCCACATCTGCGCAAGAAAATATATGGCTTACGAATCAATTCTCCGGTCGGCTACCCGTCTTGTTCCCACTGTCAAAGACCTGCCGTTTGACCAGAAGTTAGAAATCCTAGGTGTTTCAACGGTTTGTGAAAGTTTGGTAAAAGCTGATCTTATGCTGGCATGGAGGGCAATTTTATCGCCCACTCATCCCCTCAACTTCATGTTTTGCCTACGCAACTCCGAGAAATTACGTGGACATCGACTAACGCTCAAACATTGTAGAAAGGTCCATCGATACTATCAGGATATCAGAGATCGAGTAATAAACAGTTGGGACAAGCTCCCGTCATCTGCAATTGAATGCCGGAACATCCGAGAATTTCGGCGTGCGCTAAACAGTGTATCGCACTCATAGGGAGTCGAACCTGATTTGCATTTTTTTGTTTTACTGACATTGTACTTTTTTTACATTGAGATCCATCCAAACGAGCCACCGCTCATCGGCTGTTGTATACTAATAATAAGATACCATGTTGGGGTTAATGCGTATGATATATTCTGTGTAAGTGAATCATGGTTACACCAATACATCTTAGATACAACCGTTGATATGTCAGGATATCGTCTACTCCGCGGTGATAGAAAGTTTAGTGGGCGTAATGGCGGTGTTGCAGTGTACATTCGGGACCAGTTTTTGATTTTTGATATCTCTCAAGTTTGTGATCCGAATGGTATCGCTCTCATAGGAAGTTTAGAGTTTTCCGAATTATTATGAAGTGCGGATTCCTGAGATGTTTTATCATCTGTATATTAAATACGTGTGTAAATCTAAATATTATTCACAGTTAAATATAAATACCGTTGGATCATTTATGTTTTTAAGACAGTGTACTTTATTAATCTGAAGCATTTGTAGACATTGGGGATCATAACGAAGTTATTATTATACATTCAGCAACATACGAGCATTAGCTCAAATAGCTGGCTCACAATAAGTTCGTACATAAATTAATAAGTTATTAAAATAAGGAAATGCAACACGAAACATTGCCTGATCCATTCATATTCTTCTTTTGAAAGTATTAAGTGAACTGCATCCAACGGTGTCTGCATCAAGGTTGTTCCGAAACTCAACAATTATTCTATCAAATTGCATCGCGCCCAATTTCTGTACCCTGTTTCTTCGAATAGTTAAAGAATGACCGCGAAGAACATTTGAACCACGTAGTTGAACCCTACTCCGAAGAGGGTGATGAGGACGTTGGAATAAATGCCAAACAAGGCACATATCCATGTACTGACGGGTCCATGTGACAATCTCAAGTCCTAGTGATCTCAGTCTGTCTTCATAAGGCAGCGACGCTAACGTTGGTGCTAGCTTTGTTGCCCTGCGAAGTACCCTCTCTGATTTCTTATGTTCATGCACAGTACGTGGGTATACAACCGGAGCTGCATATAAAAGTCTACTCAATACATGTGCTAAAATCAGAGGCCGAAGAGCAGTCGGATTAACGCGAACAAACGCGCGTCGAATCATACCTATCATTTTATTGGAGTTGGCACAAGCTTGATCAGTGTGCTTTTTAGTTGATAAATTAGAGGTAGCCCATACTCCTAAATCTTTGTAACTATCGGCACTTTCCACAACACAGCCCTTATATGTGTAACAAGCTGATATTAGTTGCTTGCGAGCATTACTAATAATACGCATGTGTTTGCATTTTGTAACATTTATCACAAGCTTGTTTGACGCCGCCCACAACTCCACATTATCTATGTCAGTTTGCAAATTATCAACATCCTCACATGAATGAATGGGCCGCCATATTTTTAAGTCATCTGCATACAAACATGATCGAGAGCGAATGCACCCAGGCAAATCGTTAACATAAATGCTGAATAAAAGCGGACCCAAAACTGAACCTTGATGTACTCCAATATGACATTCTCTAGACACAGACAATGACCAAACTACAAGTACTCGAAAGCAACGATCACGAAGAAATTCTCTAATCCAATCAACTATTATGTTTGGGAGTCCAGTATTGACAAGTTTCTGAAGAAGTAGACCATGATCTACTCTATCAAAAGCTCTAGAAAAGTCGAAGAATATGATGTCTGTGTCGGTATAGTGTGCTTTATTCGCTGTCCAATCAAGATGATCATCAAGCAAATTTAAAACAATTGAATAACCCTTCCGAAATCCGTGCTGATTAGGGACTAAAAGATCATTTAAAAGGTTATTTAAAAGATCATTTTGTGTCAATGAATTCATAGAAAATCCTGGACTAATTTTAATCAAAAAATAATGTTTTTTTTTTATTTAGATAACTTTTGCTTTCTAAATTCTGAAA
The DNA here is from genome assembly GCA_012934845.2 of Pomphorhynchus laevis. Lineage (NCBI taxonomy): Eukaryota > Metazoa > Acanthocephala > Palaeacanthocephala > Echinorhynchida > Pomphorhynchidae > Pomphorhynchus > Pomphorhynchus laevis. Next base: position 83,331 of record WNNJ02001187.1, on the reverse strand, counting down.
GCAAACACTAGTGCGAAAACTATTTGTAATGTTGACTCCTGCTACTTACCAGTTTTACCTGTATTTTGTTTTATTCCTTTATATAAACTAACGATAATTCGACTCGTCTACTGCTATTATAGTTTCGCTGGCATAAATATATGTATAAATTTACCTTTATGTAAATTAAATTAATATTTTTTATTATACCCTTTATAATGTTAATATTAAAATTTGTTAAATTTCAACGTTAGAATTTATAACCATTTGGTAATTTTTATAAATTATTATACATTCAACAACATACGAGCATTAGCTCAAATAGCTGTCTCATAATAAGTTCGCATATAAATTAATTAGTTATTAAAATAAGGAAATGCAACACGAAACATTGTCTGATCCATTCGTAGTCTTCTTTTGAAAGTAATAAGTAAAGTGCATTCAACGGTGTCTGCATCAAAGTTGTTCCAAAGCTCAACAATTCTTCTATCAAATTGCATCGAGCTCAATTTCTGTACCCTGTTTCTTCGAATAGTTAAAGAATGACCTTGAAGAACATTTAAATCACGTAATTAAAAAAAGATTTATTTAACGTGGCAAATGCGTGCCAGCGCTCGCTTTCATGACCACAACAAACAAAAATGTAAATCAGGTGTCGAGAAGGTGTGAACGGAGGAGGTGTTTGAATTTGATAAAGGAGGGAGCGCGGCGGACGTCAAGAGGGAGTTGATTCCAGGCGATTGAGTCGGCGACGAGAAAGGATCGGAGACCGTAGTTGTTGGAGTAATTGGAAACGTGGAGTAAGAGGGTATGACGGGAATGCAGCTATAGCGAGGTGGGGCGAGTGTCGACTAAGAAAGGATGATGAACGATGGGGAGCCAACAGCGATGAGACGATAAGTTACGAGAAGAAGGCGGAGTCGATGCGGATGTGGATGGTGGCCAAGATATGCCCATTGATATAGGCATATCTTGCCCATATCAATGGGCAAGATATGTTGATATGTGGTCGAAGCGACGGAGACGAAAGAGCACTCGAACGGCGGAGTTGATTATGCGTTGTAGTGGTAGGATGATGGATTTTGGAGAATTGGCGAAAAGGCTAAGGCAGTAATCGATTTTAGGGAAAAGAAGCGATGAAAGAAGAAACTTACAATAACGGAAGTCGACAAGGGAGCGGATACAGCGGATGTCACGGAGAATTAAGTTAGACGAGCGGACCTTGTCACGGACGAAGAGTTTAAGGGAAATGTGATCATCGAAATGGAAGCTTAAGAAAGTGAGATTGTGTATTATCGGGATGACCGAAGAGGCAAAAGATACAGTGGGAAGAGATATGTTTGGTTTACGTGGGAGGATCCACATTATTTTAGACTTGTCGGGGTTTAGAGCGAGATGAGATTGAAGAGATGTTTGTAGATGGAAGAAGGACAGTTGGAGGCAGAAATGCCGATATCGTATATGCGATGTGGGGGTGCATGAGCATAGATGAGAATGTCATCGGCGTATTGCATGTCGTTAAAGGAGTAAGGTTTGATAAACGGAGAGAGATCGACAAGCAGAAGAGAGAAAATCAGAAGACCTAAGATTGAATCTTGTGGGATTCCGCAAAAAATAGGGATAGGAGGGGAAGATGATGAATTAGAACAGACGCGAAAGGAACGGTCGGATAGATATGAGGCGAACCATGCTACGGAGGAGGAAGTAAAGCCGTAATCATAACGAAGGCGAGAAAGGAGGACGGAGTGGTCGACAATGTCGAAGGCGGAGGAAAGGTCCAGGGAGATGAGAACACTATATAGAGCCTTATCTCGAGAAATGAGTAAGTCGTTGAAAACTTTCATGCATGCGATTTCTGTGGAGTGATTAGAGCGGAAAGCGGATTGGAAAAGAGGGTACGGGTTGGATGAGGATAGATAAGCGTTGATCTGTATTACGATGAGGCGTTCTAAAAGCTTAGAAAGAGTAGGGAGTAGCGAAATGGGGCGATAGCTAGAAGAAAGGGAGGGGGTCGAGCGATTGTTTCTTAAGGAGTGGACGAACGATTGCGGATTTCCAGTATGAAGGGAATATACGACTGTGGATGGACCAGTTAAACAAGGTTGTGAGAAATGGGAAAATCGATGAGCATATAGATTTTAATATGTGAGTAGGCAGGGGATCGGCAGGTGAGGTTTTGTTGGGCAATGACATGAAGGACAGATGATACTTCTGTAGGTGAGACAGGGAGAAGATGGAAGAGTTCCGGAAGGATGAGGCTAGGCGATGCCGAGTGGGATAAGATGGATACCGGGCTGTGAGAGGGCAACGTAGATGCTTTGGACTAAAGAAATGAGTAATAATCATTTGAATTGATGTTTCAAGACTGAGAGGCACGAGAAAGGATTGAGTTAAAAGTATTCCATAGAGTCTTAGTGTTAATGAAGTTATGATTTTATGCTGCCAGAAGGAGTTGCATTTGGTAAGTAGTAGGTTAAGATTAAACTGGCGAAGAGCAAGATAGGAATCACGGAGATACGGTGTGAACGAGCGGATATCACGACTGAGAGAGCGGCGATAGGCTCGAAAAGCGTAACGGAGTCGACACTTTGAGAGTAAGCATTGGATGTCAAACCACGGGGAACGGTGAAAGCAAAGGAGAGAGTGAGGCATGACGGGCAGGGCAAGAGAAGATTGATAATTGATGTGAGTTCAGAGTCGAAAAGAAAGGCAAGATTGTGAGGAGAGGAATATGTTATTGTGGGATAGGATAGAGACGATTTGAGTAAGGCAGAGCGGAGAAGGGAGAAGTCAAGATTTCTCACGAGGGCAACGTAGGATTTTAGGTGTGTGAGGAGGCGTGCGGTTGTGTGTGAGATCAAGGGTGACGAGAAAGTGCTCGGATAGACCTGAATCGAAGATTGACAGTGAGGTGTAGGCAGCAAAATGATCGGGGACAGCGATGATGTTGAGTGCCTTACTAAGGATATGTGTGGAGGCAGGGCGATGGGTTTGTAGTTATAGTTGGATAGAATGTTGATGAACTGGATTGACTCGGTGGAAGAGGGGCGGTCGAGGCGGATGTTGAAGTCACCAAGAATGATTGAAGGGATTGAGGACAAAGAACAGTGGGACAGAAGGTCAGCGAGTTCGGTAAAAAATAAGCATGTTGGAGCTGATGAACCAAGACGGTATACAATGGCGAGATCTAGAGTGATCGGGTTAGAAGAACGACAAGTGAGCAGTTTAAAAGAGCAAGGACTGAAAGGCGAAGTGATTTTGCGAATAGACGCAGGGTGACGGGCGAATGCGACAATGCCGCCATGATTTTAGAATTTAGAAGGGGATTTGCTAAGGGGGCGAGCGGATTCGACTAGTGAGCGACCGGCAGAGAGCAAACGGCGGATTGAGAGGTCGTCAGAATCGGAGTGCCATGATTCGGTGATTCAGTAGAGATCGATGGATTGCTTAGTGAATAAGTTGAGGATGAGATCGGATTTATTGAGAATAGATCTAGTGTTAAGGAGGCCGAGGCGAAAACCGTGTGTGGAGGTGATAGGGTCTAGTTGATTAGACACATAGCGGAGATGGAGCGCCATCGAATTTTTGAGCGAGTGTGGACAACTTGAAAATTTCCGTGGATGTTTCGGATGGAGAGAGATGTTTCGCCGTTTTCCTCGCGACGTCGTTTTTCGATGTGGGCAGATGAGAATTGAGCGATTTCGGAGTGGGTGCGATCGGGAAAAATACGAGTGGCTGAAGCGGACATGAGTTTGAACGTTGGGAGAGGACAGAAGACGCTTGAGAGCAATACTTGAAAACAACTTTTAGGAGAGGGGGCTGGGAAGTTTTAGATTGAGAAGATTTATTTAGGCGGATGAATGCGACAGGAGAGATGTTGTTGAAAAAGGATGGTTTATCCGCAGGAACAAAAGACGAGAGGATGGATCTGAATGCGGAAACATCGTGGTCGAGACGTGCTTGTGGAGATAAAGCGGTGGAAGGAGTGATATTAGTGACGATGACGCAACGATCGCGAGAAGGAAAGCTTTTCCGTAAAGGAGGACGAGTAACGTGAGTTTGTGAGATCACGATAAGAGTGCTGGGAGTTGAGGATATAAAGGGAGTAGGTTTGACAGCGGAAGACAAAGAGGATTTGGATAATAGAGAGGTTGGTGAGCGATTTGAGGAAAGGTTATGAGTGGAAGGATTGTGGAGTTTGGTGGATGTTATTTTGATTGAGGGATGTAGGTTATTGAGAAACGAGACAGAAGGGAAGATACGGGGGTGTCGGGAAGTGAAGACATGTGATTAGAAGTCCATGTGATGACATGATCACTGGGTTGACAAATGATATCATAAACGACTGGGGTGGTTTGAGTGGACATGTTGGAGGTTGATATGCTCTTATGGGAGAGGTCGCGTATGAGTTTGTTGGCACAAAAGCCGCATATGAAGTCTTCTTTAGACTTACTGCTGTCGCATGCAATTGTAGTCCAGACGTGCAGTCGTGTGTCGATCACTGTACTTGTAGTAGCACAGTTGTTGTCGGTCGTAGCTGTCTTCTTACGTCCTCCCATCGACGTTCTTGTGCGTTTAAACTGTTAAATTTGCTGGATTGATCTAGAACTGGATTGATCTGGAACTGGATCGATATGGAACTGGATTGATCTGGAACTGGGTTGATTGTAAGAACTTAATATAACCAAGACAAATTTAAATTGAACCCTACTCCGAAGAGGGTGATGGGGATGTTGGAATAAATGCCAAACCAGCCACGTATCCATGTACCGATGGGTCCATGTGACGGTCTTAAGTCCTAGTGATCTCAGTCTGTCTGCATCAGGCAGCGACGCCAACGTTGGTGCTAGTTTTGTTGCTCTGCGAAGTATTGATGCAAGTAACTTTTGTAAATACGTTACATTTATAAATGTAACTTTCACACATGTAACTTTTATAAATACATATAACTTTTATAAATACCTTTATATGTAATCATATCGTATTCATAACTTTTATAAATCAAACATTTACTTAATAATTAATTATTTTATTTTAGAGTTTCAATTATATTTTTTAAAATAATTGAATAAAAAAATATTATTAAATATTTTTTAAATAAAAAATATTATTTTTAATACTCAATTAGACATTACAGATGTCTTCCGATCAAGTTGAACGTGGGAAGAAAATATTTGTTAGATCATGTGCACAATGTCATACAGTAGAAGCCGGAAAGCCACATAAGCAAGGACCTAATTTACATGGATTAATAGGCAGAAGCACCGGCCAGGCATCTGGATTTGATTATACAAAGGCTAATAAGAGTAAAGGAATAGTATGGGGTCCTGACACTCTGGATGAATATCTAAAGAATCCAAAAAAGTACATTCCGGGTACGAAGATGGTGTTTGCAGGTTTAAAAAAGGAAAAAGAGCGAGCCGATCTAATAGCCTATTTAATGGAATCTACTAAATGATTTTTTATCCCGAATTTTTTGTTTTTTCTTTTATAATGTGACCTTTTTAAATATTTATTCTTGATATTAATTTTTATGGATCACAGCTAAGCATTAATTCAATTAAAAATTCATTTTTAAACGTGAAAAAAATATTTGTCATCTTTTTAATCTATTGGGTAGATGACAACTCTTTTATATGCATCACAACGCAATACATAGGCTGTCATATTATAAAATTTATAATATGATCTCACACCATCTACACCAAAGTAATAGAAATATGAAGATTACGAAGATAATTTATACTAAACTTGAACAACATAATTATTTATGTTGTGATGAAGAGGCTACCACTCCCACATAATCACTAATATCACTCATTCAACATCTTAATCTCCACAAGCACGTCTCGACCACGATGTTTCCGAATTCAGATCCATCCTCTCGTCTCTTGTTCCTGCGGATAAACCATCATTTTTCAACAACATATATTCTGTCGCATTCATTTGCCTACACAAATCTTATCAATCTAATCCTTCCCAGCCCCCTCTCCTAAAAATTGTATTCAAGCATTGCTCTCACGCGTCCTCTGTCCTCTCTCAACGATGCAAACTCATGTCCTCTTCAGCCACTCGCATTTTTCCCGATCGCACCCCTCCAAAATCGCTCAATTCTCATCTGCCGCATCGAAAAACGCCGTCGCGAGGAAAACGGCAAAACATCTCTCTCCATCCGAAACATCCACGGAAATTTTCAAGTTGTCCACACCCGCCCAAAAATTCGATGGCTCTCCATCTCCCCTATGTGTCTTTTCCACTAACTCCTATCACCACCACACAAGATTTTCGCCTCGGCATCGTCAACAATGGTTCTATTCTCAATAAATCCGATCTCATCCTCAACTTATTCACAAAGCAATCCATCGATCTCTACTGAATCACCGAATCATGGCACTCCGATTCTGACGACCTCTCAATCCGCCGTTTGCTCTCTGCCGGTCGCTCACTAGTCGAATCCGCTCGCCCCCTTAGCAAATCCCCTTCTAAATTCTAAAATCATGGCGGCATTGTCGCATTCGCCCGTCACCCCGCGTCTCTTCGCAAAATCACTTCCCCTTTCAGTCCTTGCTCTTTTGAACTGCTCACTTGTCGTTCTTCTAACCCGATCACTCTAGATCTCGCCATTGTATACCGTCCTGGTTCATCAGCTCCTACATCCTTATTTTTTATCGAACTCGCTGACCTTCTGTCCCACTGTTCTTTGTCCTCAATCCCTTCAATCATTCTTGGCGACTTCAACATCCTACTCGACCGCCCATCTTCCACCGAGTCCATCCAGTTCATCAACATTCTATTCAACTATAACTTCAAACCCATCTCCACCGCCCTTACACATATCCTTCACTCCATATTATCGCTGTCCCCGATCATTTTGCTGCCTACACCTCACTTTCAATCTTCGATTCTGGTCTATCCGAGCACTTTCTCGTCACCCTTGATCTCACACACAACCGCACGCCTCCTCACACACCTAAAATCCTACGTTGCCCTCGTGAGAAATCTTGACTTCGCCCTTCTCCGCTCTGCCTTACTCAAATCGTCTCTATCCTATCCCACAATAACATATTCCTCTCCTCACAATCTTGCCTTTCTTTTCGACTCTGAACTCAGATCCATTATCGATCTTCTCTTGCCCTTCATGCCTCACTCTCGCCTTTGCTTTCACCGTTCCCCGTGGTTTGACATCCAATGCTTACTCTCAAAGTGTCGACTCCGTTATGCTTTTCGAGTCTATCACCGCTCTCTCAGACGTGATATCCGCTCCTTCACACCGTATCTCCGTGATTCCTATCTTGCTCTTCGCCAGTTTCATCTCAACATACTACGTACCAAATGCAACTTTTTCTGGCAGCATAAAATTAACACTTCATTAAACTCCTAGTCTTTCTGGGATACTTTTAACTCAATCCTTTCTCGTGCCTCTCCGTCTTGAAACATCAATTCAAATGATTATTGCTCATTTCTTTAGTCCAAAGTATCTACGTTGCTCTCTCGCAACCCCGTCTCCATTTCATATCACTGCTACTCGCCTCGCCTCATCCTTCCCTAGGATGAGGCAAGGTTTGCCTCATGGTTTGCCTTATAGCTATTTGACCGTTCTTTCCGAGTATGTTCAAATCCATCATTTTCTCCTCGCATCCCTATTTTTCTGCGGGGCCCCACAAGGTTCAGTCCTAGGACGACTGCTTTTCCCTATTCTACTTGGCGATCTCTCTCCGTTTATCAAACCTTACTCCTTTAACGTCATGAAATACGCTGATGAAATCCTCATATATGCTCATGCATCCGCCTATCTAATACATGATATCGCAATTTCTGCCTCCAACTGTCTTTCTTTAATCCACAAACGTGTCCCCTATCTTCGTCTCGTTCAAAACCCAGACAAGTCCAAAATAATGATCGCTTCTTTTCTCTAAACTCGATTACTGCCTCAGCATTTTCGCCAATTTACCAAAATCCATCATCCTACCCCTACAACGCATCATCAATCCGTTGTTTGAGTGCTCCTCCGTCTTTGTCGCTTTGACCACACATGCACATATCACGCCCAACTCTCCTGGCTTACCATTCACATCCACAGTCAACTCCGCATTCTCGTAACTTTTCGTATCATTGCTGTCGGCTCCCCATCGTTCATCAACATCCCTTTCTTAGACGACACTCGTCCCACCTCTCTATCACTGCGTTCCCGTAATTCCCTCTTACTCTAAGTTCCCAATTACTCTAACAACTGCGGTCTCCGATCCTTCGCCGTAGCTGCCCCACTCGACGTCCGCCGCGCTCCCACCTTTATTGCATTCAAATGCCGTCTCCGTACCCAACTCCTCAAAACATGATTTAGATTTTTTAGTTGCTGTCATGTAAGCGTGCGACGGCACGCATTTGCCACCTAAAAATAAATCTTTTTAATAATATCTGTTTTATAATTGATATTTTTTGAAAATATTAATATCCATTCTTCAGGACGTTCAACAATTTAAGAGCCATTTACTCCCTGAACAATTTAAGAGCACATCGAACATATCATTGGACATTAATATTCATCTTTAAATTAAAATTCTTTAAGTTCTGTACAAGCTGATATCTTCGTCCAGTAAATCAACTTCTTTCTTACAGTGATGCTTTTGAAATCGTAACTTATGAGTCAAAAATGCTATTCCAAGCTTAATTCACTATTCTTTCGATTATAATATATATCATCGAAAAAGCACCACGAAAGCGCTATTGGTTCTTACTGTTTCTTATACGTGAGTCAAATGTGTTATTAGTTATTAATATTACTTATAATTTAGTCAAAGGTGCTATTAGTTCTTACAGTAATTTGTTATAACATACTTAGGTATATCGTTGAGAATTGCTTTCGGGTCAAAAGTAACTTTTTTATTGCGAACCATCCCCGAGAATACAAAAAGAACTTTATTTATTTGATATTTCGACTGTACTTAGCAGTCTTTTTCAATCTAAAAATAGAAGAAAAATATTACACAAAATAAAATAATAACCAAGACTTTTTTTACGTTAAAAAAGTCTTGGTTATTAATATTCTTACAATTGCAAATGACTGCTAAGTACAGTCGAAATATCAAATAAATAAAGTTCTTTTTGTATTCTCGGGGATGGTTCGCAATAAAAAAGATATTTAGGTATATTTACCTTTTATTTTAAGATCATTAAAAGCAAACATTCGATAATGCTTTTAGAGACGATATGGAACTTGAATTTTTAATTATACTTTTTTTCCGATTGTGGCACGATATTATCCTCACAGGTATTGATCTTATTTTATCTACACCACTGGTGGATGTAGCGTTGAATCGCGATACAGACGTCCTGAGTTCAAATCTGATCAGCATCAGTGTACGGAGAAAGCAAATGATAATTATTATATACAGAGCTTTGACCGCGAAGGCCGTTTTGCTCGCTCATCGTACATTACAACACATAAAACAAACATATCAATTTCAACCACACCAAGGATAAGAACTTCTAATGTTGCTTTGATCAGCGTGTCTTATCCAAGTGTTGACCATTGCTTTGAATTGGCTCAATGATGACGCAGTCATGATGTCGTGAGGCAATGCGTTCCACAACTTTCTCACTCTGCGTGATAATCGAGATATCATTGTCGACCTTCCAATTTGTCTTGCACGTAACGCGATAGAATGACCCCTACGACTTTGTCGGACATTCAATTTAACACTTTCACTTGGGTATCCATCTATCCCCTTTACTATAGACCACATCACAAACAGATCCAGAACGAGTAGTCTGGCTTGCACTGATATCATGCCTATTGAAGTTAAACGATCGCTATAACTCATCATTTTACATCCTTGAACGAACTTGCTGCCACGACGTAGAATTCTCTCCAAATCTCTCATTTAACTACTTGTAGAAGGGAATGATGCCTGGATAGCATATTCGATATGGGGACGAACAAGCGCATTATATAGCCGAGCAAAACACTGAGGAGATACTGACAAGAAACAAGTTTTAATTAGATAAATCATATTCCTTGCTGAACAGCAACGTCTTTCAGTATCCATTCTAGTCTTAAGTGACGATTGCATAAGTATGCCAAGATCACGCACCTGATTGGTCGAAATGATACTATATGTCCCGACACTATATCAGGAAGACACATTGTAAATGTTTAACAATACCCCAGTATTAAAACTCCATGTATAAACCCTGTCAATGTCACGCTGTAAGCGGATATGGTCATCTGCAGATATGACCTCACACCAGATTTTGATGTCGTCAGCAAAGACTAAACACGGACAATGGAGCTGTGTGAGTAAACTGTTTATGAACATGTTAAACAATTAAGGTCATAGTACAGAACCCTATGGAACTACAGACGTAATTAAATGTGGTGAGGATAGGGTACTATCAACTCGTACTCTAAAAGATCTGTTAGATAGAAAATCTCTAATCCATCCTATAACTGAGCTATTAATGCCATAGCTGGCCACTGTTTGAATTAGGAGACTATAGGGAACACGATCAAACGCACGACTAAAATCGAACAGAATAACGTCAACTACTTTTCCTTGAGACATGGATTCAATCCAGGCCTCACGGGCAGATAAAAGGTTGGTAAGGCAAGAACGTCCTTTTCTGTAGCCATGTTGAATAAAGCTATGCTGACCTGATATGCTCAAGTGTCTGAATATATGTTCGGGGATGATCCTTTTCAGTACCTTACCCAAATGACTTGTAAGACTTATAGCTCGATATTTGTCTGCTATCCTCGGGTCACCATCTTTGAATACCGGCACCACTATCGCACTCTTCCATTCATACGGTACCTTTATGCTATCCAGAGATGCCTGAAACAAGCTAGTGACCGAAGGAGCAAAATGTTGACTCAACACCCTGAGTAGATGCGGATGAATATCATCAGGACCTGAAGAAGATGAAGACGACAAATGTGATAACGTCAAAGCCACATCATCCACATTGAATACAATGGGAGCACTAATGCATGTAGGAAAACTGACTGACTGAACACTATCTTCTATGGTCGAAGTAGCGTTATGTAGGCCAAATGCATTATCAAACTCATTAGCAACGTCAGAAGGGGAATCAAGCAACTTACCGTTTGATGATAATCTAGTGATTGCACAATAAGTACGCGTACTTTGACGAACATATGACCAAAAGCGTTTGGGCGAGCTATTTAAAGATTGCACAATTTGGTCCTCATACTCCACACTTTCTTAATTCTGAGGCGTTTATATGCATTGCGAGCAAGTTTGAATTAAGTAATCAAATTACCTCTGTCCCTACACTTTCTGAACAAAGTGTTGCGTCTTTTGAGAGCTTCACGTAGACTACTGTCAAACCACGGAGGATTCTTATGAGCAATTTTACGCATTAATCTACGCGGAGCAAAATAATCAGATATACGAATTATTAAATCTCGAATGAAATACCAACGTTCCTGGCTTCCAACATCACCACACTCAAAGTTCAACGAGGAAACAAACTGTTGTGACATCTCAACATCAACATGATGCCATGTTCTCTTGGTCAATGCAGGTTCGGCATCGATTGCAAGAATATCTGAAGCTATAGTAAGCTTAAACACCAAAGCACAGTGACAATTTCTTCCTATTGGAGGATTATGGGATAGGTCACATATCTGACCATCTCTTTGAGAAAATACAAGATCAAGTATAGAGCGTACTCTATCAGTGCCAAATCTAGTAGGATCAGTTACATGCTGAATGAGTAATTGATTACATGCCAAGAACTCCCATAGATTCTTATCCTCACTGAAACAGTTACCAATAATACTGTTGCCACCTTGATCAATCACCAGGGTTGGTAGATTAAAATCACTAACTAAGATGAGCGAGTGATCACGCCTACTACAAGCTCTAGTTAAAATATGCATCAGCTCATCATCTAAAATGGCTGATTTGGGTGTTCGATAAAGAACACCCGATGAAACGTGGAGGCTATATATATCAAGATCAACTATTAGGCACTCACAAGTTCCTTCTCCATTTGAGTATCTTACTATATTGCTAATAACGTTCCTATCCTATACATAAAGTGCTACTCCACCACCTCTCTTAGGAGGGCATCTATCTGAACGTAATAATTGATAACCTGGAATAGATACTACGTTATCAAGAATGGCATCATGTGACCAGGTCTCAGAAATAGCCAACACGTCTGTATGCATAGAATGCGTCCAAACTCTAACGCCATCAAGAATCGAAATTAAACTACGAATATTAGTGTAGCCAATGATAGGAGCACGTTGAGACGTGCAACCCCGAGAATGCACATCAGCATTCGAAATAAAACAATCGAAGCAAATGAGATCGCCCTCGTCACGAGTGGACGCCAACGCACAATCGGTTTTTTTCCAGACAACTCAAAAATCCCGAATAACTAGGTTATCTTCTCCCTCCAAAATGCGACGATTCAACTCAATCCTAGCTTCCCTCATCATGCTTCTTTCCTCCATCGAATAGGGATCGAAACGTGAAATGTAGGTCTGGATTAGCAGCTGATGAGACACACCTAGACTGATTAGTAGCGTCCTGCTGTATCAAAGATAAGATTAAACCTGTGAGGATAATATCGTGCCACAATCGGAAAAATGTCAGCTCACAGATGCAATCAAGTACAATTTTAAATTATATTTAAAAAAGTAAAAAAAATAGTGACCACGCGAATACTATTGATTATAGTACGCGACAAGTGGGATGTGACGAAATAGGCTACAATGTTTGAGCAGCTGTATGCTACCCATCGGCCGATGAACCTATCTTTTCGGCTCTAAAATTTGTATGTGGTTTTTGCTGTGCCACACTAAAATTCTTTTATCAAAAAAGCTTTTTTCCAAATTTTGAAATTAATAAGCTAAATGAATTTTGTAGAACAACAATTTATATTGTCTTTATACAACCTGATAAATATAATCTTATTTAGCAGCTGTCAAATCAGTCTTAAAATCTATGATTAGCTCAATGGGGCAATGATCGCTGCCTTTGATCAGTGTATGAATAATATTGTCTAGTATCTTAATATCCTTAGAATCACGCGATAGAAAATAATCTAAGCGCCATCCGACATTATTTTCTCTTGATTTACGTTTATAACTCCAAAATGTATAAGCGTCCTTACGATCTGGATATAACTCCCGAAAAGTGTCAATTAAATTGCATTTATCCAAAAGGGATGTGAAATCTTTTCTTTCCTCAATAGTGAATCCAGCAGTCTTTTCATTGTTCTTTGGATTTTTTAAATCAATAGGCTTATGTGCAACATTTAAATCACCACATAGTATGGGCAGTGAAATAGTTTTTATGCTGTTCAAAAATACTTCATTCCATTTGAGTCTATACTGGAGTCGCTTTAAGCCAAGTCCAGCATTAGGGACGTAGCTATTTATCAATGTAAACTTGTCGAATTCAAGGACAATTATTCGGCCTTCTTCATTAAGTCCAATATCGACCCTGACACGTTTAGGTGGAATACGAGTAATTGTAGCCACGCCAGAATATCCCTCTTTGTCACCATGTAAAAAGTAGCCGAGGTAATTATATTTATTTAGGAACTCAACTATTTCAGACGGAATTTTGGTTCCAGCACATTTTATTTCTTGTAGGCAGATAAAATCAAAACGTTCCTTTTGATTCATTAAAAATTCTAGTCCACACTTATGCTTCACCCATGCCCTAATTCCATTTACATTCCAAGACAACAATCTATATCGTCTATCGAGCATAATTCCATCGTCCTTACATTTTCCTATTTTGACAAGCCTTGTCTTTATTATGCTTTGATCTTGTGTTTCAACATGATCCAATATATTGTTTGCCGATTTTTGATCTTTCGGCTGACGAATTTCGGTTAATGGGTTATTCGATAGCTGCAGTTTTCTTTTTACTCCAGGCATGATATTGTAGCAACTGTTTTCAGCTCTGAAAAAGTAAGATGCTTACAAAATTTAAAGGTTACAAATTCAATTAATTTTATCTATTACTATCTAAAACGTCATTATATATTAATACGCTTTATATTTATAAATAACTCTTTGTTTACTTAAAAATTATAATATTAACAATATTAACAGACTTTTATAAAATATTTTGATCTTAGTCAACATCCTTCACGCGCGTCGCGTCGCTCTTGTCAGCTGGACCGGCTGCTGCATCACCTTTACGTCTATTCCGTTCGGAAGCTCATCAGCATCGTTATCGATCCCGAGATCCAGCTCAATCATTCGATTGATGCGTCCTGAGCACTCTCCGGGTGCTTCCGCCTGGATGGCGGATGTCTGAGTTACGCCTTCATCCTGAACGATCTCATTCGGCACGTGATTGTGCTGGATATCTGCTGACGCCATTATACTGGAATCATTAGGTGCTACTGCCTCTCATAGCGAAAACCCTCCACTCTTTTTGCGATTAGTGTTCTTTTCATCTTGTCTTTGTTTTTGACCCGTTCGGATCAAGGAGTTCTCGATGTCAATTTCTACGCAACGTCATCTTTGCTTCCTCGTCGTTACTCTTTGTTTTAGTAATAATTTAATTTTTTTAATTTAAATGCATAATTTATAATACACCGCAGAATTTATATTAGCATTTTGTCAAATACAATGTGTAGCCTGTTATTATGTTATTTATTATGTTAATATTATGTTATTTTCAACATAATATTACAAATAATGTCTATATTTATATTCCAAATTCGATCTAGATACTATGAGTTTAGGGTATTATAGTATATTTTATAGCATGGTTGATATATGTTTTATATAATATCACATTGCTATTTCTACAAAATCTAATTTGTTGTTGACATTTAGCATATTCTTAATCCCTCTATTAGCTACGTTTCAATAACCTTCTGTCTAGTCGACTTCGACGTTCCCAGCTTTGCGCCATGCTCCCTGGTTCGATTCTGACTGTAGTCTTTCTAAGCGTCGACTCCGTCACTCTTTTCGTATGTATAAACGCTTTCTTAAACGTTCTCCCAACTCACTCCCCCCAAATCTCCGTGATTCCTACTTTTCTCAACATCGTTCACATCTTATTCTTATACGTACTAAACGTACTATCTTTTAGCGAAATCAACTCGAGTCATCTTCCAACTCTAAATCTCATTGGAAAATCTTAAACTCAATTCTTTCACGATCATCTAATTCTTGTAATATAAATCCTGATGAATTTTCTTCTTATCTACAAACTAAGATATCTAATTTACTTTCCCTACTACCCATAACCCCCTTGTACCCACTCTTCTCTTTAAATAATTTCCCCCAGAGCTATTCCGCCTTCTTCCCGTTTCGTCTGATGAAGTTTCTTCGGTTATGCTGCTACTACCTAATAAAGCCTCTCCTGACCCAATTGCCACCCACTTGCTTAAAAATATCTGCTCTTCGATTTTATCCTTCCTAACCACATTGTTCAACTCGTCCATCCGTAGCCGTACATTTCCTTCCATCTGGAAATGCGCCACTGTTCGTCCTCTCATCAAAAAACAATCTCTCGACTCCTCACTACCATCTTCGTACCGTCCTATTTCACTTCTCCCAACCCTCTCTAAACTCCTTGAGCGTCTCGTTGCGTCTCGTTCTTAAGCAAATTAATATATATATCGATTTTCTTCTAACTTATTTCCTCCCTACCAAGCCGCTTTTCGCTATAATTACTCTACCGAAATTGCATGTCTTAAAGTTTATAACGACTTACTCATATCGCGCGATCATAAATTATGTAGTGTCATAGTTTCTCTTGATCTATCGTCTGCTTTTGACATCGTCGATCACTCGATTCTTCTCCATCGCCTTCGTCATGATTATGGCTTCTCTTTACCCACTGTATCATGGTTTTCTTTATATCTATCAAACCGTACATTTCGCGTCTATTCTAACTCTTCTCTCTACCAACCTTTGTCTATTCCGTTCGGTGTTCCACAAGGCTCCGTATTAGGCCCTATGTTTTTCTCTCTTCTTCCCGGTGATTTGTCTTCGATTTCTCATACTAACTTCCATGTTATGTAATATGCTAATGACATTCTCATCTATGCTCATGCACCTGTTTATCGTATTCATGATCTTAGTGTTTCTGCTTCCGACTGTCTTGTCTCAATTTCCAATCATCTTTCTTCCCTTCGCCTTTCTCTGAATCCTGATAAATCCAAAATTATGTGGATCCTACCTCGACGCCTCGGCTTCGAACCTCCCTCCGTATCATTAAATTCTACAATTCTTCCTATCGTTGATAATCTCGTTTTCCTAGGCTTCCATTTTGACAACCGACTTTCACTTAAACCTTTCGTTAAAGATAAAGTACGCTCATCTACCTTGATACTCCGCAACCTCCGTCAAGTTCGTAGATTGATCGATTTCCCTTCTTGTATGACTCTCATATAATTTTTTCTTTTTTCTAGACTCGATTATTGTCTTAGTCTATTTTCCAACTCACCTAAATCCACTCTTCTTCCCCTACAACGCATCGTCAACGCAGCTGTCCGAATTCTCCTCCGTCTTCGTCGTTTTGATCATACATCCTTCCATCTTGCTTCTCTCGATTTGCCTACAATTTATTGTCGTGTTCAAATTCGTCTTCTTATCGTTGCTTTCCGCCTTGTAACTTTTCATACCCTTCATTTCTCAACCTTCTTTTTCTTGATAATTCTCGTTCTGTTTACTGTTCTTTGCGTTCCTGTAATTCCCTTCTTTTACATGTCCCAAACTACTCTACCTCCTTTGAAGTCCGCTCCTTCCTGGTGGCTGCTCCTCTATCGTGGAACCATCTGCCCATTCATATACGCCAATCAACTTCCCTGCCGTGCTTCAAACGACAAATCCGATCCTATTTAAACAATTTATCTGCATGACTTTTTTATTTTTGTTTGTGGACTTGTAAGCGTACAGCTTGTACGCATTTGCCACATTAAGTAAATTTGTATTATTAAACACGAAAAAATATTTACACTGGAAAGTGACTGCATTACATTATCTTGTCGCCTACGATGATAAACGATTTTTTAAGAACCTAAATATTTGATTAAAGTAGCGTACACAAAATCCTTCAAACAATTACCTATCATCAGTTACTCATACTAATATAATACCTACGTATCACCTTTTGATCCTTTAGGTTCCCTTTAGGTCAATGTTTCTCAACCTTTTATCAATCATCGCCCACTTTTGAACATTTTTTTTAAATATCGCCCACCTTGACAGAAAAACTGTTTTAAATTTTATATAAATCTTAATATTCATGTAATAATAACAGTAGATATATGGATGTTAAAAACATAATGTAGATCTGTATTATAAAGTT
Organism: Pomphorhynchus laevis; assembly: GCA_012934845.2. Lineage (NCBI taxonomy): Eukaryota > Metazoa > Acanthocephala > Palaeacanthocephala > Echinorhynchida > Pomphorhynchidae > Pomphorhynchus > Pomphorhynchus laevis. Next base: position 66,034 of record WNNJ02001187.1, on the reverse strand, counting down.
ACAAGCCTCAGTTAGATTATCGATGATTAATAAATAAACCGAATTTGAAAAAATATAAATTAAGAAATTTAATGTGATCCTTGGTCTGATGTTTTTTACTATTTCCTCAATTTTAGGCTTACAGTTTGTAAGCTTCATTCTCACGTCACCTCCCGAACATATGTATATTCTATTTTTCTTTAATTATTATTTTATTTACTGTACTAAAACCACATTCCACTAAATAAGAAGACGAAAAACACAGCAAAATATTGGTCACTGTACTAAAACCACATTCCACTAAATAAGAAGACGGAAAACACAGCAAAATATTGGTCATTTCAGTCCAAATCGTAGGATATTGCATTGAAGATCGATATGTTCTTCTTGAATGTTTTCTTCAACACATTCAATATCACAGCCAAAGGGGTCAATCATCCATGGCTTAATATGCAAAGAAAATAAATCCGAAAACCTACTAAGAAATTCCTGCTTTAGAGTAGACAAGTATTCAAAATAATTGAATGTCTTTATCATAAAGAAAAGACTCTATATTTTTCATCTCCTGCATATTTTTAAAGTTTCTCTTCAATAAGTTGTTCTTAAAAACTTCTATGTTCTCTGTAAACGCATGATTAGTACGCTTACAGTCGATCAGAGTGACAAGTTTTCCTTGCAATTTCAGCGATATTTCATTAAGATTTCTGAAAATAAATGCCGTAAAGTTTATATTGTTTTTATTGACATTCAGCTCGTCTCTTTTATCGAATTCCTTTTCTTCTTCCAGGAACGAAATAATTGTGTTAAATAAGCAAAAAAAATCTTGCAAGGCAATTACCTTTAGATTACCATCATATTTCAGTGTGGAGAAGTAATTTATTGTATTGCTCATTATTGTCTTTACAGAAAATCTGAAACAATCTGTCACACTTTGGATTTGTCTTTATCTTGTTTACTACTTTGGTGACAAGCCTTAAAGAAGAATGAAGAATATGACTTATGTTCTTTGCCACCAAGTTATGACGATGTATAATACAGTGGATAGTTAATATTGTTGGACAAATGTTCTTTAAAAATGAAATAAACCTCTTACAAGCTTACAAGTCCACTAACAAAAAAACACAGCATAAATTAGTGCGACGGCGCCTCCACATTTGTTGACAAGGCCTATTGAACACATCAGATATTGCTTCCCAGCGTGCTTCAACGCCAACCGCATGCCAACAGAGTTCATCTACCAAAATTTCATAAGAAGCTCTATTGCCTTGTTCAAATCAAGAACTCAAAAGAGTTCGTCATCTAAATGCACAATATATAAAGCTTACCACCACATTCTATACTCTAAAGTGTTTAGTGTGTTTAATAAAATTTATGAGATTGGATTACTGATTCACGACCATCAACCTATAATTGCAGCCTTTACGGAATCGTGGCTGAACCCTTATATCTCCATAATGAAATTTTGTTAAAAGGAAATGTTGCGTGCCGCAGCGACAAAATAGCTAAACAGGGTGGTGGTATATTACTATATATACGTGACACAATAAAGTTCTGTGTCCTAGAAACTTTTAACGACCCCTAACTTCAAACGAACTTTTAGCGATCAGATTATTCCGCCCATTCTCCTTGATACTTGTAGTCGTTTACCGCAGCCCTACTTCATGTACTGATAGAATCGTGAACGTTTATTCCAGCTATCGGACCCTAATAAGCCGATATTGGTTGTTGGTGACTTTAACATGCAATAATAGATTGGAATACATACAGTTGTAATTAGCCTTCTAACTTTGGTTCGATTGTATTACTTTAATCAATCAATGATATATACCTTACTCAACATGTCAATAGATTTACCAGAATATCTTCTACGTCTCGTTATCTTGATCTGATTTTGTCTGCTCCAGAACATATTGTCACTAGCGTTAATCACTTGGATCCAGTTAGTTGTTCTGATCATGTCACCTTATTAATAAATATTGGACTTAGTATCCCTATCAGGCCATATATATGGCCTGATATATACATATATACATATATATCTTAGTATCCCCTCGAGGCCTAGCTAGGGCTACCGAGCGCGTCCCCGGGTTGCGGATAGGGGAAGAGCCTTCAGATATGGAGGTTAGCTACGACATAAGCAAACAACTGTTTGACGAATAAGTAGTCGCGGACAATTAGTGGATGTGCTATGACGGTGGCGGATTCAGAGTTTGCACTCTTGATCCCTAAAAATACCATCAACTAAATACGGGCTAGCATATTAACATGGCGAGATTGTCCCGCCATTAAATAAGGACTTGCCCCATTGAGTGTGGCGACCTCATGTGGTATCCCAGCCTACAACAAACACCAATGAAAGTAAACACGAAGAAACTACATATGCAAAAAATGCAAACAACTCCCGATCAAACTAATTTTGTGAGTCCGACTAGACATGCGATCCCTGAGTGCCTGACCAGGGAGGAAAACCATCTTCCAAAATCACCCTTATGAAACAAAAAGTTAAAGATTGCGACTATAAATGTAAGAACACTATTACAACCCGCTCAATCGATATTATTGGCCAGAACTCTAGATATCCGTAACATTGACATATGCTGTGCAACTGAGTGCCGGATTCCAGATGCTGAGTCGATCAACGTCGCTGTCCATGACAGCTCACGATACTATACAATGCTCTTTTCTGGACCCATAGATGGTTCCGGTCAACGTGGTGTAGCCATTCTGATTCGGCCATCTATTATGCCCTACTTGATTGACTGGAGTCCAGTTAGCGACAGATTAGCTTCTGTACGACTGAGAGGCAAAAATTTATACTGGACTGTCATCTGTGCATATGGCCCAACAAATGCTACGATTCCTGTAAAAATTGATGAATTTTATCAGAAACTTGATGAAGTTCTACTGACAATTCCCTCACGTGATTTTCTTGTGGTCGCCGGCGACTTTAATGCTCAACTTAGGTCAAGTGAATTGACCGCACCCTTTGTTGGAAAACATGGAATTGGCAAAATGTGTGCAAACGGTAACAAACTGCTTGATTTGATGTGCATGCATCGTTTGATAGCTATGAACACTTGCTTCCAGCGCCGGAAACGGCATCTAGTAACATGGACATATCCTAACGGCGAGGACCGCAATCAAATTGACTTTATTCTGGTTCGTCTACGGTGTAGAAAAGCCATCACAAACTGCCGTTCGTATTGGGGAATTGATGTATTGACAGACCACTCGCTAGTAATAATGGATATTGAAGCAGCATTCAAACCCAAGTCACAAAGGTCAAAGTTAATACAACCAGAAGTACGGCTACTAGAAAACGACTACATACGTAGTAGATTCATTGACAGTGTATCACGCAAGCTTGAGTTTAAGTTTTTACCAGTATCGGATGGAAATGAAGATGTTTGTCAGATTGGTGAACGATGGTCAACACTCAAGAACGCACTATATTCTTCGGCTCATGATATTCTTCCTTATCGCAAAAGTCGTAGGAACGATTGGATAAGTGCAACATCTATAATGATCTCCGAACAAAGAAAGTTAAGCATGGCTGCAGGAAATAACGTAGCGACGACCACTCTTACTCGCAAATTACGGGCCAGTATACGTCATGATAAAGGGGAATACTGGACAAAACTTTCAAACCAAGCCGAAAAGGCAGCTAACAATGGTAATGCGCGTAAGTTCTTTGGTCTCATAAAAAGATACTACACACCTACACAGCAGAGTGGAGTCACAGGGTCGTGGAATATCGATATGTCACATAAAATATTCGAAAAGTCTGCACGGTTAGAACGCTGGAGAGCTCATTTTATAAATCTCTACAAGAGGACAGACACTTCAACAAACTCATGTAGTAATGACAAATCCTGGAGTCGCCAAGTATGTACTATGCATACAGAAGTGTTAGAAATCGACGACAACCCCCATCAAGTATTGAGGTCAGTCAAATAATTAATACACTGAAATGCGGAGTCTGCGGGACATTATCAAATACATCCAGAATTTCTCAAATATGGTGGTCCTAAAGTTGTCAAATATTTGACCGATTTGTTCCAATGTATCTGGAATCACAATCAGGTTCCGATGGACTGGCAAACTTCAGTTATAATTCCAATACTGAAGAAGGGGGATGCTTCATTATGCTCGAATTATCGACCCATATCTCTCCTACCTGTAGTATATAAAATCAAATTACGGCAAGTTCAAACAAGAGAAAATCAAACTGGATTTAGACCAAATCGAGGATGCATTGATCATATATTCACCCTTCGCGTTCTGATGGATGTCCGTCAAGAGTATCAACAGCCTTTAATATTACTATTTTTGGATTTCGAGTCGGCGTTTGACCAAGTTAATCGACTATTCATCTGGAAGCTCCTCCATACCTTAGGCATTCCTAAACACCTGTGTGATCTTATCGGTGCAATGTATGAAAATACTGTGTCAGTCGTGCGCGAATACGGTTGTACTGGAATTCCGTTTCCTGTCAGTACAGGTGTTCGACAGGGGGAGTACTATCACCAGAACTATTCAACATTCTCATCGATCATCTCCTATGGGAAACGCTCGACCTGCACAGTGAAGGTATACGCCTGCATCCGAGCAATATGCTGCTTTCTGATCTGACGTACGCGAATGATGTAGTCGTACTGTCAGAATCATTTGAGGATGCGCAACGTACAGCAACCCGCATAGGCGAGACAGCAAAGAAATATGGGTTATTCCTTAACTTACCGAAATGTAAACTACTCGCCATAAACTCCCCTCCGTGCTCAGTTATTATTGATGGTATAACTATTGAACAGGTACAATCTTTCACCTATCTTGGATCAGTGTTTTCCGTAGACTGTTGATGTGACTACGACATTCGAAGCCGGATAATAAAGGCTGGTTTTGCCTTTTCGCGTCTAAACTCCCTCTGGCGTGATAATAATGTATCTATTAAAACAAAGATCCGAATATATTCGTCTATTGTTCGTCCAGTACTACTGTATGGATCCGAGTGCTGGCCTGAAAAACTTACAACAAATAATCAACTTGCTGTTTTTGAGCGACGATGTCTACGTAGAATTGCAAAAGTCAATCCACTCGATCATGTATCGAACGCAGAAATGTATTCTCGATGTTCACTCGACGTCTCCGTGTCTGATTTGATTCGGAAAAATAGACTGCGCTATCTTGGCCATATACTTCGGATGCAAAGAGATAGACTCCCAAAGTTATCTCGGTACTTGGACCCGGAAGAATCCTGGCGACGCCCCAGAGGCGGTGTTCGTAAGAATCTAAAGAGAACGATCGAAGACGATGCCAAGAAAATACTATTCAGCTACTCGAACATTGGCTGGCGGAGATTTAAAAGAAGACGGAGACAAGATTAGAAATGGTGGCTCAGAATCGATTGTCCTGGACTCATTTTGCTACTTCACTTTGATTTGACTTTATTTTCGTCTTCTTGATGTTGTAACTCACGATCTGTAAGGTCTAGTGGTTTAATAATAATGAAGAGTGGTCCCGCTTCATCATCGGGTGCCCCTACGTCTTTCGACAACGCGATCTTGTGGCTTTGACGTAAGATAATAATAATAATCAATAATTCCTGTTTTAACATATTCAACCCTTTTAAAGCCGAGTACAACAAAAAAAAGCTGCTCCTTCCTACCGTTTCGTGACCTAATGCTTATTCTGTGGTAATTGATTCCGCCTGGATGTTTTTCAAAGACAGATCGTATTCAGTACTTACCCGATACGGCCCAATTGTACGTCAAACTGACGTCGGCTCATCTATTCGTCGGTTTAATCGAGAACTCAAACAAGCACAGGCTCAGCGACGCAAGGCATTTTGTAATTATAAAGCTAGTAACTCTAGTTTTGAGCAATACCGACAGTATAGAAAAAGGGTAACATCCTTGAAGAATGTTAACATCGTTCGGATAAACGATGTTATCAGGGTAACATCGTTCGGGTAACGATGTTTCAGGGTAACATCGTTCGGATAAATTCTTTTCAAAGATTACGAGAGTAATCTTTGAAAAGAATGTATCCCAACGACGTCGTCGTGACCTTGGCTCACTCTTCAAATACATTTCATCAAGAAAACGTACAGCTAACACGTTCTCCTCTATTCTCGACAGCCAAGGAGATTTGGTATTGGACTCAAAGGAAATTGCGAATGTATTCGGCACACACTTCACATCATTGAATTCGTCACTGAATGCTCCACCACAAATAACTGACAGCTCGTATGGTTTAGTAGCTAATACGACTTCTGATCTTGATAACTTCATTAGATCTGACTTAGTGTACAGCGAGTTGTCCCGTCTGATATGCACATTAAGTGCCGGTCCGGATCTATTGCCGTCAACAAATCTTCGCAACCTAGCTGACACCATATACCTACCTCTATATAATATATTCTGTGCCTCACTCGTTCTAGGAAAGATCCCCTCAGATTGGAAGCGCTTTCTTATCTGCCCCATATTAAAACAGAGGTCTCGTTCCGACATTGGTAACTACAGACCGATTAGCCTAACATAATAATTTACTTAACGTGGCAAATACATGCCAACTGTACACTTACAAGACCACTAATAAAAAAGAACACAGCAAAAGTCACAGATTAATTATTTAATTGTTAAAATGGAATCGGATTTGGCGTTTAAAGCACGGCATAATGTTGATTGGCGGATAATAATGGGCAGATGATTCCACGAGAGAGGAGCTGCCACAACGAAGGAGCGGAAGCTCCTTTGTTGTGGATGTAGAGCTCCTACTCTACCTCCAAAAGAGGTAGAGTAGTTTGGGAAATGTAAAAGAAGGGAATTACGGGAACGCAAGGAACAGTAAACAGGACGTGAATTGTCGAGAAAGGAAGGTTGAGAAATGAAGTGGTATGAAAAGTTATAAGGCGAAAAGCAATGATATGAAGACAAATTTGAACACGAAATAAATGGTAGGCAAATCGAGAATAGCAAGATGGTGGGATGTATGATCAAAACGACGAAGACGGAGGAGAACTCGGGGGTTGCGTTGATGATGCGTTATAAAGGAAGAAGAGTGGATTTAGGTGAGTTGGAAAATAGACTAAGACATTTAAATTAGAAGGAAGATGGCAAAAACCAACGCAAAATTTTTTAAATTGAATATTTCGATGCCTAGCTGGCATCATCTTCAGCAATTGTAATTTGCTAGAACACTTATAAATTTTCTTTTCAAGAAAATTTATAAGTGTTCTAGCAAATTACAATTGCTGAAGATAATGCCAGCTAGGCATCGAAATATTCAATTTAATAAAGTTTGCGTTGGTTTTTGCCATCTTCCTTCTAATTTAAATGCTATTACACCATCGCAATCCTCATTCAAATTCAATTTAGACTAAGACAGTAATCAAGTCTTCAGTAATCAAGGTAGGTAAGCGTACTTTATCTCTAACAAAAGGATTAAGTCAAAGTATGTTGTCGAAATGAAAGCCTAGGAAAACGAGAATGTCAATGATAGGAAGAATTCTAGAAGTTAATGATACGGAGGTAGGTTCTACGTCGAAGCGTCGAGGAAGGATCCACATTATTTTTGATTTATTAGGATTCAGAGAAATACGAAGAGAAGAATATTGAAAATTGAGGCAAGACAGTTGGAAGCAGAAACACTAAGATCATGAATACGATAAACAGGTGCGTGAGTATAGATGATAATGTCATCAGCATAGTGCATAACATGAAAATTAAATTTATGAGAGATAAAAGACAAATCACCGAGAAGAGAGAAAATCAAAGGGCCTAATACGGAACCTTGTGGAAAACCGGACGGGATGTACGAATGATGGGAAAGATAAGAGTTAGAACAAACTCGAAAAGTATGGTTTTATAGATATGAAGAAAACCAAGTCACAGTGTGTAAAAAGAAACCATAATCATGTCGAAGACAATGGAGAAGAATCGAGTGATCGACAATGAATACGATAAATGAATACGATAAACAGGTGCGTGAGTATAGATGATAATGTCATCAGCATAGTGCATAACATGAAAATTAAATTTATGAGAGATAAAAGACAAATCACCGAGAAGAGAGAAAATCAAAGGGCCTAATACGGAACCTTGTGGAACACCGGACGGGATGTACGAATGATGGGAAAGATAAGAGTTAGAACAAGCTCGAAAAGTACAGTTTTATAGATATGAAGAAAACCAAGTCACAGTTTGTAAAAAGAAACCATAATCATGTCGAAGACAATGGAGAAGAATCGAGTGATCGACAATGTCGAAAGCAGACGATAGATCAAGAGAAACTATTACACTACATAACTTTTGATCGCCCAAGATGAGTAAGTCGTTATAAACTTTAAGACAGACAATTTCGGAAGAGTGATTAGAGCGAAAAGCAGCTTGAAATGGAGGGAACAAGTTGGAGGAAAATAGATATGCATTAGCTTGCTTGAGAACAAGACGCTCAAGGAGTTTAGAGAGGGTTGGGAGAAGTGAGATAGGACTATACGAAGATGGTAGTAAAGGGTCGGAAATTACTTTTTAAGGAGAGGGCGCACAGTGGCGCATTTCCAGTTGGAAGGAAATGTGCGGCTGCGGATAGACAAGTCGAACAAAGTTGTTAGTAAGGGTGAGATATATGATCAGTTTTTTAAGCAAGTGGGTGGGAATTTGGTCAGAAGGAGAGGTTTTATTAGGTAATGACAAGAACCAAAGAAACATTGTCAGACAAAACGGGAATAAGGTGGAATAGCTCTGGGAGGGAAGTATTTTAAGAGATGATATGATACAAGGGGCATACGGGAAGAACGGTAATTAAATTAGATAGCTTAGATTGCATATAAGATGAAAATTCATCAGGATTTATGTTGCAAGTGATAGATGAACGTGAAAGAATCAAGTTTGAGATTTTTTAATGAGATTTAGAGTTGGAAGATGACTCGTGTTGATTTCGCTAAAAGAGAGTACGTTTAGTTCGCACAATAATGAGATGGGAACGGCGGAGAGAAAGCTAGGAAGCACGGGGATTTGGAGTGGGTGAGGTTGGAGAACGTTTAGGAAAGCGATTAAACACACGAAAAGAGTGACGGCCGACGCTTAGTAGAAGAGGAGGATATTCTGCTTAAGCTGAATGTTAGTAGCTTATTCCGGATCGAAGAATTATGTTCACGATTATTAAAGGTAGTTTTCACCTTAGAGGATGATGCAAGAAATGTGTTAGCGAGAGGTTTTTGATTAAAAGGTAAGTTGGTCAAAATATTCAACGATCTTTCAGTTGAGGAGCGACTACTGCAAAAACGTGTACGTCTGATCTGTCGTCCAGAATAGATAAAGGGGAAAGTAATTTAACGATAAAAAATTCGTGTAGTGCGTCGACGATCGTACGTATAGTGGAAAGAGCTTATCCTATCTCAGAGGGTAGCTCATGACTAGGTGAGCTAGTATCTTTTGATGTGGCGCCAAAAGCAAACCTGAAGAGTAGTGTCACTTTAAAGCGAAAACTGATGTTCGCAATCATTTGGTCTACATCAGCATCTTTTAGATAATCTCGGCAAAAGAGAGGGAAATTCGCGGACATTTGACAGAGAACACATTATCAAGCGATACAAACTATTTAATTCAACTCTTTTGTATTTGGAAAAAAAACCTTTAATTATTAAAAAAAATATTGTTTCAACGGCTTACAATCAGTGGCTTGAATAGCCGGTTAACAAGAAATAAAAATCAACAAAATCATAAAAACTGTTCACATCTATAGGGGAACACTTCCTTGCGCATAGCAGGATCCATCCGTAATTCGGACTTGAATGCTACGGCACCACTGCTGCAAACAGTCCCTCCATCCAGCTTGTTCCAAAGTCCAACTACTCTTCGTTGAAATTGTATACATCGGGACTTTTTCACTAAATTCAGGCTCAAAGTCAAACTGTGTCGGCGAAGGAATGCTGACTGTCACAGTTGTAAACACATCCGTATAGGATGATTTGAAGAACGAAGAACTCGCCGCGCCACATTCATATCGATATACTGACGGGTCCAAGAAACGGTCTCAATCCGAAGCCATTGCAAACGACACTCATAGGGCATTTACGCCAAGATCGGCGCCAACTTTGTTGCACGACGAAGCACTCTCTCAGAGATCAAGTGTTCCCCAACTATGCATGGGTATACACAAGGGGCCGCATACAACAACCGGCTAAGAACGTGAGCTAAAATTAGAGGCCGAAGAGCAACCGGATCAAGAGCTAAGAATGTGCGCCTAATGACCCCTACCATTTTATTAGCGTTGACTAATATTTTAGCGTTGGCTTTATGTTAAAGGCGGGAGTCATTGGTATAAATGATCACTGCATGATATCGTTTGACTACAAACATAGTTATGTTATTTCTAAAGATAATGCTGAATCAATAATTTGGAAAAGATCATGGCAAAGAACTGATGTTAATGTAATGCTTCAGAATCTTGGTTACATAGTGGCATCTCTGATAATCTGTTTAATGTTGTAGGTTATAAGTAAATAAGAGCGGTTCGCTTTCCTGGTATGCGAGGTGGAAGAGTTGTAGCATTCGTTCGACACGATCTCTCAACATCAAATATATCATATCTTTGTGATTCTGAGTGGTCATATGAGTGTCTGTCTTTTACTGTTAATCATCACTTGTTAAAAATAAATCTGTGTTGCTTACAGATCTCCATCTTTCACTTTGATAACAGATCGGCTTCAGGATTATTTATCTAATTTTTGTTCATCCCAACGATTTGTCCTTTTAGGTGACTTCAACCTTCCGAATGTAGATTGGAATATGAATGGGTATCAACCCTGCTCAGGCGTATCAAAACAATTTCGTGATTTATTTCTTGCTGACCTACTTTTAGTGCAACATTGTAGAGAACCCACTCATGTCAACGGTGCTACTCTAGATCTAGTGTTTACAAGATGTACTGGAGATATCGACAGTATTGCTAATTATCCTCCTCTAGGTATCATGGTGACTCAAAAAGTCCCGGAGTATTCGTTAAGAGCATTGAAAGCCAGCAGACTCATTCCATTGAGCAAAAACCCTGGCATCATACCTATTGGGATTGGTGACGTATCGCAAAGGATTATGTCCAAATCAATTCTGCGAATTGCCCAACCCCACTTACAAAAAATTTGCGGAACAATCCAATTGACAAACATTGACAAAGTCTGCCCTGCATTATCGAGTCTTAAAGAATATTTATCATAAATAAATATTTATCATAAATAAATATCATCAATTGGATTGTTGTTCCGCAACAATCTAATTGACAAACATTGACAAAGTTCGACCACAACATTGACAAAGTCTGCCCTACATTATCGAGTCTTAAAGAATATTTATCATGAAGCGGCAATGCTTGCTATATGAAATGAAATAATGTGGTCGGTCGAAGGCTTCACACAAGGGGACGTGTTTTCAATGACCGCATTCGCTGCTGCAACCCTCCCGTTGATTAACAACATAAAGAAGGAATATCCCAGTGTCATCAATACTGGAATGCATATGATTGTAATGTGGTTGGCCCACCACATATCATAAAGAAAATACTCGAACAAATTAAGGATCAAGGTACGGTATACGTCCTTGTTTTAACACACAAGGACTTTGATGGGATGACGTAAGAAGACAGCTACGACCATCACCAAATGTGCTAAACTACAAATACAGTGATCGACACACGACTGCAGCGTCTGGACTACAATTGCATAAGACAACAGTAAATCTAAAGAAGACTTCCTATGTAGCTTATGGGCCAACAAACTCAAGAGCGATCTCTGCCATAAGAACATATCAACCTCCAACGTGTCCACTCAAACCACCGCAATAGTTTCTGATATCTTTTGTCAACCCACTGATCCTGTCACCACATGCACTTCTAATCCCATGCATTCACTTCCCGACACCCCCCGTTTCTTCCCTTATGTCTCTTTCCTACTGTCTCTTCCCTTAATCCAAATCACATCCACCAACCTCCGTAATCCTTCCACTCATAGCATTTCCTCACATCGCTCACCCCCTCTATATTATCCAAATACTCTTTGTCTACCGCTTTCAAACCTACTCTCTTGATATCCTCAACTCCCAGCTCTTCTATCATGATCTCACCAAATCAAGTTACTCTTCCTCATTGACGGAAACGCTTTCCTGCTCGCGATCGTTAAATCATCGTCACTAATATCACTCATTCCACCTCTTAATCTCCACAAGCACGTCTCGACCACGATGCTCCCGCATTCAGATTCATCCTCTCGTCTCATGTTCCTGCGGATAAACAACCCTTTTTCAACAACATATCTTCTGTCGCATTCATCCGCCTAAACAAATCTTCTCAATATAATTTTTCCCAGCCCCCTCTCCTAAAGATTTTTTTCAAGCATCGCTCTCACACGTCTTCTGTCCTCTTTCAACGATACAAACTCATGTCCTATCCAGCCACTCGCATTTTCCCCGATCCCACTTTCTCCGGGATCGCTCCAATCTCATCTGCCCACATCGAAAAACGACGTCGCGAGGAAAACGGCGAAACATCTTTCCCTATCCGAAACATCGACGGAAATTTTCAAGTTGTCCACGCCCGCTCAAAAATTCGATGGCGCTCCATCTCCGCAATGTGTCTTCTCAACTAGACCCTATCACCACCACACACGGTTTTCGCCTCGGCCCCCTCAACACTAGATCTATTCTCAATAAATCCGATATCATCCCCAACATATTCACCAAGCAATCCATCGATCTCTTCTGCCTCACCGAATCCTGGTACTACGACCTCTCCATCCGCCGTTTGCTTTCTGCCGGTTGCTCCCTTGTCGAATCTGCTCGCCCCCTCAGCTCATCCCCTTTTTAATTCTCTAATCATTACGGGATTGTCGCATTAGCCCGTCACCCCTCGTCTATTCTCAAAATCACTTCCCCTTGCAGTCCTTGCTCTTTTGAATTGCTCACTTGTCGTTCTTCTAACCCGATCACTCTAGATCTCGCCATTGTATACCGTCCTGGTTCATCAGCTCCTACATCCTTATTTTTTACCGAACTCGCTGACCTCCTTTCTCGTTGTTCTTTGTCTTCAATTTTTTCACTCGTTCTAGGCGACTTTAACATCCGCGTAGATCGCCCCTCTTCCACAGATTCCATCCGGTATATCAACATTCTATCCAACTACAATTATTAACTCTTATCCACTGCCGCCACACATATCCTTGGTGGGTCACTCGACATCATCGCTGTCCCAGATCATTTCTCTGCCTACACTTCACTGTCCATCTCCGATCCTGGTCTATCCGATCACTTTCTCGTAACCCTTGATATCACTTCCAACCGCACCCCTCCTCACACATCTACAATCCTACGTCACACTCGTGAGAAATCTTGACATCCCCTTCTCCGCTTCGCCTTACTCAAATCGTCATTATCTTCTCCCACAATAAAATCTTCATCTCCTCACGATCCTGCATTTCTTTTCGACAAGAATTCACATCCATTCTCGATCGTCTCTTGCCCTTCAAGCCTCACCCACACCATCACATGCACCGTGTCCCATGGTTTGACATCCAATTCTTACTCTCAAAGCGACGACTCCGTCTTGCTTTGAGAGTCTATCACCGCTCTCTCAGACATGATATCCGCTCGATCACTTCGTATTTCCGTGATTCCTATCTTGCTCTTCGCCCGTATCATATCAACATACTAGTACCAAATGCAACTTTTTCTGGCAGCATAAAATCATCACTTCATTCAACTCTAAGGTTCTCTGGCATACTTTTAACTCGATCCTTTCTCGCTTCTCTGCACCTTGCAACATAAATCCCTATGATTATTCGTCATTTATACAGACCAAAGTATCCACGTTGCTCTCCTACACCCCGGTTTCTATCCTATCCCACTCTGCCATCCTAGCATCATACCCCTGGAACTCTTTAATCTTCTCTCTGTCACACCTACGGAAGTCTCATCTGTCCTCATATCCTTGCCCAACAAAATCTCACCTGCCGATCCCCAGTCTACCCACATACTAAAATCCATATGCTCATCGATATCCCCTTTTCTCACAACCTTTTTTAACTCGTCCATCCGCAGTCGTATCTTCCCTTCAGACTGGAAATCCGCAATCGTTCGTCCCCTCTTTAAGAAAAATCGCTCGACCCCTCCCTTTCTTCTAGCTATCGCCCCATTTCACTACTTCTTGCTCGTTTCTAAGCTCTTAGAACGTCTCATCTTAATACAAATCAACACTTATCTTCCCTCATCCAATCTGTATCTTCCTTTCCAATCCGCCTTCCGCTATAATCACTCCACAGAAATCGCCTGCATGAAAGTTTAAAACGACTTACTAATTTCTTGAGAAAAAGGCTCTATATAGTTTTCTCATCTCCCTTGACCTCTCCTCCGTCTTCGACATTGTCGACCACTCTGTCCTCCTTTCTCGCCTTCGTTATGATTACAGTTTTTCTTCCTCCTCCGTAGCATGGTTTGCCTCATTTCTCTCCGACCGTTCCTTTCGGGTTTGTTCTAATTCGTCATCCTCTCCTCCCATCCCTATTTTTTCGGGGTCCCACAAGGTTCAGTCCTAAGTCCCCTGATTTTCTCTCTTCTGCTTGGCGATCTCTCTCTGTTTATTAAACCTTACTCCTTTAGCATCATGCAATACGCTGATGACATCCTCATCTATGCTCATGCACCCCCACATCGCATACACGATATCGGCATTTCTGCCTCCAACTGTCTTTCTTATATCTACAAACATCTCTTCAATCTCATCTCGTTCTAAACCCCGACAAGTCTAAAATAATGTGGATCCTCCCACGTAAACCAAATATATCTCTTCCCACTGTATCTTTTGCCTCTTCGGTCATCCCCATAGTACACAATCTCACTTTCTTAATCTTCCATTTAAACTCTTCGTCCGTGACAAGGTCCGCTCGTCTAACTTAATTTTCTGTGACATCTGCAGTACCGCCCCTTATCGACTTCCGTTCTTGTATGTCTCTTCTTTCATCGCTTCTTTTCCCTAAAATCGATTACTGCCTTAGCCTTTTCGCCAATTCTCCAAAATCCGTTAACCCACCCCTACAACGCATCATCAATCCGTTGTTTGAGTGCTCCTCTGTCTCCGTCGCTTTGTCCACACATCTCTATATCTTGCCCAACTCTCCTGGTCCACCATCTACATCCGGATACAACTCCGACTTCTCGTAACTTTTCATCTCATCGCTGTCAGATCCATATCGTTCATCAACCTCCTTTTCTTAGACGACACTGATCCCACCTCGATATCTTTGCGTTCCCGTAATTCCCTCTTACTCTACGTTTCCAATTACTCTAACAACTACGGTATCCGATCGTTCCTCGTCGCCGCCCTACTCGCCTGTAATCAGCTCCCATCCGACGTCCGCTGCGCTGCCTCTTTTATTACATTCAAATGCCGTCTCCGTACCCACCTTCTCGACACATGATTTACATTTTTGTTTTGTTATGGCCATGTAAGAGTGCGCTGGCACGCATTTGCCACGTTAAAATAAATCTTTTTTTAACGTTATCCCCACAATTCCAATGAGAAAATTTATTAATACACAACCTAATAGAGTTATGATTAACTCTGCAAAAGTGATGAATAACTACTACAGGATATACTTCGTATCCTCGAACTTAGCCACCTTTTTTGCTAAGTTCTTCAAAGAAAATTGTTCACATAAAGGACCTCTAGTATCAAAGCCTATTGTGTCGTCAGTAAAGATTACTAATATTATCCCCTACCTAGAAAATGAAGATATCGCAGAACTTCAAAAGCGTTATTCCCTTCAAAAGATTATATTTATTAAAAACAAAGAAGACCAAACTTTCTATTGCATTCGCAAATACCGAAGAGAACAATGCTTATCTCCTGACTAATTCAATCCTTATCTGGGCAGCATTTAATCCTTATATGGGCTTCAATCTAAACTTTACAATTGCAAGTGCGGACAATCTTACATTTCCACATTGTAACAAGCGTCACAAGTGGGGACACTGGAACTCCACCTGTGGTAGGATGAAGAAATGCGAAGTGTCTGTATGTGATTAATCCGTCCATGACACTCAATGCAAACTAGCCCCGAAATGCACGAATTGTGGACTTGAACATCCTGCGTGGTCAAGAAGATGTTCAGCATTTAAGGACTATGTGAGAAGACATACAGTGAAGAATAATGTCTATTCTCCTCCCTTTAACAGCAAATTCGGTGTGTAACTCATATGAACCTAATATGGACGAAATGCACAACTTTAGAACACTTTATCAAGAAACAACTCGATCGATTGAATTACTAATTTCCAGTTTGACAAATACACCCTCTAAGCCTTTCATAATCTCTCTTCCTGTTGCTAAATCTTCAAAGAAGAGAACAAAATCAAATTCTTCAAGTATGAATTCTAAGAAGAGATTCACCTCCTCTTCCAAGAAACCAATCCTGCCATCTTCCAAGACAGTGCCTCCTGTAACAATTACCAAGCAGAATGTAAACCTATGGAGATTGGCAGATGGGATCACGACGGAAAATGAAGATAACGCCGTGGGCAAGTGTCTCTAACTTGTCCGGATGGGTTTGGGAATGGCAACCTTCTCACGTCCGGTTCGAACTAGGAGGCATCCCACTCCATCTAACTTAACACAGAGCTTATGCTAAATTCCCTTTGATGATTCAGATTAAGGGTAGTTATGTTTTTCGAGCTTTAAACACTTTTTAAGCGTGTGTTAAAGTGCCTATGGATGATTATTGAAGTCACGGTACTGATAAGCTTCGTTAGAACGAAACGCGTATACCGTTTTGGAAGTTTGTCGTCACATAGGATGAATCGGCATAACTAGCGACTTTGGATATTGCGAGAATAACTCGGTTCTATAGGATGCTGCCTGGTGTTTATGCCTCTTCATGAGGAAAACATAGTGATATATATAAGTGATATATATAGTATTAGAAAAAGATACCAGGACATTACATTTAATTAGAAGAAACACGCCATTATCACGAGTTTGCCCCATTGCTATGCTAAATATAGTAATTAGGGTCCGACACCTTATAGCATAGCAACTCCTCTTGAGTTGCTAGTTGCTATATTTCTAGTATAAAAATGAACCTGGGAACATTTGCCCAACTCTCCTGGCCCATAATCTACATCCGCATCAAACTCCGCCTTCTTCTCGTAACTTTTCGTCTCATCGTTGTCGGCTCCCCATCGTTCATCAACCTTCCTTTCTTAGACGACACTCGCCCCACCTCGCTATCGCTGCGTTCCCGTCATACCCTCTTACTCCACGTTCCCAATTAATCCAACAACTACGGTCTCCGATCCTTCCTCGTCGCTGCCTCACTCACCTGGAATCAACTCCCTCTCGACGTCTGCCGTGCTCCCTCCTTGATCACATTCAAACACCTCCTCCGTTCACACCTTCTCGACACATGATTTACATTTTTGTTTTGTTGTAGTCATATAAGCATGCGCTGGCACGCATTTGCCACGTTAAAATAAATCTCTTTTTTATAGTAGTTCTTCCTGATGAACTCTTATCCTTATTCTGATACAACGCCTGTTATTTATTAGTCTATTAATAAAAATTGACTTTTATTTAAAATTATAATTTTTATTTTAATTGATATTACTTATATTATTATTAATTGACAACGAATTGAGCCGAGGCTCTTTACAAGTTGCTTCACAAAATAAAAAGAATAAAAAGAATAAGAGTCGTTTTGTCCCTCCATCATCAGATAAACTACTGAAAATCCCACCGTTGTCTTGAGAAGGAAGGGTCATCATCCAGTAGGGCGCAAAAACTTGAAGCAGTAGACGACAAAACGGTCGCACTCTGAAGCGAATTCCAAGATCGTACGACTCGTTTGGCAAAGCAGGAAACTGCATGCATGTACCTTTGTGTTTTCAGCATCAGGGGTGTCCGCGAAGAGAAGGTTGACCTCTCAGTTGCAGTAGATGTGACAGTGGATGATCTTTAGTATGCAGAATTTTCCAAACAAGAGAGAGATCTCGCTTGTCACGGATATATCGCAGACAAGGCATATTTAATATCTGGAGGCGTTTCGCGTAGCCATAAATATGCAGCCCTGAGACTAATTTAGTTGTTGATCTGAACACTTTCTCTAATGCACGACGCTCATAAGTAGTTTCGGGATAACAAGCTGGCGATGCGTATAAGATATGGCTCAAGAAAAACGCATTTGCTAAGGTATGGTAACATAACGGATCTATGCCTATCAGAGCTCGACGAGTATGTCCTATTAAGCGTTTTGTGATGCAACACACGTAGTCTGAATGCTTTCGAGTGGATAAGTCAGCACAAACCCAAACTCCCAAATCTTTATATGAGTTGGTTCTTTCGATACTAATTGAACCAAACTGGTACTCACCTCCAAGATGATCACATGATCTTCGTGATATACGCATACATGTACATTTAGCGGAATTGATCCTCAAGTGATTTCGTATAGACCAATTGGATATAACGTCGACGTCGCTTTGTAAATGATGTTTGTCAAGATCGGAAATAATAGGTCGCCAAACTTTAAGATCATCTGCATATAATAAACTGAATGAACTGATATTTGGTATCAAATCGTTGATATAAAGACTGAATAAGATGGGACCCAATACACTTCCCTGTGGAACACCTAACAACACTGGAAATGGACTCGACAGCGACTCATTTACTCGTACGACACTTTGTCGGTTGGAAAGGAATACACGAATCCAGTTTATGATCCTCTTATCAAGATGAATGTGCTCCAACTTCGCAATAAGACGCGTGTGATTAACTGAGTCGAACGCTTTTGAGAAATCAAAGAAAATGACATCAACTGGTATGCCTTGATCATAATAGTGATACCAATTTTCACGTGCATGTACAAGATTAGTAGTCGTGAAATAACTTTTTCGGAAGCCATGCTGTGCTGGGTTCAAAATTTAAAATCTATTTAGAAATTCTATTATTCGTCGCTTAATCAATCTTTCTAGCACACGACAACACACGCAAGTGAGACTAATAGGCCTATAATTGTCAATGGACGAACTATCCCCTTTCTTATAAATAGGACAGATGATGGAATTCTGCCAATCAGAAAGAACAACGCCAAAAGCAACAGACGCAGAGAAAATATTGTAAAGCATCTTATAACATCATATGACATCTTATAACACTTATTTGTCATTATTTATTATATAATTTTATTATTTTTATTTATTTATTTTTGATTTTTTTATTATATTAAATACGTAGACTCAGTTTGCTGATTTGAGCTGTAAACACAACACGTAATCACATTGCATGACTTGTTTTAATGGGGCCAAGATTAATATGCACTGAAAAGAATAAGAGATCTTATTTGATTCTATGTGTATAAGCTTGTTTGGTTTGGCAATAAACCTCTTCCTCGCTTTGTGTGAGTTTGAACCGTTTAAATTCTACCTCTCTCTGCTAGTTATACAATTCTTGATATTAAGACTTTTGGAGCTTTAGCTAAATGGTTCAGCTGAATCAACATAAGGTAAAGATTCCTTGTCTTAACCCCTCTTAATATTTTTTGTGAGATATTCAAGACTTGTTTGTTGGGAGCAGAAGATACCTTGTTGATTTAGTTTTATTAAGTCTTGATAAAATGTTAGAGGAATCAATGACCTATATAAATATAGTCACTATAATTAAGATGACCCTGATACAAATGAGCTATACATAATTACCGGTGTCCATAAAGGCTCCATATTTCCCAAATGATGTAATTATCCTCGTCAAGCGTCTTGTGGTATACACTGATTATATCATTACAAAGTTCTCAGAACGCTAATGTTGTCTCTAAAATCAGCCAATTCTTTATAAGATCAAGATATCACTTACACTCTAAACGTAATTTTCAATTCCTCCAAAACTTATGTGGTTGTCTTTGATAACACCCTTGCAACAAGGAAAAGCTAAAGATTAGCAATATTATAAGTTTCCACCTTTACGGTAAATCGATAACTTCTCTCTTTCGCATATCGGGTTAGATATTTGGGTTTCATCATCTCGGAAAACTCGGTTGCTGGATTAGACTTGAATAATTTTAAGAATGCTCTGAACTGATCAAGATGGTTTCTGAAACGAACTCAACGTATGTTATTAAGAAATGTCAAGATACACTATTGATGCACTTGGACAATCTCGAGTATTGTTTTATTTTCTGGAAAACGTTTTCCGGAAAAGTCAAATGTTTATTAAGCTACTGATGACGATACTATTTTTTATAGTACTTCGGGATTATGCCCTTAGATTTGTTTGTGAATGGTTTTAGGGCCAAACCCAGCCAAAAAACGTTAAAACCTTTAAGACTTTGTTATCAATATTTCTTCAACTAATTGTGGACATCGTCAGGATAAATTGTAATTAGCTAGAACACCTATAAATTTTGCCCTTATATTTGTGGCATATTCTATGTAGATCAAGCGCTAGTGTCGCATTGATGTACTCTGAGCGATCGATCTCTGAAGAATATAAGTAAAACATGATGATTCTATTATTTTTTATACAGTTATGAACAAATTCATATTCTATAAAGCTTAAAAATAAGTCAACTATAATCGGGTTAACATCCAATTGGAAAATTTTATTTGTCAAAATATAGGCATCCATACTTTTATCTACATCCATAATTTTATACTACAATCTCGAGTATCGTTTTATTTTCTGGAGAACGTTTTCCGGAAAAGTCAAATGCTTATTAAGCTACTGATGGCGATACTATTTTTTATAGTACTTCGGGATTATGCCCTTAGATTTGTGGCATATTCTATGTAGATCAAGCGCTAGTGTCGCATTGATGTACTCTGAGCGATCGATCTCTGAAGAATATAAGTAAAACATGATGATTCTATTATTTTTATACAGTTATGAACAAATTCATATTCTATAAAGCTTAAAAATAAGTCAACTATAATCGGGTTAACATCCAATTGGAAAATTTTATTTGTCAAAATATAGGCATCCATACTTTTATCTACATCCATAATTTTATACTACAATCTCGAGTATCGTTTTATTTTCTGGAGAACGTTTTCCGGAAAAGTCAAATGCTTATTAAGCTACTGATGACGATACTATTTTTTATAGTACTTCGGGATTATGCCCTTAGATTTGTGGCATATTCTATGTTGATCAAGCGCAAGTGTCGCATTGATGTACTCTGAGCGATCGAACTCTGAAGAATATAAGTAAAACATGATGATTCTATTATTTTTTATACAGTTATGAACAAATTCATATTCTATAAAGCTTAAAAATAAGTCAACTATAATCGGGTTAACATCCAACTGGAAAATTTTATTTGTCAAAATATAGAAATTCATTCTTTTAAATAATTTTGATTCATCAAAATATTTAAAGATTCTAATAATTCAACTTTATCCATATATTTAAATTTACTTGTTTTTTTTTCACAGTATATATAATTTTTCAAAAAAACACACCAAAAATTACAAATAATAATTGTGCCTAAGTCTTGTCTATCGCTCGTCCCCTCAACCGTGCCCAGAACGCAACTAGCGTTACCGCGTTGGATACCAACGCTCAGCCTCTGCAGCAGGAAATCCGTGGACCGCCGCTCTCCGGTCACTGCTGCTATCCGCCGACCTATTTCGTGCATTAGGCCTTCCGCCTCTGGGCCCAACGCACCAAGCGTTTCCACGGCGACCGGCACAAAATTGTAGATCGGTATCAGGAAGAAGTATTTGCTACGTTTCTTGTCCTCTGCTCCCTCGGCTACCGCTCCCGGTGCGGTCACAGCTGAATTTTGATGACTCTGTGCCAAGGTGTCTGGGCAGGTGAAGTCCCAAGCCAAACACCTGCCACTTGACCATGTAGTCAGTGAAAATCCATCCGGCCACCTGTCATCATGTTGCGCCAGTGACTTCGGCTCAAGACGCGATGGGATTTCTGCACACATCAGTGCACGCTTGATGAGATCGTTGACTGCGCTATGGCGTAACATCCTGCCTACGAACTTGTGGCAGCTGAGTCCATGTCGTCCGCTGGCGTCTATATCCGATCCGTATACACATACATGTGGCAGACAGACTGGGGCACCGAGGCGCAGGGCAATGGCGATGCGTAGTGACGAGTCGTCGAGTCTTGTGCTGAGCGACGAACAGGGACGTGTATGAAGGAAGGCCTCGGAATGAGGTGCAGTAGCCGCAATTAGACGCGCTTTGTTCGCCTGCCCAAATGCAGCTGACAACACCGCTCCCTGGACAGTAACCAACGGCGTATCCCATAATTTCTGTTCTGTAGCGAAGGACGGTTGGACTGGCATGAAACCCGCTTGAGACTGCCATTCGGTCACTACAGTAGTGTATGTCGTTTTGCTGATATTGCAGTAGTCATTTAGTCGCTCTGGTAGGATCGGAGTTATGAGTGTTTGCGACTCGGCGACCGATGATAGGAAGGTCGGTAGAGCAATATCCGTCGCTCTCCTGATGCCGAGTCCGCCGTTAGCAACCGGTAGTGATGCCTGGTCCCATGCCCCATCGGACAGTGCAATATTGAGGACGGACTGCAACGACGACCGAATTATGTTGTCGTATTCAAACAATAGCTGCTTATTTAAGCATGGCTCGCTGCGTAGAATGAACATCGTCTTCGGTATCGCAAAGCAGTTTATTAGCAGGAACAGCGCATCGTGAGTGTATAGAAGCGATAGCCGGCTAGATATGCGTTTTAATTCATGCGGCTTTATTTCCAATGTCTTGTCCACGCTCTGCTCACATCCGATTGGTGCTCCAAGTTACATTGCTGATGCTGGGTCGACGTGTTTGATGTCTGGAGCAACTGCATTGAAACTTCTCACATCGTTGTCGTCAGTAATAAGCTCACACTCGCCAACATTGATGACGAGTCCCAGCTCTTTTCCTCGCGCCGTCAACATACTCCAGTCTGAGAGCAACGTGTTCAAATCACCACCTAACGTGATATCATCCATGTACCAGATATTGCACTCGGACTTGATGCGCTTTGTCAGTGTCGAGGCAGTCAGGGTTAAATATGCGTTATAGTTTTATTATCATTTATTATTTATAATTATTTATCTTTTTTCATTTTTTAATATCTTTTTCCGAATGTAAGATTAGTTAATTTTTCCAACGCTTCTTTAATATCTGCTAAATCTAGATTTATATAATGCATACTGAATTCGTACGTATTTATCGAGTAATTTAACAAATAAATTTATATATTTTAAAGTATAAATCATACTTCTGGAAGTATATTAAATTTATTGAATTTTGATATATCACTATTCATGTTGATGAAAATTGATGTTTTCAGTATTCTAGAGCTATTGATATCAAATTCGATTTTAATGTCCAGTCTGTTCGGGTTAGTTAGGTATGCGATTAGTGAAGATATACAGATTAGGAAATACTAATTTTATAAATGATTTACAACATTTTAAAAAGTTTTATAAACAATTTTAAACGGTTTGTGTTTTACTTTTGAATTCTGAAATTATAAATAGTTTTATTTCTCGCCTGAATAAGCTAGATGTTGCAGAATACAGGAAGAAGTTACTCATGTAGTTTAGATTCTTAATTGTCAATGTGATTCGGTGTCTTGTGGTTACGGAATCCCTGTAACGTAGGTCTTTTCCTGTTAATTCGACAATTTGATTGAAACACCAGTTTACCTGAAAAGGAATTAGGCAAATCACGTATGATATGGCTACAGATGTTAGCATCACATTGGCGATAAATTCTGCATTAGCTGTTTTGGAAAACTTTCGTCTGAGCGTGCTGTTTTGCTTAGTAACTGTTGTTAGTAGATAATGACCGGGTGTAACTTTTGCTATTGTCTTATGCTCACGCATCGTTTGCGATTTCGAACTTAACTTTGAAATTGTCATTGCGTTTAGAATTATTAATACTATCAAGGGTATAATGTAGATTATAAATACATCGATAACACCCAGTATTTTGTAGACTATTCGACTCCTTAGTTGACATTGCATAACGTAGTTTGGGGTACGTCCATCGGTTTTTATTTCCGTACGGTTATACTTTGTCATAATAGGAAACCAAGCGAATATGATAAAGGCCAGTATTATATAGACAATAACAATATTGCTTACATTACGCTTATTAAATAGAGACACTTTCCTCATTGGTCTATTGACACAAAACCATCGGTCAACTGAAACAAATATCACTGTCCATGAAGAAATCGCACTGAACACCATATCAAGATATCCTTGGAAATGACAGCATATCCAAAGTTGATGGGTGCAATCATCGATGCCTCGATTATGGAATATCCAGTTGACAAGGATAATGGTTAAAATTTCCGAATTATCGGCTATCGACAGTAGAACTGTAAGAACACTGACGCTTAATTTCAATAGGGACCTACGCATAAAAACTATTATTGCCAGTGTGTTGCCGGTTAAACCGAAGAATATTATTAACAAATCAATTACGTGGCATATTTTATCTAAGATTTCGCTAAATTGTGAGCGTTCTTCTATCCAGAAAGTGGCTTTCAATGCAACATTATTTGACAAATTTAAAGGATTAAAGACGCTACGTGTTATATTCATATTTTTCTAATGATCGTTAGCATTTTATTGACCCCTTATTGGTTCTGTCCATTATCGGCATCCTAAGTTGAGAATGAAAATAATTAAAGACAATTTTACAGTATTTTTATTTTATATCAATGTTTCGTTAGCATATTTTATACACATTACCTATTAAATTGTGATCAATTGATTTATCAATTTAACTATTAAATCGTGATCATCCTTAACAAATTAAAAATTATTAATATCTTATAGATTAAAATATTAATTTTAATAATATTATTTTTTATATTAATATATTTATATTAATTTTAATAATATTAAAATATTATTAATATCTATTTATATATTTTAGTATTTTTCAATTTGCTTCAATTTTCGGTTCGTTATTATATTTCGGTATTCTATTTGATGTTTTAAATAATTATTGTAATTTTGTTGTTAAATTTCAAATCAATAACAAATCAACTTTTTTGATGACGAATGCAAATGCGTTTGAAAATTATAATCAATTTGTCTACAGTAGGAATAATTGTGGTCTGAAGATACAGAGAAGGAGGAAATACAGAAACGGAGGAGTTGATATCCATAACACTTTAGACTTGGTAGGATTAAGGGACATGCACAAAGAAATTAGATGTTCTGATAGAGCACGAAGGCAAATTGACGAGGATATCAAAAGTTTGCTTAGGAAATGAGGAGACGAGTGAGAATAGCGAAGTATATCATCAGCGTACTGCATTATTCTGAAGCAGAATTTATTAGTTATAACAGATAAATCTTCAAGAAGAAGCGTAAATAGAATAGGGCCAAGTACTGAACCTTGAGGTACACCACAAGAGAGAGAAGATAGAGGAGAACACATTGACTTAGATTGGACGGAAATGATCGATCGGAGAGATACGAAGAGAACCAAGCCAAGGTGGACGAAGAGAAACCATAATGATAGCGAAGACAAAAATAAGGATTTTGTGATCCACCATGTGGACCACACAGGAGGCGTTTTGAATTCACACACTCAGAGTCGAACCATTTTGCACGATAGCGACGTGATTGAACAACAGTTTTAAGGGAAAGAATTTCATCGAGGATAGAGCAAAATATATTGTTAAGGAGGGTACATAAGTAATTGCGGGATTGTTAGATAGAAGGATACATTAACGGGGAACGGTTAATATGAGAGCGAAGAAGGGAAAAGTCGAGGAATTTCCAAGAACGACACGAGATAATTTTTGAAAGAACATTGATTTTTAACAAAGATAGAGAACATGTAACAAGGAAGTGGTCATATAGAGTAGGATTAGACATGTACAATAAAGAAGACAAGGCAAGACGCGAAGGTAGGGCAACAATATTGAGGGTACCGTCAATAATATGGATATCAGAAGAATAATGAGGACACATGATTTGAAAATCATTATCATTAAATGTAGAAATTGTCTTTAGGGTATTGGAATCACAAGGACGGTCTAAGAGAGCATTTATAGCACCTAGTACAACGCGAGTTTAACAAAAGAGGAATATGAAAGAAAGTAACTATGACATTTCACCGAGAAAAGAGTCTGACGGATGACACGAACTAGGTCGATATAATAATTAGATATTTAGAAACCCAGCTTTAACACGGAACCCAAGTAGTTCGAAATTAAGAGGAACAAATTGCAACGATAATGATTGCAACGGAGACGAATGGTGAGAGGAAGCTATAAGATCACCGTGGTTAATTGATCTGTTTGAACTAATAGATAGTTGACGAGCCTTATCAACCACATAGAGGTTTAAAGAGCGGATGCGTCTTATAGAGTAATCATTCTGATCAACATGACAAGATTCGGTAAAACACAGAACATCTAAAGATTTATGAAGGAAAAGATTATATACAGAATCAACCTTGTTATTAATAGAGCGAAGATTTAAGAAAGCTAATTTCCAGGAAGACTTGGGAAGTAGCGGAATCGAATCAATTAGAGAATACATTGGAATGATTTCGTGGAAGATTTGCTGAAGGATTTACTGACGGCTTTACTTGAGAAATTTCTTGATGATTTTTCGAAGGATTTACTGGGGAGTTTACTGAAGGATTTACTGAAAAGTTTACTGAAGGATTTAATGGAGGATTAACTGTAGGATTAACTGTAGGATTAACTGAATAATTTATTTGAGTATTTACTTGAGAATTAATTACAATATACTCTCGAAGATTTACCGGGCGATTTACTTGATGGTTTGCTGAAGGATTTACTTGAGGATTTACTGGAGGATTTACTGGATTTGAAGGCTTCGATAGTCAAATATGGGAGCTGGATAAACTCGCAGTGTTATTATTGTCTAGGTTTGCTTTCGGTTGACGAGTTCGTATAATCCTATTATTACGCATAATGAAAGTAGAGGAACGGTTAGTGTTTCGTTTCTCGTTAAGTTCAGCACGGAGAGTTTTGTAAGCATCACGTTCTACTGGTGACAGATCAGGAATTATACAGCTATTATATACAGCTATTATATACAGTTATTATATATAATTATATACAGTTATTATATACAGTTTTGATATACAGTTTTAATATACAGTTATGATATACAGTTTTAATATACAGTTATGATATACAGTTTTTATATATAATTATTATATACAGCTAATCAGTTGAGATATACATTTATTATATACAATTATGATATAAATTTATATATTTTAGCTATAATGTTAATATTTAATCGTGTATTCAATTAAAAATATTATGTTTTATCCTTAAAAATCAGGATATGTAAACCGTGTTTTATATTCTGATTATGTGCGACATGAGTTGAACCATTCCTAGTCATGTTGGGGTATCTTTATTTTTGATTTATATCTGGTATAAAATACGTAGACCCAGTTATCTGATCTGATTTATACACGTTTGCATATTGTATGACATTAATTTCGAGTATATTAACTCGATGTTAATGCAAATTCAATAAATAATATTACTTGATATAATAATAAATTGTATAAAATCTTCTTTAATTATTTATTATTTATAAAATTTTATAAATATTAATCTTTATTTTTAATTTATATATCGTATAAAATACGTAGACTCAGTTATCTTATCTGATTTGTTCTACTGACCAGTTATTATTGACCTTGGAATTTGGTTTCCCGGTAATATAACCTCTGTCGGAAATACTGAATCCATGTATTATTGACACGGAATTAATTTTCTGCTAATTGTCAAGCAAGTTTGATGAATTTTTTCTCGAATACAATTGATGAAGTATTCCATATTTCGCGAGTTAGAAATTACACAAAATGCTAAGTAATACGCTTTATAAATATAAATAACAAATTATATAACTTTGCAAATTCGACTAATAATTATAAAAAGTTTGATATCTAATAAACATACAATCTAATAAACATACACTACTTATACAATCAGTAACAACTTACATAAGCATCATTATTGAAGAAAAGTTTAAAGTGTTCAAGTGAATTACAAATACTAACTACTTACAAATCGTCGTTATTGTAATGCCAAGGGAAAACCTTCATCAGAGGTGAAATGTTGTGGTTGCAAGGGGCAAAACGCAACATGTAAATCTTGCAAATGCCGGAAGGCGGGCAAAAAATGTATTAACTGTGCGGCTGCTAATTACTCAAATCATGAATTGGATTAACCGTCTAATTACCATGGCGTGATATGTGATTATGAGAATGTAGCTGACAGAAGTTCTAAATGAACAAATCAATATTGCCGACGATCATGATCCTAGAACTCTTGAATACGTTCAAACGGTCAGGGAAGCAGCAACAGAGCATAGTATAACTGTTAATAATCGACAAGAAAGATACATTGTCGTTTTTGATATTAATGCGACATATCAAGAAGTTATACACTGGTATCCAAATCATTTTAAACTACCGGCGTGTAACACTAGCAAGGAATTTATTGACTTACTAGCAGATTGCTTTGAAACGTTTAATCGAACAGCATCTACCTCGGATAATTCTCTGAAACGAGCGACTGTATTATGTCAGTTAATATTACAACGCATAAAGACTCGCAAGATAAGCTACATAAGGAAAACAATTGAAAGACGTATCAAATTATGGAAGGTGCAACAATTAGGAGATTTATTAAAGGAAGCACGGTACTTGCAAAAGATGAAAAAAGATGATTTTCACTCTCGTGCCCAACGTCATGCTCCGAACGTCCGGATGGTAATAAATTTTATCGAAATGGACATGTAGCGAAAGCATCCAGAATGCTCAAGAATGATTCAGACGGTGGAGTGATACCTTTAGAGGAAATAGTAAACAACACGGTATTACATCACTTGGAAGATATGCAACCAACAGAGTCTAAAGGTCTTACTAATTTAAAATTGACTGCTCCAATGGACAGATGTGCTGAACATCACTCAATAAGATTTTTCAGCATGGATCATGAACATATTATAAAAGCTGCAAGGCGAACACATGGTTCGGCAGGTCTCTCAGGAGTCAACTTGGAAGGATGGAGATCATTTCTTACAGCATTTGGTATGACTTCAAGAAGATTAGCGTGCATGATAAGTGAATTCGCCATCAAAATATCCACAGAGCACATTGAATCAAGTAGATTGGATGCGTATACGGTTAGTCGACTTTCACCGTTGAACAAGTACCCGGGAGTAAAGCAGGTGGGAATTGGGGAAGTGCTACGCAGGATAATAGGCCGAGCAATACTCGAACATATAGGCGATGATTTAACAAAAGTATGCGGATCTGTACAGATATGTGCTGGACAATGCGGAGGGACCGATATCACCATACACATATCGATCTTCCTTTTCAGCTTCCCCTGATAATTGCCTTCTTATGCTGGATGCTAGAAACGCTTTTTACTGTGTTAATAGATCGCTCGCCCTCGAAAATATGAAGTACATCTGCCCGTCCTTGAGTATAATTATGAATAATACATACGCAAAGCCATCACAGTTAACAGTCGGTGGGATCTATTTGATGTTAGCTGAAGGATTCACTCAAGGAGATCATCTATCGATGGCAGCCTTTGCTGCCGCGTCCTTACCGT
The DNA here is from genome assembly GCA_012934845.2 of Pomphorhynchus laevis. Classification (NCBI taxonomy): domain Eukaryota; kingdom Metazoa; phylum Acanthocephala; class Palaeacanthocephala; order Echinorhynchida; family Pomphorhynchidae; genus Pomphorhynchus; species Pomphorhynchus laevis. Next base: position 36,412 of record WNNJ02001187.1, on the reverse strand, counting down.
TTATTGAAAAGCTGAGACAAAATTCTCTTAGTGCTCAGCACCGTTGGTATGCAGAGGATGCTGCTTGCGTAGGAAAGGCAGAAGATTCAGTAAAGGTGTGGGAGCTAGTAAAACGATATGGACCAGCTTACGGATACAACAGAAATCCGGAAAAGTGTGCAATTTTAACACGAGAAAATATTGGATATACAAATCCCTTTGAGGAAACTGGATTACAGATCCGAACAGATGGAGTCAAATACTTAGGTAGTTGCATCGGGAGGAACAACTATGTTGAACATCAAGTGAAAGAAAAAATTAGAGAATTTAAGATGGACGTATCTAAACTAGACGATCTAATTACGGAGAATACTTTTGCGGCGTATCTTATGTTAAATAGAGTTTTCCAACACCAATGGACATATATTGACCTTGGACTTTGTTTTCCTGGTATGGTTAATACTTATATTTTAAATAAAAATATTAATTTAAAATACCAGATATTGTAGCGGCTTGTGAATGCTGCTTGCCACATATATTGTCGCCGCGTTTATAAACACATATTCTTACTCATCTCAGGTTTAAATATGGAATTGTTTCTACCATTATACGGATTTTTTACATGTTATAAGTATCTCTCTCGAAATTGCCATTTTATAAAAGGGTTTAAATTATCCGAGTACCGTTTTTCTATACTACCGAAATGACGAGTCACATTTATGATGTTTTAAATTATATATGTTGTTAGACTTACAGACAAGAGAAAGTTTAAAAAAATGTAGATAATTAATTAACTTACAAAACATTTTACATTAAAACTGTCATTTTGTATTAATTAATAAAACATTAATATTATGTAATCATATTCACGTGGTGGTAATTTCAGAAAATTTTGATAATGATGTGATAAGTTTATACGATCTAAAGCTTTAGGAGCACAAATATTAAGATTTTTAAAAAGTCAAGTTCTGCTCATAGCGTATACTAAAAGCTGAAATTTTTATGGGAAATTGATCAACGAATTTTCTTGAAGTACTCTACATTTGGTGAAACGAATACTATAATTTTAAAACTTACCAACAGCTACAATTAACTAGCTTGTTATGATCTAAGAAATTATATAAAGTAAAATACATCATGTTAATTTAGCTGAATATCGTTGCCATTAAATATTTTACAGATGATTTTCTTCTCGTGATTATAATAAAATAAGATTTTCTTGTAAACTTACATTATATGAAGCTAACTAAGTATAAATGACGGCAATTAGTCTATATTTTCTAGCCTTTTAAATATCAATTAAAATTCAGAATGCTTATTCTTGAGCATACAAGTAAAACGCTAAAATGTTCTATTCTATTACCGCGTGCTAATTTTACAGTAAAATCATACATAGTGTTAACTACATTTAGAGTTATAAAATTTCATACCTATAATTTAACATATTACGATTCTTTCGATTCTTGAAATTCGGACTATTTTGAATATTTTTCAAAATGGTCGAAGACTTTTAATAAAGAGACTAAATTTAAATCAAATCAGCTAACTGAGTTATTATTTTATAATTATAAAACATAATAATGCTAAAGTCTGCTTTGCCTAACTTATCGCCTTCTCCATTGTAAATCTCCTTCTTATCTCTATCTGCCAACTCTAAGTAAATGAATCTCGCTATCTTTCTACTAACCTACATTCCTGTGCTTCTCTTCTGATACACGTACCTCTTCACTCAACCAACTTCGGCCGTCGATCCCTACATATCGCTGCTCATCTCCTTTGGAATTCCATACCTGATCATCTGCGATCATCATCCTCACTCCAATTTTTCAAAAAGTAACTAAAATCGATTCTACTAAACTGTGCACATTTGCCACATTAAACAAAGCCTTCAAACTTTCAAATCAAAATTTAATAATTAAATAATAAAATAGATAATTGTTATAAGATTTTTTATAATTTAAATAAAGTTAAAAGAAAAAATTGAAATTTAAAATAAAAGTCATTTTTATGAATTGACTAATAAATAACAGACGTTGTATCAGAATAAGGATTAGAGGTCATCAGGAGGAACTGCAATTCTATCATGTTTCGGCCCCTAATTCCTCAACCTAACATAGCATCGGTGCCAAATACGTGCTAAGGACGTATTTCCTCTGACTAAATTTGGTTCTATAGTATCTTATTCTAATAAAAAGTATATTATTTATTATCCATCCCTAAACATTTTCCGCTAATGATTTTAACTTTATTTTTAATATTATTGTGTTGATTTATAAATTTTACTATTTTCTGCTTGATGTTATTTTTATAGTAACCTAGTTTAAAATATGTATCTATTAAATTATGTTAAATGATTTTGAAGAAAGCCAATATCATTACATATTGTTGCAATTCTTAAAATTTCATTATTTAATGTATTATATTTTATATTACATGATATGCATGAATGTTTATGCAAAAATATGTTTCTGGTATATTTAAATGTCATCTTTGCGATCTAAATTAAAAGTATTTTTTATTTATGTTAATTTAATGTTCATATCTAGATATATACCTTCTTTATCATTAATATCGGTTTTATTAAGAATATGGCTACCTGGATAATCTTGTTCGCTTATCGAATAAATATTATTAGAGTGATGACTTAAATTTAATTTATTATTAAAGTATTCATGTATTATCTAATGAAATGTAATATATTATTAAAGTATGTTGTGTAATGTTCTAGAGCTCACTGAGAGTTTACGTTGATATTCATAAATCGTATTACTTAACTAAGGCATATCCATACTTAAATATAAAGACATTTAAAGAATTTTAAAGATTACGATTGATAAGTAATTTTATAATATATACAATAAATCAAATCAGACAACTGAGTCTACGTATTTAATATAATTATGAAATAAACAAAACATAATAATGCTAAATCAAAATTTAATAATTAAATAATAAAATTAATAATTGTTTTTAGAATTTTCTATAATTTAAATCAAGTTAAAATAAAAAATTTAAATTTAAAATAAACGTCATTTTTATGAATTGACTAATAAATAACAGACGTTGTATCAGAATAAGAATTAGAGGTCATCAGGAGAAACTACTATGCTATCAGGTTTCGTCTCCTAACTTTTCTACCCAACATAGCAGCGGGGCCAAATATATGCTAATGATGTATTTCCTCTGAAATAACTATCTAGTATCTTATTCTAATGAAGAGTATAATATTTATTATCCATCCATAAAAATTTGCCACTTAAGAGTTTAAATTTATTCTTTATATTATTGTGTTGATTTATATATTTTACTATTTTCTGCTTGATGTTATTTTTATAGTAACCTAGTTAAAAATATGTATCTATCAAATTATTTAAATGATTTTGAAGAAAGCCAATATCATTACATATTGTTGCAATTCTTAAAATTTCATTATTTAATTATATTTTATGTTATATGGTATGCATGAATGCTCATGCAAAAATATGTTTCTTGTAAATTTAAATATGTCATCTTTACGATATAAATTAATAGTAGTTTTAGTTAATGTTAATTTAATGTTCATATCTAGATATACACCTTCTTTATCATTAATATTGGTTTTGTTAAGAATAAGGCTTTCTGGATAAATGTGCTCACTAATTGAATAAAAATTATTAGAATTAAATACACATATATCATCAATGTATCGAAACATATATTTCATATATTTATATTGTTTATATTTAGTTTTTAGTTTCAGGTTTTGTATTTTAATTAATAAATTAATTATAAATTTAATTATGTTAATTACTATATTAATTTAATTACTATAATTATATTCTGTAAATTATTATAATATATTATATAAATTATAATTATATATATTATAATTATATAATTATAAATTTATTGTATAAATTATAAATTATATTTTATCATATAAATACATATATATTATTTATAGTATAATATTTATTAATATTAATATATATTTTATATATTATTTAAAATATTATAGTAGTTAGTTTAAAAATTCTTGATTGCTAACTACTTCAAGTTTAAACGATCTGTAGCAACTAGTTTCAACGACAACAAAACTAACTACTATATTACTAACTTCTTACAAGATCATAACATACAACAACGAAAACTAATACAACGAGGATTATCAGCCTTCAACGAGCTTTTTTTATCGATCAACGAGCCTCAGAAATCTGCAGCAACGAGTTTCAACAACGAAAACTAATACGCTGAATGGATGCTAATGAAGATATTCCTGTTTTGAGCGGATCTCAACTTGAATCATCATAACAGACTGGGAAGTGTTGCGGATGCAATGGTTCTTTTGCCAAGTGCAAGGGCTGTGTCTGTGCTAAGCATGCAGGTTATGCACTGTATGTAGTGCTGTTGGTTGCTTAAATAGGGATCAAACTTCTAGCTCTCTAACTTCGTTGTTTGAACATACACAAGGTTTGGAACATTTAATTGCTTGTTCAAACAATGATTGTCCCGTAATGGTTCAAATTCGGCTACCCCGAGTACTTCCTAAGGATTTTCTTACCCGCAAAATATGTTGTCCGTATTGTATTCATTTGAATGTGCGCTCTCTTTCAGCCAAGACAACTTCTTTGCAGTCGAAGATTGCTTCACTTGAAGATAAGATGAATAGCGCTTCCAAGTTGAATACTCCTGATCGAATAAATTCGAGACCTGGCCTCACAAACTCCTGAGCGGATATAGCGAGATCACTTCTTAAACGGCTAGTACGTGAGTATGTCGGAAAACGTTAATATCAACAGCAAATGGGTGCTTCGATATAATGTCTGCGGATGGAATATGGAAAACTATGGATGAAGCTGCCTTCAGGGCCTCTAATTTAACTTTCACTAACTTTCCAACCAATTGTGTAAAATCAGAAAACATTGCTAAGATTTGGAATACTATATAGATTTCCGTAACGCATTCTGATATCAAGCGAATAGTACGCAAAAATAAGATTGCCATCCATGGATAAAAATAAGGTTAAATGAATATCATGCACAAAGTATCCTTAAAGTACAAAGCAAATTGAAGTGTTTCGATGGTTATAAGCACGTCTTTATCATTTCTGACTTGTCAAAACCTGAAAGGCAATACCAGCGGATACTTAGACAGAAACTTTGGGAGTGCGAAAAATTAGTCCGAATGATTGGTTTTACATAAGAAATAGTAAGATTATTCGTTTTGAAAGCCCGAATACTACTTCGGGTGTAGTTACCACCTATATTCCTCGTCTTACGGCTTTAAAGTTTTAAATAGCACTGGATATGTCCATGGAGATAATCTAGTTTATACAAATGAAATATGACAATCAGTAGATTGTTCGACCGAAGCACTACAGTCGGTAAGTTCATCGAGCTTCACATTCGCAGCTACTAATTCATCTTTTCACTGTCGTGCATTGATATACAATGTTGATAATTTGTCTTATTTGTTGAATTTAGGTACAGAAAGATTTTTCGATAAGTTCCATATCATCATCTTACTAGAAACGTTCTCGACGCATCCTAATTCCTTGCAAATATTTTATATTGTTAAATCTTCAGCGGAGATGCGCATGACGGCTCGACCGGTAAGCGGGATATTAGTTTGTTTAAATGCGAAATTTAGTGGGTTTCAGCATAGGCTTAGTGATACAATGGTTTTAGTCGATACGCCGAATCTTACGATTCTTGGTTGTTACTTTCGATTCTTACGAAATTAAATTCTTACGAAATCGTAATTGTTACTTACGATTCTTAGTTGTCAACTAACCATCGTTAGGTGACATTTGGACAATACTAGAAAAGGCACGTTTGATGCCGTGGAAGTTAGATCCTCCTCGTCGTTCAGTGAGTACTATTGTCAGTGTACCAATTTCTCAAAGGGAACAACATTTTAGTAATTTATATGATTCCAATATTGGAGATGAAAAGCAGTGTAGTTCTTTCAGTAGGTCGTTAAGGTCTCTAGGATAGCTAAGCCACTTGAACGCATATTTTACAGTCGATGAAATCGAATTCTTTTTACAACACATGCTTGATAGAAAGAGTGTCGGCAATGATGATATAGCCGATGAGCATATTAAAGGTATTTTGTCAGTCTCAATTTATTTTCTTGTTATGCTATTTAATCGGGTCTTGATAGGATATTTTCCCAGTATCGTGGAAGAAGGTGATTCTAAAAATACTATTTAAAGGTAGTAATGATCCTCGAAATCTAAATAATTACAGAGGTATCGCAATGTTAAGTCAATCATATAAGTTATTTGATACCATTATAGGCCGTAGACTTGCAGTCTATACATCAAACTTTCTCACAATCTAGCAACATGGTTTTCGACCAGGTTTCTCTATCACAAGTGCTGTCTCCATCTTAAGAAACGCTGTTCAAGAAGCTCGTTGAAATAACCTTCCTTTGTACGCTGTTTTCGTAGATTTTACAAAGGCATTCAATTACATTGACAGAGACTTGCTTTTCCGAAAATTAATAACTGCACTTAGCCTAAAGTGCTATATCATACATGTACTACATCAAGTTCTCTCTCCTCACATTGTCCGAGTCTTTGATGGAATAATATATTCAGATTATTTTCAACAAATTAAGGACGTTCCTCGGGGTGACCCTCTTAGCCCACTTTTTTTCAGTCTTTTTGTATATGATCTGCCAGCATGGATAAGTGAAACTAACTCTTATTGTCTTTTATATGCAGATGATCTGGTTGTATAATCGTCAAAAATAGGTGATGTGAGTTCAGCATTGGCTAGGCTTAACCTGTATTGTATGGCGAATAGTTTGCAGGTTAGCCTAGTGAAAACAGAAGTGTTAAAATTCACAGCGGGTAGTAGGTTATCACGAAATGATGTTTTACCTATGACGGTATAAATTTGCAAATGTGTACGCAATTCTGCTATCTTGGCTTTAATCTGTCCTTCAAGTGGAGTTTTATATTAATTCAAAAATCAAATATACAAATTACCATATTTTTATATACAAATTACCATATTACGTCGATGATTAAAGGTTTTTATAATTTCGATAATTTCAAGATTATCGCTATCTTGTAGATATTATCTTATATTATCTTTAGATACAGTAATATCTTGTAGATAATATATTATCTTATCTTTAGATGATATAAATCGGCCTTCTAAAAGATGGACTGACAAATAAATTAAAGATAAACTATAAGGTAATAAACTAGAAGATATATTACCACTACAAGGTATATAACATATATACCATATATATAACATATCTTATCTTATATTATCTTTAGACATAATATTTAAATTTTTCATTTAAATTTATCAAGTTATAAAGTAACTAAAACTATACTTAAATGGCTCGTATTTTGTGGATATCATACATCGTTTTAGTAAATGATTTAAAATGCTCTTTAAATATTCGGTTATATTTCACCATCTACTTCTCTATTTATTGAATTTAAGTAATTTTTCAATTATGATAATGTTTTATGCAAAATTTATGTAAAAGTCAGCAAAAATTTGTTTCAAGTTCAACAGAAACTATTCCAATTCAAACTATCGTGGCTTACTAGCAACCATTTTTTCAACGTCGCTTTAATGCTTTTAATGAATTTACTTAAAATAAAACAGTTACTTGATACTTTTATATACAAGGCTTAAATGTTATGTTAAACTCGTAATTTTTCTTTAAATAATTCAAATATTGATATGTTAATTTTTAATTAAAATAAAAAGTATTTGAAGGATTTATAATTTGGCTTACAATGTTTGGTCTAATTGCTTCCTACATTGGAAGTAAAATTTGGTATGAAATTTGTTAAAATTAAACGTTTAATGTTAAGATTATTTATAATTGCCCGCGTCTTGTCTCTAACGTACATTTAAGTTTAAATGTTTCGTTTTTTTCCAGATTATTTTGTTGTTCCTAAAAATTATAAACTTATTTTTTTTAGTTCAAAATTATTAACGAAAGAGCTAAGAAAACTACAAAAGGAATCTTCATTACGTTATTATAAAGTTAAATATAATAATATTATAATATTATAAATGCCGTATTTCGAAAATCCTGGACCGTTGTCTACTTGGTTACTTGGTTACTGAAAGTCGTGAATTGAAGTTCAGTCTAACAAACAACACCATTTTGTATAAATGCGTTTAATTACGATTTGTTTTGATTTGTTGTGATTTGATGTATTTTTTTGCTATTAAGAATGACGCAAATCGATTATCAAAGCTCATGTGCAGGTATCGCCATAATCACAAGCCATATCTGCTCTTAAATCCAATATATTATAATCTGAATATATTATTCCATCAAAGACTCGGACAATGTGAGGAGAGAGAACTTGATGTAGTACATGTATGATATAGCACTTTAGGCTAAGTGCAGTTATTAATTTTCGGAAAAGCAAGTCTCTGTCAATGTAATTGAATGCCTTTGTAAAATCTACGAAAACAGCGTACAAAGGAAGGTTATTTCAACGAGCTTCTTGAACAGCGTTTCTTAAGATGGAGACAGCACTTGTGATAGAGAAACCTGGTCGAAAACCATGTTGCTAGATTGTGAGAAAGTTTGATGTATAGACTGCAAGTCTACGGCCTATAATGGTAAACTGTTAGACGATCAATCAAATTGGCATTTCATTAATTAATTATTAATTATAATAATCTTTGTAAATTATGATTGGATAAGATATCTAAATATAAGATATCTTATCCTTATAGATTAAGATAAGATATCTTATCTTAATCTTTAGTAAGATATCCTTACTAAAGATTTAGTGTTTAAAAAATATTTGTTTAAAAATAAACATATCTTTTATATCTTTATATCTTTAATATTCATATCTTTCATTATAATGAAAGATATGAAGTATCTTTCATTATGAAGACGATGAGAAGACGACAGAAACATAAAACGTAGATATTGAATCAGTAGCTGATGAGGGCCACCAATACTAAAATGGAGCGTACTGCTGTTGGCCTATAGATAGGATTAAAGCAACGTGCGGTGTCCTCAGAAATTTCAATTGTAACAATGACTGCACAATTATATTAACTTCAAATTAAGAAACAAACTATACATTACTAGTTTGATAATAGAAATTAATTGCAAAAATAATTAAGTTTTCAAATTGAAGGTAACACTTTCCCTTACCAACGCTGATTTAATTTGAAATCATAAATGATTTCAATTAAATTTGCAAAATGTAAGACGGAAGTCTTTTATTAAATCTAAAATGTCAATAAAGCAAACGAGTCAAGTGATCGTCAGCCAGCTTTAAAGGACCGAAACGTGAAACGTATGTATTGAAATTTTAATAATGAACATGAACTTAATAATTATTTATAATTATTTAGATAAATAATTATAAATAATTATAATATTTGATACAATTTATATTTATATAAAGCTAAAATAAAAAATTAAAATTTCAAAAAAAATCAATTTTTACGAATTGACTAATAAATAACAGACGATGTATCAGGATAAGGATTAGAGGTCATCGTGAGGAACTGCTATGATATCAGGTTTCGTTTCTATTCCTCTAATAGGGGCCGAAATAAAAGATAGTTTATAATTAAAATTTAAAATTTAAAAATCAATTTTTATGAATTGACTAATAAATAACATACGATGTATCCAAATAAGGAATATAAATCATTAAGAGGAACTGCTATGTTCTCAGATTTTGGCCTCTATTCCTCTAATAGGGTCAGATATAAACTCTTCATCGTCTTCGGATGAAGAGTTTATATGCACATTTAAAATATGCATCTAGTAAATTATTTAAATGATTTTGAAGAAAACCATTGTGAATAATAATTTCTTTTTATATTCCTCTCGATGTTTAAACGTCCTGAGCAATTTAAGATCACATCGAACGTATCATTGGACGTTAAAAAGTATGTTTTATTCATCACTCTCTGCATCATCCCAAAAGGCCTAATTAATAACGAAATGTATGTTTACAGCCTTCAAAAAGCTCTCATCTAAAGTTCAGTGACAGCTATTTAGAAACGAGATCTAATCAAACAAATACGTAATAAAATCCAAGATAAATCCAAGGACAGTTTCATTTCCTCTGAAATTACTATCTAGTATCTTATTCTAATACAAAGTATATTATTTATTATCCATCCATAAAAATTTGCCACTTAAGAGTTTAAATTTATTCTTTATATTATTGTGTTGATTTATATATTTTACTATTTTCTGCTTGATGTTATTTTTATAGTAACCTAGTTTAAAATATGTATCTATTAAATTATTTAAATGATTTTGAAGAAAGCCAATATCATTACATATTGTTGCAATTCTTAAAATTTCATTATTTAATGTATTATATTTTATATTATATGGTATGCATGAATGCTCATGCAAAAATATGTTTCTTGTAAATTTAAATATATCATCTTTATGAATTTTAAAAGGGCATATTTACGATATAAATTAATAGTAGTTTTAGTTAATGTTAATTTAATGTTCATATCTAGATATACACCTTCTTTATCATTAATATTGGTTTTGTTAAGAATAAGGCTTTCTGGATAAATTTTGTCACTCCAATCGACGGTAGCGTTTTGATTGTCAGGCGCGATTGTGAGCATTTCGGGTTTGAGAAACTTCTCCATTCGTATACAATTGTTTAATCATAATATGATACGTTGTATCATAATAAGAATTAGAGGTCATCAGGAGGAACTGCTATGCTATCAGGTTTCGGCCCCTCTTATTATAACTCCTCTTATTATAGCCAAAATATGCATCTAGTAAATTATTTAAATGATTTTGAAGAAAGCCAATATCATTACATATTGTTGCAATTCTTAAAATTTCATTATTTAATGTATTATATTTTATATTATATGGTATGCATGAATGCTCATGCAAAAATATGTTTCTTGTAAATTTAAATATGCCATATTTACGATATAAATTAATAGTAGTTTTAGTTAATGTTAATTTAATGTTCATATCTAGATATACACCTTCTTTATCATTAATATTGGTTTTGTTAAGAATAAGGCTTTCTGGATAAATTTGTTCACTAATTGAATAAAAATTATTAGAATTAAATACACATATATCATCAATGTATCGAAACATATATTTCATATATTTATATTGTTTAGATTAAGTTTTTACACAGTTATGAACAAATTCATATTCTATAAAGCTTAAAAACAAGTCAGCTATAATTGGGCTAATATTACCACCCATTGGAACACCTTTTACTTGTCTAAATATAGATGTCCCTACTTTTAAATAATTTTGATTTATCAAAATATTTAAGGATTCTATTAATTCAATTTTATCCATATATTTATATTTATTTGATGGTTTAATTTTTGTTAGATAGGCGTTATAATTATTATAACATATATATGTATATCTTTTTCCGAATATAAGATTAATTAATTTTTCTAACGCTTCTTTAATATCTACTAAATCTAGATTTGTGTAAAGCGTACTAAATCGTATGTATTTATATTTTGAAAATTTATTCCTTTTGTCTTAACATAATAATTCTAACTCAAAATTTAATAATTAAATAATAAAATTAATAATTGTTTTTAGATTTTCTATAATTTAAATCAAGTTAAAAGAAAAATTGAAATTCAAAATAAACGCCATTTTTATGAATTGACTAATAAATAACCGATGTTGTATCAGAATAAGGATTAGAGGTCATCAGGAGGAACTGCTGTGCTATCAGGTTTCGTCCAATTCTTAAAATGTTGCAATTCTCAAAATTTCATTATTTAATGTATTATATTTTATATTATATGGCATGAATGAATGCTCATGCAAAAATATGTTTCTTGCAAATTTAAATATGTCATCTTTACGATATAAGTTAATAGTAGTTTTAGTTAATGTTAATTTAATGTTCATATCTAGATATACACCTTTATCATCAATATTAGTTTTATTAAGAATAGGTTTGCGTGTACAAATTTGTTCTTATTCGTTTGATTAAGAATATGTATAAATACACATATTGTCAATATTTATTTTTATAAAATAAAATTGAAAATTTTAAATTTTAAGTTTCATGCATACCATATTTTTGTCTCATGCAAAAATATTTTTCTTGATATATTGGTGACATATTTCAAAAATATGTCATTATTTCTTGATGACATATTTCAAAAATATCATCCTTACGATATAAATTAAAAATAGTTTTAATTAATGCTCATATCAAGATATATACTTTCTTTATCATTAATATTGGTTTTATTAAGAATGATGCTACCTGGATAAATTTGTTCGCTTATTAAATAAAAATAGTTAGAGTTAAATACACATATATCATCAATGAATCGAAACATATATTTCAAACATATATTGACATTCCGCCATAAATTAATCCGGCAACCATTGCAACCACCTCAGAAAATAAACCGACACATCTCGCATAAGACATTGGAGATCTTCCACGTTATAAAGCACAAGTCTCAGTAATGTTGCATTTTCTGATACGGGAACTTTTTGTGAACTTTGTGATAGTCATGTTTTCGTTTGAGCCTGCCTTTTTATTCATATTCGATATTTGCTGGACCCTCACTATTCTATTTTCTCGAATAATACTATGCTCTAGAGAGATCTGCCGAAATAAATACTGAAAATTTAGTATTATCTTTCAACTTAGGACCTTAAAAAAGGTTGATAACTAATGAACATACAAATATCTTCTGGGTATATACAACGATAACGAGTACAACGAGTATAACTCGTATTACTACGAATACAACGATTACAACGATTACATCGATTACAACGATTTAATAGTGCGTAATATCCATCAACTTTGAGAACTAATATACATACAAGAAAAATATATTGAATTGAAAAACTAACAACATGCGTCATCAAGAAGAAACTGCAATCTACAATTAGAACTCCGTCCTAATTAATGGGACAAGCGTAAAAATGTTAGAAATGTTGCTTAAGGGGAACAACTTTAAAATGTTGATCAGTCTTCTGAATTCTCGCGTCATGAGGTTGCATGTCATTCTCCAGATTGCAAAGTTTGGTCAGTTGCTGTTGTGCCAACCAAGGATGCCCAGACTTTGCTTTCGAGATGATTCACTTGTGGATTTTGCGTATTAACAGTCAGACAGAATCACCAATGCGTCGCTGAGGCCGGGTCGGATTTCGACTCATCGCCAGTTAAGTTACCAGGCACAAGTTATCTGCCAAAGTGTACCCAAGAAGCGATGACAAATGTTGGGAGCTGCAATCACTGTTCGACTTCTACCCGTTCTGAGAGGACATGGAGTGAAAGCGCTACAGTCCAACGAGAAAGCAGTGCCTCTGCCCCAACTGTGAATAATGGTACGGCGGTGCTGACAATATATGTAGCAGCTAATCATCACAAACCTGCTTTGCAATCATTAAATTGTTTGAACTGAACAACATGCAGAACAGAGTCAACAAAAGATTATCAGGCTCTTAGTTCATCAAGTCCAGAAGCGTCCAATTCATCGCTGACGCTTGATCCCGCTTCAAAAGTTAGCCAGAGCATAAGAAGTTACCGGAAAGATGTCGGTCTGACGACCAGTGAGAGTCATAGCTATAGCCGTGTTCTATCTCCACTTAACGAGGAAGAAATACTAACTTCCGGGAATCCTCATCTCATCAGGCCGCAGCTTTCAACCACCACGATCAGCGGGCATGAGATTACAAAAAATAAAAGTGTCCAGGGAAATGTTGATGCAATCAACTACAAATATGCCTAATCGCAGCAGTGATCAGCAGGTTAGTGCTGCTGTGTCCCGAGACGGTCTCAAGCCTAAGAGGAATAATACTATGAATAAAACTGGTAATGACACACATAGACTTAGATCTAAGAATGCTCCTGATAAAGGTCGATCAGTTCTTTTGGCAAACGTACCTGAATCTATTTTAGAGAATTCTCAAGAACGACTCAAAGACGATATAGAGAGTCTTAGGTCGATATTATCACATGCTCTATGTTCTTGTGACTCTTAAGTGGTTGGGAGCATGAGATTAGATGCTCTGTTCAGACTGGGTAAGCGTAGTCCTCCCAATGACCATCCGCGTCTTCTTAAGGCTGTCTTTTGCGAACAATCACATGCTGAGTTAATCCTTCATAATTTATATCGCCTTAAAGGATCAAGCGTTAGGCTCTTGAAGGATCTTGATCCTACGGAGCGTAAGAGGCTTATTGCGGCTAGGAAAGAACTTAAGGATCGTGTTGCTCTTGGTGAAATTAACTTACATGTGAAACATTTTCGGGTGGTGAGGCGACGAATAAGAATTGTATGGAGCCCTTTAGTTTTGTCGCCTCGAGCAGATTCACAGATGTCGGAGAGCGCTCTCATATAGGTCATTGCTGCCTATATGATTTGGAATCTGATCTTTTCAGGATACTGCGTGGAAATACTATTTGGAGTGATAAAAAAATAGAGCTGTAATATACTATATTGCAATATCCGTAGTATAAAGTGTAAAATAGATGAACTGAGATTTCGTGTTGACCAAAACAAGCCTAGTATAGTCTGAATTAGCGAATCTTGGCTGCACGATGATGTAGTTGATGGCGAGATTTCCATACATGGTTATACGCTCTTTCGAAGGGACCGGGAAGGTGGTAGAGGTGGAGGAGTGGTACTTTATGTACGTAATGATGTCAATATCACATTTTCTCATTCTTCTTCCTCTGGTAAAGTAGATACTTTGTGGGGTCTGGTTAGATTTCCTAATGCAGCGCCAGTTGCAATTGAGGTAGTGTATTGTACACCTTTGGCTGCCACGAGTAGGCTTATTGACGAGTTAGAATATTATACTCTAAACAATACTAGTATGTTAGTGATTGGTGACTTCAATATGCCTAGTGTTGATTGGAATACATATACAGCGCTCTCTAGTTGTGATGGTGAGTCTAGTGTTCTTTTAGAGAGCATCACTTACTGTGGTCTTAGTCAACATGTTTGCAGTAACACTCGTTTCGCAAAGGACAATAGTTCTCTTTAGGATCTTTGCTTATGCTCTAATAGTCAGATTGTTAGCAGCGTTCAGCTTGAAACACCGATTGGACTATCGGATCATTGCCTGGTAGTTGTTAAGTTAAGATTCTCTTCGAGGGTAAGTGGAGATATTAGTGATAAACAAAAGGTTAATGTTTTTAAGACTGATATCGCTGCAGTCTCCTTACTGTTATCGAAAGTACAGTGGCTAAACCCTAATCTCGTAGGTGTACATGCAGCATGGCAACAATTTCGAGAGACTCTGTACTCCTTAATAGTGAAATTTTCTCCTCTTAGGCATGTGGGTTGCCGTAAGCAGGCGTCTTGGTTTGATTATGAATTGCGATCTGCTTGGAAAAATCGTAACTCAGTGTTTAAAGATTTTAAGAATGGTCAATGTGCATATGACGATTACAAGCACTTAAGAAATTTGTTTAATACTTTGAAAAAGCAAAAATGATTTGCGTTTGAGAAATCTCTAGCAAAGCGATGCTTGTATGATGTGAGATCACTTTTTAGGTATGTGCCCGGTCTTAGAACACCTAAATCTTCGATTGTTCAGAATTTCGACGACGTTCATGTTGATGTACTCTCGGAGCGTTTTTCTGCGCACTATGTGGCCGTGGTAGAGCATGAGAATATTCCCCAAGTAGAACAGCAACACACCCTTGTGTCATTTGCTTCACCTGTCACCTGTTTTTATTTTGGCATTTCCAAAATGATCTTGCCTGGGGACGTTTATAAAGAATTATGTCGCCTAAAATCATCCAACTCCAAGGGTCTCGACTTGCTTCCTTCTGTTTCTCTACGTGGATTGGCAAGCTCGATATTTAGTCCGTTGTGTGACTTATTTAGACAGTCTATTCTTGATGGTGATCTTCCGAATGTCTGGAAGCAGTCTGTAATCCATTCGATTTTCAAAGGAGGTGCTCGCTCATCGGTTGATAATTATAGGCCAATCAGTATAACTTGTGTATGCTGTCGAAGTTTGGAAAGGCTTGTGCATGTTTTTATGGTAGATTTCTTCAGTAGGAATAATGTATTAGCTCCTGAGCAGCACGGGTTCAGAAAGGGTCACTCTACTGTCTCCAATTTGCTCTTTGCTCACTGTTCCTGGTCAGAAAACAAAGCGAATTCTGTAGATACCGACATCATATTTTTCGATTTTTCAAAATAATAATAAAAGCGTTTGATCGAGTTGATCATGACCTGCTTCTTATGAAACTGACAAACACAGGACTTCATATTGCTCTTGTCAATTGGATCAGGGCCTTTCTGCATCAACGAAGCTTCAGAGTGCGTGTTGATAATACACTATCGTCGGTTAGGTCTTGTCACATTAGTGTTCCTCAGGGATCCGTTTTAGGTCCACTGTTATTCAGTATATATGTAAATGATTTACCCGCAACCATTTGTTCGTCAGTGCTTGTATGCTGATGACTTAAAGATTTGGAGGGGTGTTTACTCGAGTAATGATATTAGCATTTTACAGAGAGATATTGATAGGATCGAGTTATGGGCGCCGAGCAACAAGCTTGTGATGAATGTCACCAAATGCAAACACATGCATGTTCTGGGTAGAGTTGTAAAGTCCCCGTCAGCAGTTCAATACACTTATTGTGGTCATGAAATAGATAGTGTTGTAAGCCATAAGGATTTGGGAGTGTTGATTGACCACAACCTGAGAACTGCCCCACATACTGCTCTTGCATGTGCCAACGCTAATAAAATGGTAGGGGTCATTAGGCGCACATTCTTAGCTCTTGATCCGGTTGCTCTTCGGCCTCTAATTTTGGCTCACGTTCTGAGCCGGTTGTTGTATGCGGCCCCTTATGTTTACCCATGCACAGTTAGGGAACACTTGATCTCTGAGAGAGTGCTTCGTCGTGCAACAAAGTTGGCGCCGATCTTGGCGCAAATACCTATGAGTGTCGTTTGCAATGTCTTCGGATTGAGACCGTTTCTTGGACCCGTCAGTATATCGATATGAATGTGGCGCGGCGAGTTCTTCATTCTTCAAATCATCCTCTTCGGATGTGTTTACAACTGCGACAGTCAGCATTCCTTCGAGGACACAGTTTGACTTTGAGCCGGAATTTAGTGAAAAAGTCCCGGTGTATACAATTTCAACGAAGAGTAGTTGGACTTTGGAACAAACTGAATGGAGGGACTGTTTGCAGCAGTGGTGCCTCCGCATTCGAGTCCGGATTACGGATGGATCCTGCTATGCGCAAGGAAGTGTTCCGCTATAGATGTGAACAGTTTTTATGATTTTGTGATTTTTATTTCTTGTGAACCGGCTATTTAAGCCACTGCTTGTAAGCCGTTGAAACAATAATAATAAATAATAATAACTTCCAGGCTCTGAAGAGTATATTATTGGACGTAATTTCATCAGTCGTTACTTTACTATCAAAATGAAACTAATAATCAGAAATTAATCAACTTAATTCTAGTATCAAAATATTCCATAACGGGCAACATTGTAAAAATTAATTGTCAATAGGTACTGGTAGGTCGGGTGTCAATTGACATGATCGCTTGTCACTTCGGCTTCGTCCATTTTATATCCCATTGGATTATGTAGCTGTTACTATTGTCAATTGGTGATCCTTTTATAATGGTGCTATGATTTGCTTTGTTTTCTTTTTGTTATTAGATTCAATAAATAAACAAATAAATAAATGATTTTCTTATGTGCACGAAAAAACAGAAACAAAAAAGAAAACATAAATAAATGAAGAAAAAACGTTAACGACTAGTGTCAATGTAAATCGACCGATATCTATCGGCATTCCAGCTCTTCTTCCTGCTTCAAGGCCTCAAATCCATGGGGATCTGAGCCCCCCAACCGATCCAACACGCCGCTTTCCGACTGAACCACCCGGGGTCTTTCACACCCCGAATAATCCAATCGGCGCGGACTATGCTGGGTAAACGAGAGACGAGGAGCTTAAGAAACCTCAGCCTTTGCTCTGGGGGACGTTATCTAGAGAAGAAGACTAATCCCGAGATAGCCCAGGTACCCCAGAGGCGCACCTGGGTTTTCCCTATCAACGACAGATGTTGGGCCCGTTTCAGAGCCCACCTAGCTTTCTTCAGGATACGTTTGAGTATATCCAGGTCAGCTTTTGCCGACCAGTTCACCGTAATGGTGAACCCCAGGTATTTTACTCGACTTGTGAAGGTGGGGAGTGGTTCTGAGGCAAATATGGAGGAGAGGGCAGAGAATGCTAATCTCTTAAGTTTTTTCTTTGTTGCAGTGGTGCCATGAAAGACAACCGCCTGCGATTTGGCAGAGTTTAAAATAAGATTGGATACGGGTAACTGGTCTTTTAATCTTAAAAAGAAGCGGCTGATGTCAGAAACTACGTCTTTGCACCTGTGTCCAGAGAACAGGGCTGTGGTGTCATCAGCATACACCACAAGACGTTGTTCGCGTTTAAATATTTTGAATAGATTAATGGAAGCAGCAAGATATAAGATAGGAGAAAGTGGGGAACCTTGAGGCACACCCGTAATAGGGTAGAACTGACGCGCATCAGGGTTGTCTTCATAATAAAATCGCTTGGTGTACAGCAGTATATCCATCCTGTTCACTATTCTCGCAGGCAACCCGAGTGACCTGAGTGAAGAGATCACAAATGGAATGGAGATGCGGTCAAATGCAGCAAAAAAGTCAAGGAAAACAGCCACTACAAGACGATGGCTATTTTCCCGACAAAACTGCTCCACCTCATCTACTGCTGAATGGACCAAGCGACCTTTGACGAACCCTTGAAAACCAGGAGGGATCAAATTACGCCTAATCAAATGGTCGCGGATTTTACGCGCAAGCGCTTTTTCGTAAATCGACACGAGGGCATTTTGAATCGAAATGGGTCGCAGATCTTTAGGGCATGAGCAGGATTTTTTCTTAGGAATAAACACTCTCTTACTAATATTGATGCCTGCTACATCGGATGGGGGGCTAGAAGCATTGTGACGGCCACCTCTCTTCTCTGATCGGCTGTCAAAAGCTGACAGACTCGAGAGGAAAGTGGAGCGTGGGATTTAGAGGTGCCCGGAAGTGGACCCCAGGAGTTAAGGATATCTGTTACAGATAAGTCCCTACTCCTGAAGTCACCCCAAGGCGGGATTGGTTGAGGTGATTGAGTGGCTCCATAGTTATGAAGGGCTAGTGACTCTTCCAAAACTTTTTCAAGGCCTATCTTACCTATCCAACCAAATGCCCTATCCTTCCAGCACACAAACTTCTCCTTCCTGAATATCTTCCAGAAGGAAGACTGAGACGGGTTAAAACGAGCAATATTCGTCTTATCCCTACTCAGCTGGAACCTATATCTAGTGCTCCAGTATTCATTCGAGAGGGTTTGTCTTTCGGAAACAGAGAGATTATGAAGGTTCAGCAATTTAGCTAGGACCTTGAGTTTTGTCGGAGTGGGATTGTATAAGCGACCTTTGTAGGTAGTCGATAAAATCGCGGTAGCTTGCGAAGAGAGGTAGGTATTGAATTCGGTTAAACTCTCATGTCCTATTATGTGGAAGAGTCAGATTGCCGCCTGAAAGAAGGCCACTCTGATCGGATCAAAGTGAAACCTCCTTCTCAGCAACGTATCCTCCTCTATCCTCCAACGAATGAGGTCATGAGAGGTGGTCAACTGTTGACGCGACTGCTCCGTGCAGAGGGGTTTAAGTAACCACCTCGAGTGAAGCAGTAAAATGTCGAGGATTGAATTTGTTGATGTGCAATGAAAAGTGGAGGACGGTGGTTTGTGAATAAAGTAATCGTTCCTGGCTCTGCGAAGTGATGCGTTGATCCAACGACCAGTTCTGTCGTTGAAGTCCCCTAGTATCATGTCATAGCCGCTGTCGATAATACCATCCAGGAGGTCACGATTCTTGTGGATCTCCCCTGGACGAATGTAAACATTGGCTAGACTGAAGCGTTTACCGTTCTTACTGAGTGAAACTACCAGACAAGACAGTGCTGGACATGAGTAGTTTAGCAAGAGGGTGGACCTTAAAGAGCACTTAACTAAGGTTAAGAGTCCTTGAGAGGAAGAAGAGTGAGGCGGGGTTATGTACGGAGTATAATGGGAACAGATATGCTTTAAGATAAATCGAGTAATGTCCAGGGGAGACGGATAGACCGCGTCTCCTGAAGGACTATAACATCTGCGTCTCTACCGGATAGAAGTCTAAGGGCGGAAGCACCTCCCGAATTCCACTGAAGGATATTCAGTGAAAAAGGCTCACGAGTACTCTGCATTGTGATGGACTAGTTGGAATGGGGATTGCCATCCTAGACCGAACTAGGAGCAGGAAGGTTCCCCTTCCCACCACCAGCCCCGTCCAGTGAAGGCACTTGCCCCTGGGCAGCGTCTTCATTTCCCCTTCTCTGTTTTTGTTTAATGAGTTTCCCGATTTTTAACGGGGGAACGGCGTGAGCCGAAGCACCCCTCTTGTTTGATTTTTCAGCAGGAACGACCACTGACGGCGGACTCATAAACAAATTGGCGACCATCCTCATAACCATTTGCTCGAGATTCTTCATAAATATTTCGGATTTGAGGTCAGAAAAAAGATCTGAAGCAACAGGACTGACTGCCACCTTGGAAAAGGTCTCTTTGTGTGGCCGCGGGGCTTGAAATTTGCATAAGTAGGCCTTGAAATAAGGGCATTTTCTTGCCCACGCCGGGTGAGCTTCCCCGCAATTGAGGCATTTGACGGGGTTAATACAAGAAGCGTCTGTGGGGCATTCCATTTGTCCACACCGGCCGCAACAAGCCGCCTTACTGCAGCTGGAGGCTCAGTGCCCCCATTTATGGCACCGGCTGCAGTGCGGGTATGTATACTCTTCGGTAGACACAGTGGTAAACTTAAGATTGAAACCCAGAAAGGGGTTGCAGTGATTTCTGAAAAGCAGTTCGGCCTAACCAACCGAGGCCGAACAAAAACCTACGTTTATCTGGTTACCATCTCGACCTGTCAGCGGTCTAACGTTATGTATTTTAAAAAGCTCGGTAAGATTGACTAAATCTTCATGTTCAAGTGGAACTGGAAGATTGTTGATTTTTAGACTGGCCATTATAGGCTTTGATTCGAACTTGCCAATATCTTTTAAATTGACTTGAAAAAAAGTATTGTATTCATTCATAGCTTCTTCTGAAGCAAACGATATCTTAATAGTCGTCTCCGTGTATCTGACAGAGTTATACACGACTCTGTTCTTAAATTTAAGTGCGAATGTTCGAAGAAAACAATTATACAATGCATGTCTTTCGATAGGTTTTAACAAAGTAACTATCCCTAAATTTCTTGTTTTAGGGATTGGGGTAAGTAATTCCCCCTCGCCGGTACCTGAAACAAAATCACTAACCTGTAGAACGTTCATTGAGTCTTTGTTTACCTTTTTTGTTCCAAATTCTTCTTTTTTCTTACTGGAAATAGCTGTATTTTCTGAATCGTTTGATGCTCCGAACGCGTTGTTCATTTTTGAGTAAAAATCTGTTATTAGATTCAGTAAGTAAGTAAGGGTTTTATTAATAACTATATAACTGATAAAAACTTAAGAAACAAAAACATGCAAAAGACAACTTAAAATAGAAACTGTTCACGACGTGTATTTTGAAATCTTCAACTTATATTCACGGCCTCAGGTCCAGAGGGATCTGAGCCCCTCGGCCACACCAGCGCGCCGCCCTCTGACTGAACCATTCGGGGTCTCTCACACACCTAAGAGTCCAGTCAAGGCGGACTATGGTTGGTAATCTCGAGATGAGGAGCTTGAGAAACCTTAGTCTTTGTTCTGGGGGACGTCCTCGTGAGAAGAAGACTAATCCCGAGATAGCCCAAATACCCCAGAGGCGCACTTGGGTTATCCCATTCAATGACAGATGCTGGGCCCGTTTCAGAGCCCACCTAGCTTTCTTTAGGATACGTTTAAGTCTATCCAGGTCAGCTTTCGCCGACCAATTCACCGTAACGGTGAACCCCAGATATTTTACTCGACTCGTGAAGATGGGGAGTGGTTGATGCTGCAAAATGGAGGAGAGTGTAGAGAGTGCTAGTCTCTTAAGTTTATTTTTGGTGGCTGGAACGCCATTAAAGACAACCACCTGTGATTTAGAGGAGTTTAAAATAAGATTGGATGGGGGCAACTGATCTTTTAATCTTAAAAAGAAACGGCTGATGTCAGAGATTACATCTTTGCACCTGCGTCCAGAGAACAAGGCTGTGGTATCATCAGCATATACCACTAGATGTTGATCACGTTTAAAATTCTTGAATAATACAATGGATGCAGCAAGATATAAGATAGGAGAAAGTGGGGATCCTTGAGGTACACCTGTAATAGGGTAGAACTGACGCGCATCAGGGTCGTCTTCATAGTAGAACCGCTTGGTGTACAACAATATCTCCACCCTGTTAACAATTCTCGCAGGCAACCCGAGGGACCTGAGAGAGGAGATAACGAAGGGAATGGAGATCCGGTCAAATGCAGCTGAAAAATCAAGAAAAACAGCCACAGCAAGCTGATGACTATTATCCTGACAAAACTGATGCACTTCACCAATTGCTGAATGGACCGAGCGCCCTTTGACAAACCCATGAAAACTCGGTGGGATCAAATTACGCCTACATAAATGAACGCGGATTCTACGCGCAAGCGCTTTCTCGTAGATGGATATGAGGGCGTTTTGAATCGAGATGGGCCGCAGATCTTTAGGACAAGTGATTAATCTCTTTTTAGGTAAAAAAACTCGACGGCTGATGTTGATTTCCGCTATGTCAGACGGGGAGGCTAATAGCATTGTGATGGCGACCTCCTTTCTCTGACTGTATGTCAAAAGCTGACAGACACGAGTGGTGAGTGGCGCGTGGGATTTGGAGGTGCCCGGGAGTGGTCCCCAGGAGTTAAGGATATCTGTAACAGACAAGTCCCTACTCCTGAAGTCACACCAAGGCGGGATTGGTTGGGGAGAATGAGTGGCTCCATAATTATGTAAGGAAAGTGACTCCTCTAAAACTTTGTCAAGGCCTATGCTACCAATCCAAACCAAGGCTCTATCCTTCCAGCAAACAAATTTCTCCTTCTTGAATATCTTCCAGAAGGAAGCCTGAGAAGGGTTTTGGAGAGCAATGCTTGCCCTATCCCTGCTCAGCTGTAGCCTATATCTAGAGCTCCAATATTCATTCGAGAGGATATGTCTGGCGGAAACAGAGAGATTGGGAAGGTGCAACATTTTAGCTAGGACCTTGAGCTTTGTTGGAGTAGGATTGTATATTCGACCTTTATAGGTAGTCGAAAGGATCGCGGTAGCTTGCGATGAGAGGTAGGAATTAAATTCGGTCAAACTCTCAATTCCAATTCTGGGGAAGAGTTGGATAGCTGCCTGAAAGAAGGCCACTCTAATAGGATCAAAGTGAAACCTTCTTCTAAGCAACGTATCGTCCTCTAGCCGCCAGCGAATTAGGTCATGAGAGGTGGTCTGTTGTTGACGCGACTGCTCGGTGCAAATGGGTTTCAACAACCACATCTTATGTAGCAGTAATATGTTGAGGAGAGAATTTGTTGTAGAGCAATGAAAGGTTGGGTAAGGTGGTTTATGAATAAGATAGTCGATCCTTGCTCTGCGGAGTGCTGCATTAATCCAACGACCAGTTCTGTCGTTAAAGTCACCAAGTAACATGTCATAACCGCTCCCCAATATTTGATCCAGGAGGTCACGGTTCTTGTGAATTTCTCCTGGCCGAATATAGACATTAGCTATGCTTATACTCTTACCGTTCTTACAAAGTGATATAGCTAAACAAGATAGGGCTGGACAAGAGTAGTTTAATAGGAGGGATGATCTTAAGGAGCTTTTTACTAGGGTTAAAAGACCTTGTGATGAAGAGGAGTGAGGGGGGGGGTTATGTAAGGAGTAAAGTGGGTGTATATGTGCTTAGGGATAAATCGAGTAATATCCTGGGGGAGACGGATAGACCGCGTCTCCTGAAGGACTATAACATCTGCATCTCTACCAGATAGAAGGCTAAGGGAGGAAGCACCTTCCGAATTCCACTGAAGGATATTCAGTGAAAAAGGTCCTTGATTACTTCCCATTGCGTAAGTGTTACCGAAGTGGGACGCCCTCCACCTAGTCGCAACTAGAGGCGGAAAAGTCGCCTTTACCGCTTCCCGTCACGACAAATGGAGTCGCTTGCCCACGGGCGATATCTTCATTTCCCTCGTTAGCCATAGCCCAAATCGAATCCTTCCGAGCAAGCTTCAGAGCGGCTATGCTTAGCGCTGACCCGTTTCGTTTCTTAGATTTTGGTGGCTTCTTAATATTGTTGGTCTTCCCAGAAGGAGGAGAACGGAAGGATTCCGCTAATTGACCCACCAATTTTTGGACCAATTTTTCAAGTTGAATCATTGATGCCTGATGCTGCATTTCAATAAGTTTAAGAATTTCTGTGTCCGGCATCCTGTCGTCATTCTTGTTAGACGAGACAGCTTCCACGAAGCTAGTCGGTTTTGCTGTTACACCCCTGTGTCTCTTTTGGTACGCCTTAAAGATTTTACATTTTTTTGACCATGCGGGGTGCTCACCACCGCAGTTTGCGCAAAATGGCTTACTTTCGCACTTCTCAGGATGTATAGCAGTTGTACCACACACGCCGCACTTATGTGGTAAAGAACATCCAGTGGACCAATGCCCCCACTGATGACAATTGTTGCAGTGAGGGTACGTTAGTGAGTCGGTTTCGATTATTGAAAATCTCAAATTATACCCCATAAAAGGATTGCATGTTGAAATCGATAGTTTTAGAGCTTCATCAACCGGGGCATTGCAGAACGCCACGGGAATGGGGAAGCCTTTAATCCCTTTTATAAATCGCACGTTAGAGATTTTGTAATCAGTTTCTAGGGCTGATATATCTTCTTCTGAAATGTATGTGGGCATATTATTTATCTTTATTGTTGCCAGGATTGGTTTGGAAGCAATTATGCCTTGTTCCGAATGCTCTTTTTTAAAGTAGTCTACGTACGACATTGCGAGATCAGGAGTGCAGAATGAGATTTTAATCTCAGATTCATAATATTTAATCGCATTGAACAATATCCTTTTTTTAAATCGATGAGCAAAGCCTCTTATAAAAACATTGAACATGTTCTGCCTTTCCAGAGGCACCAAAAGTCTGATAATCACCAGGTTGGATAATTTTGGTACCGGGGGAAGTTCACCCTCCGGAATATATTCAAGAGAACCTAAATCTCCACTTACCTCGTTTATTGCATTGGCAGGAAAATTAGTTTTCATTGAGTTCTTTGAACGCTCCGACATGCTAAATTTACTCGTTATTAGATTCGATTGATGTTGTTTCCAAATTTTAACGTGCTAGTAAGCGAATTTATGTTTAGCGACATATATAAAGCGTAGATTTTTTTGATAGCCAACAAACTTTACTTGATTCTTGTTTTGTCAAATTTAAAACTTCCTTTACAAGCTAACCGGGCGCTGAAATATATTGACGCTTACAATGCGCAAGCTGAAGCTTACAGACATTGCACATCGCTATGAAGGAGAAGGTGATATCGAACCGTTGATTTCAAAATTTGAGCTGGTAGTGAAGTTGCAAGATCTTGATGATCAGCAAGAAGTTTTATTGCCGATGCTACTTGAAGGCGACGCTCTATCCTTTTATCTCGAACTGAGTGATGAAACCAAGAAAAGCGCAAAATAAATAAAGCAATGTTTAAGAAAAGCATCTGAGCTCGATCCGTTATGTGCATTTGAAATACTATCGAATAAAAAAATGGTTTGGAGAACCTGTTGACGTATACATTGCTGAATTGCGACATTGTCTCGCGCTGCTGATATCGACAACGATGTATTAATAAAACGAGTATTTGTTACTTTACTGCCTGTTCACATCGCCAAAGAAATTCGATCCCTTCCTGACTTCGAGAATCTAACTATTGATAGTATTGTAAGTATTAGAAGCTTTGTATGCTGTCGATATTGATTATCACATTGGTACTGGTGCAGCAGCAATTTGTCAATCAAGCGAGTCAGAATATATTATTAATCGCAAGCTGAATGCGGGTGAAGGGAGAAACTTCCAATCAGACGAGCGAAGAAGACAACCAAGAGATCAAATACGCAATAGTCCTATAACAAATAGATTGCCCAATTCTAACATGGACGAAAATCAATTTAAGCGAAGTGTACGCTGCTGGAATTGCAAAAAGTTGGGCCACATACAAAGAAACTGTTGGCAATCGGGAAAAAGAACAGGGTGGCGTTGCATCGCCGGAGCAAATTCCGCCCGGCACTCTTCCTATCGTTACAGTAAAAGTGAATGGTAAGATTTGCCAGGCATTGATCGATACGGGATGCATTAACACGATAGTTAGTTCGAATCTTGTTGAGAGATGGCATGGTAAAGTAAGTGTCCGAGATTTTACAGGCGTACCAACATGGTGTTTAGGATATTTTATTATAAATGTGTTCGTCAACGAAAAAAATTGTTTGTTGAAGCCGTAGTAGTTCGACAACTGGCTGCACCTTTTAATTTAATTTTGGGTATAAATACAATAACACAGATTGGATGAGTCAAAGTGAACAATAATCGTGTAGAATTTATCAAGTCTAGGAATCCTAAAACGTTACACACCCGTGAGTTACTTTCCGCCCCGTGAGTTACTGATGGATAATGGTACTGTTTTTAGATCATAACAACTGGATAATCTTTATCGAGAATGGGGAATCTATACGATATATCGAGCTGCGTTTAGACCACAGGGTAATGGAATAATTGAACGTAATCATCGAACAATTAAAAGAACTGCAGAAATATGTGAATGATCACCTCTAGAAGCAACATTTTGGTATGATTTGAGCTGTAGTGCTATTGGAGTATCTAACAACGGTCCTGCTATGGCAATATTTAATTATTCTTGGAGACATCCACGGAACATTCTGTCACAGCATCACATAATTAAATCTCGATTTCGAAATGGGCAACAAATTTGGATAAAACCTTCAAGTGCTAGGTGCACAAGTCGTCGGACTCAGGGATTTGTCACAGATATACAATCAGAATCGACTGTGAAGCTAAATGGTTTTCCGCGACACGTTAATGATATTCGACATATTGTCGAGCCTGAATTTGATAGAGACAAACAGCTTTTAGAAAAAGTAAATTAAAATATAATGGAAATTGATAGTGATACCGAGATTGAGATAAGTGACGGAGATGATCAAGTGTATGAAGACAATAGTCAAGAAGAACAAACTAGCCGTATGTTGAGAGACCGTCGAGCTCCTGCATATCTTAGCGACTACGAATTGAATTAATTAAGTAAGGATCAGGTGAGAATGTTGCTATTGTTCAATTGGTGATCCTTTTATGCTGTTGCTATGATTTGCTTTGTTTCCTTTCTGCTATTCGGTTCGATTGATGTCGTTTCTAATTCTAACATGCTAGTAAGCGAATTTATGTTTAGCGACATATATATAAAGCGTAGATTTTTGATAACCAAAAAACTTTACTTGATTCTTGTTTTGTCGAATTTAAAACTTTCTTTACAGTAGCGATAATCGCGTTGCACGTAAGGATAGTGAACATGACCTTGCTGGAACGATTTCGACTTTCTTAAACACATTTGTCGTATTTCGCGATTTTTCGACTCTCATGATAAATGTAATTGATTTGAATGTCTCTCTGTATGTAGCATCGAGCATGAGTGTTAAATAGACAGATGGCGAGATCAAATCTCGAAACTGGCCGAAGACCGCCTTGGGGTATCTGAAAGAGAACTCTGGTCTGTCGCCCATGATCGCGATGCCTAGAGTGGCTTGGTTTGTGCACTGCTTCCACGACCCGACACCCTGACCAGTGGTTGACAAAAAAAATCTTGGATATTTTTTTCATGTCAATAAATTGTTGTTGTTGATTTGTCTAGATCAAATATATCTAATACAAACCCGTTAGATTCGTCTTTGCAATCTACATCAAGCAAAAACACCGATCGATATTCTACAATGAACCCTCAACAGCTACGCCAATTATTTGTAGACGCTGCTGAAAATTCTAGCATGTTAATCGACATGTTGCGGGCATTCAATTTTTACCCAAATATAGATAATTTTATCCGCGATCCTGGTATGTACTTAATATGCTGTTTACGTAATAATCTGTACAGGAAGAAAGATAAATAGAACAAGTATACCTTGTAATTCATGAATTTATAAGTAAGTGTTCAATACCTGAAATTCGTGCTCTATACACAAATCCTCGAGCATTAATGTCGATTATACAAATTCAAAAAAACCTAATTCGTCTTAGGGACACATCCTCACAAGTATATTCAGGGTTGATATCTTCAAATATAAGCGGTCTAGTCGATAATGAAATGAATAGTCAACCTACTTCATCTAATGTGGATTCTATTCGATCACCTAGCAATAGACAAACAGCTTATGCAACAACAGCATGTCAAAATTTACAGAATTAAAATCAAGATTATACTGCTTCGTTGTTTCAACTATTAAATCTTTTCATCCCCAGCAACATCAGCCGACAAATCAACAACCAAACTCTAGAACAACTTTATGCATCCGAACTTGAACAAATGCAGACAATGGGATTTCATAACCGTGATACAAATCTTAGAGCGCTTGTTGCATTTATGGGGGATGTAAATATGGCTGTAGAAAGTATTGAAGATTTTTGTAATTTTGTAATATAGTTCTTCTAAACTGTTAAGAATAAGGTGTACTAAATAATCAAATTTCATCTTGGGAAATACGTCATTAGCGCGTATTTGCCCCCGATGCAAAGTAGGGTCGAGGAATATGAGCCGAAACCTGATAACATAGAAGTTCATCTTGTACCTCTAATCCGTATTATGATACATCGTATGCTATTTATAAGTAAATTCATAACAATTGGCTTTTATTTTAAATTTTATAATAATATAAATGTTATAAAACTTATATAATTCTTTATTATTTATCTTTATTTTTATTTATATATCGTGTAAAATATGTAGACTCAGTTATCTGATCTGATTTAGCTTAAGAGCTGATAGCCAAACAAAACATGATTAAATGCAAATTTAAGTAATAAATTTAATTAATATAAAAATAATCGTTCACGGCGTATAAACATCGAGAAGAAACAAGAGAATGTTAATTACGAATTTTCAACTATTTCAATAGTCCTTTTCAAGTGATACAATTAGTATACTAATATACCAATTAGGATACAATTAGTGATACTAATTGTATCACTTGAAAAGGACTATTGAAATAGTTGAAAATTCGTAATTAACATTCTCTTGTTTCTTCTCGATGTTTATACGCCGTGAACGATTAATGAACACATCGAATGTATCAATGGACTTAAAAATAATATTGAGTGAAATATTTAAATTCAAATTTAGACTTTGTGTTCATAATTAATCTATCGATCTTCAAATGTGCCTTTAATCATTATCTGGATAACGCTGTCAAAGAATAATCATTCAATTCTTTAACATTGCAATTTTAAGCTGTTAAAATTTTTGTTTTCTTAATATTATTAATGATTAATAATTAAAGTTAAAATGATCCTGATAACCTATAATCCCTATTCTGATACAGTGGACGATATTTATTAGTCAATTCATAAATATTGACTTCTATTTTAAATTTAAATTTAAAATTTTCATTTGATATAATAATAAATTGTATAAAATCTTTTATTATTTATTATTTTTCTTTATTTTTATTTATATATCGTATAAAATACGTAGACTCATCCATTTAATCTGATTTAACTTAAGAGCTGTCAGTCAAACAAAACATGATTAATAATTATTTATTATTTATCTTTATTTTTATGTATATATCGTATATTAATAAGTATAATTTGATGGGATCATTAAACACACACGATTCTGATAAAGATCTGGAATCATAAAAAATTGTTAAATTATTAATGGTAATTTAAATACAAACAATATTTTAATGGATGATATCAGTAATATTATTGGTTTGTGATTATTATTTTATCTAATCAAAAGTTTTTATGAAAAATCAAATAAATGTGTAAACGATTATAAGTTTGTAGTTCGCTTAGAAATTGGCATTATCCGTTTACAGAAAAAGCAGTAAGCAACAATTATTTAATAACAGAGTTTAAAAGGTAAACATTTTATTCGTCGTAAAAAGTAAAAATAGATAAATATTTTGAGGAGGCTCCAATTTTTTTTGGCCTTTGTATTCTAGGTTCCGAATGAAAATAAATGTTTTGAAAACATAAGTTACGAACGTAAATTAAACAATGTAAGATTGTCATTTCGGAATGTTCGAACCAAACATTATTTAATCTATATATACTTTAACCCGCAGCTATTTGTTAGGCACTACTGAAGGAAAATAAGCAAACAAATATACAAGTACTAGTGTAATTCCATACATGATATGATAAAGTATAATTAGTGGGATGCCGGTTAGATATCTACTGATAGTGTTGCTCACCGAATAGTATAGCCATTGGAATTTGCTGCGATTGTACATTTCAGAGTAGTTTGAATGTAGTTGAGTTTTGAGTAATGTATTTCTATAATATTCCAGAGTCTGGTCAACAACATTGCTCCAAGAGTATTGAAGAGCCGCTTTCCTTGCTAATTGGCTTGCATGCATTTTACTCTTGTGCTTTTTAATTACTTCAAGAGCTGATTGGAGATTTCCGGGCTCCCAGAACCATCCGAATTCGCCATCCACAACGAATTCCCCTATTTGACCAGTAGCCGGTGCCATTAATGGAGTACCTGATGACATCGCTTCCAAGTACATCTGTCCGAAAGTTTCGGATTCAGACGCCGATATGAAATAGTCAGCAGAAGCATACATGGTCGACAACCTTTCCCCTGTTAAATAACCAGTAAACATTACTCTGTCTAATGGAAAGAACGATTCAAATATCTTTCGTTGATGACCGTCACCAACTACAATAAGAAATAAATCCGGTGATTGATGGAGCAAATCAGCAAGGAATTTCAGATTCTTTTCAACACTTAATCTACTTACAGTAAGTAAAATCTCTTTTGTATGTAGGCCTTTGTATACATCAACAGGTATCAACTTATGGATATCAGTGTGATATTTCGGTGAAAACAGTTCCGTATCAACACCGGTCATCCAAATTTCAATTACTTGCTTATTGACAAAAGATCCAGTCCATTCTTGGATCTGCATAAGCTTTTGTAGGAAGTGATTACTGACTGTAAGACGCAAATCGGCACAGAAATTAGTGTATACCGCATAGATAAAAGAAAAACCCAGTTTTATTAATCGACTGATGCACAGCGGTACGGTTCCAAATGCACAGTCAATGTAAAGAGTGATGTCAGAATGAATTGACCAAACAACCGGTATCTGACAAAATAATTTGCAAATTGTAGCACAAAACACACAGAGTGGAGTGAATTCAGAGACGTGTGCAATGTCTGGTTGAAATTCTTGTAGTATCGATTGTAAGTGCATTAACTAAATCAGCAGAAAATGTTAAAAAATATAAAACAAATTCAAGATACTTCTTAATCCAAATTTGATAAGAGGATTTGTAAAATGCACTGTTGTGACTATTGCTTTGTCATTAATTGAAACATAGTGATCTATTATAAGTAATATAACCCATGATAGGATATATGAATCCGTCTATGTTATTTATTTATGGAATCGAATGTTTCCAAGATATACTTGGATTTATGGGTAAAAAGTGACCGGTTCCAAGCCGGTGCTGAGAAAGTAGCAGGGTTGATATGACAGATGTTATGCAAGTCCGTTGTAAACAGAAGCACTGCATCAAATATGTCACAACAGTCGTTAGCCTGCATTCGAGATAAGCTACACACCACATAAAATGGTGTATAATTAGGTGTAGCGAATCTCGTTTCCACATGGAGTAAAAGCGATGATGTTTAATGTTTATTTAGATTAAAGAATTGCTTAAGCGTATTTACAAGTATTTGCATGATTAAAGATTTTAATTAATATTTTATTGAAATATTTTATAAAGTATTTGTTTTGATCAATTTAAAATTTAAATTATTAATTATTAATAAATATTTAAATTATAATTTTAAATTCTTGATACATCAGGACGCTACTAATCAGTCTGGGTGGGTCTCATCAGCTGCTGACCAACCCAGACTGATTAGTAGCTGGGTCAGCTGCTAATCAGTCTGGGTCAGCAGCTGGGTCAGCAGCTGATGAAACCCACCCAGACTGATTAGTAGCGTCCTGCTGTATTAATTAATAGGAACAATACCTGTGAGGATAATATTGTGACACAACCAGAAGAATTTCAGCTCACAGATGCATTCAAGTTTTAAATTATAATTTTAAATTTAAATTTAGTATTCTAAATTTTAATAGTTTAGTGAATCATTTTTCCATTGAACGAAATAAATTCGGTGTAACAGAGATGTAGTCTGGAAGAAACTCAACGTATTGATAGGAACGCATCGTTTGCTATTAAATGATAAATTTTCATATTAAATAAACTAATTTTTATAATTTATTTATTATAAGATTTCTATGAAATATTAATTCCTATAAATATTTATTCCTATACCTGGATATTAATATTAATTTAATATTAATATTAAATATTCCTGATAATTTGCTGGGTATGACCTTTCAATTTAAAAAAGTTAAGAAAAACCAGCAGGAGTCGTTTTATTTAAATAGGATCGGGTTGAATATTTGAAATGACTAGTTAGCAAGCTCGAGTCCAATTAATAACTTCTTAAAATTTTCTCTTTTCGATATTAACGAATAAGGTCAGAGTGATGAGATAATATTAAGAATAAAATTGACAGTAATCAAATTTAAACATGTTAGCTCACTAATATGTCTTGTCTTATTACTTTGTTGTTAATGATATATTGTTCATTTTCATGAACTTTAATTTTTTTGTACATATTTTATAAGCAAAAGCTGCACATCTAGTATCAACTTGAACCAATCAACTTGTTATAAGGGTTGGTTTTATAAGAGAAAAATTGATTTTTTCTATTCAAAGTTGGTGGAAGTGTCTATCGAAAATTTTATTTATTTAATAAATTAAAAAAAATATTTAAAAAATAAATTTATTTTAACTAAATAAATTAAATATTGATATTCGTATTAAAATAAAAATTTATTATTAATATTGTATTATTAATAAAGCTAACGTCGTAATAATAGCACTATATAAAATATTATATATGATATCATATAATTATACATATAATTATATATATTATATAATTAAATAATTATATATACATAATTCTATTATGATTTTAATATATTTTATATATCATTTTTGTAATTCTCGTTAAAATGATCAGACCTCAATAAGATCTGATCCTAATTTTTGTGATCCTTATTTTTGGTTGTGTTTTATGACTAAATAAAATTATTATAAAAATTGAAACGGAAGGTGTTCGGGGTCACTGTTCAATTATCAAAATCGAAATGGCGAGACGTTCCGCAAAAGGTAAAAGATTTATTAAATTTTCTACCTCTTGCGGGGCGTCTTGCCATTTCGATTTTAATATTATAAGGTAAATACATCAGAATTTCATTTGAGTCTGGTGGAATATTATACATATTACTGATAATAAATACTAAACCCATAATCTTCTTCCATTTCACATATATATGTCTTCTCTGGTATTTTCGTGGATTTTCAATATATATAGTAGTATATATAGTAGTATATATAGTAGTGCACGGATGTGCAGAGTATACAACAATCCAGGATTTCTTACGAAATTCAGAATTCATACTAAATGGTGTTGCCTGATAGACTGGACTTCGATTCAAGACTTTAAATCACGATATCATTTCTAGACGACCAATGAGTACCCGGCAACACCCATCAGTAGAATGAAGTACTCACTGCCCGTTTCGGTTGCCTGTGTGACATTGTAAATAAAGGCGTTTCCGACACTATCACTTCTAGACGACTAATGAGTACCCGGCAACACTCATCAGTAGAATGAAATACTCACTGCCCGTTTCGGTTGCCTGTGACATTGTGAATAAAGACGTTTCCAACACATGAAAAAGATGTCGGAAGCGCCTTTATTCACAATGTTACACAGGCAACCGAAACGGCCAGTGAGTACTTGATTCTACTGATGAGTGTTGCCGGGTACTCATGGGTCGTCTAGAAGTGATATCGTGATTTAAAGTCGTGAATCGAAGTCCAGTCTATCAAGTAACACCATTTAGTATATATATACTCATTAGTAGAATGAAATACTCAATGGCCGTTTCGGTTGCCTGTGTGTCATTGCGAATAGTATAAATGCCGTATTTCGTAAGAAATCCTGGACCGTTGTCTACTCAGCACATTCGTGCACTACTATTATACCTGCCGTATCCGTTTAGGATCCAACGAGTGCAGCGACAATTCAGCAACAACCTCTGCCTAGTGTTTAAGGATGGTCCGCCCAGCAATTCGATCTTGTTGAGAGCGTAAGCCTCAGACAATTAAGCAAAGTGTCGGAAACGCCTTTATTCACAATGTCACACAGGCAACCGAAACGGCCAGTGAGTACTTCATTCTACTGATGAGTGTTGCCGGACACTCATTTGTCGTCTAGAAATAACATGGTGACTGAAAGTCGTGAATCGAAGTCCAGTCTATCAAGCAACACCATTTAGTATATATATTACAGGAACAAAGAAGCAGAAATTATACTTTATTTGATAAAAATTCTATATTTCGATAGCTCCTGCTATCATAAGGATTACAAAAAAAATGTTTCACAATTTTCCACCGTTTCCAACATTTATACAAAAATACAAGCATTGATGTGCCCCGCATTTTTAAAAGAAAATACCGAGAAACAAAACAATCACACTAAAATTTTACACACATTTTTAAAACAACAAAAAGAAAGAAAAAAAATCAATCATAAAACAAAATAAAATTAAAGTCAAAAAATAAGTGACAAAAAAATACGAATTTTATAAGAAAAAAATATTTAAAAGTAGAGTAATGAATTATACAGAAAATAGTAAAATATATAAATCAACACAATAATATAAAGAATAAATTTAAACTCTTAAGTGGCAAATTTTTATGGATGAATAATAAATAATATACTTTGCATTAGAATAAGATACTAGATAGTTATTTCAGAGGAAATACATCATTAGCATGTATTTGGCCCCGCTGCTATGTTGGGTAGAGGAGTTAGGGCCGAAACCTGATAGCATAGCAGTTCCTCCTGATGACCTCTAATTCTTATTCTGATACAACGTCTGTTATTTATTAGTCAATTCATAAAAATGACGTTTATTTTAAATTTTATTTTTTATTTTATTTTTTAACTTGATTAAAATTATAGAAAATCTAAAAACAATTATTAATTTTATTATTTAATTATTAAATTTTGATTTAGCATTATGTTTTGTTTATTTTATAATTATATAACAATACGTAGACTCAGTTAGCTGATTTAATAATTTAATCTAAGCCAAAACAAAATAATACAATTAGAAAAATACAAACGAATTGAAAAAATTAAAATAATGCAATATTGAAATAATTAATTATAATTTAATTTAAGGTTGCAATCGGATTTATTATTAAGCATTAAATTAGGTTCTTTTTTAATAAAATACGCTTCTTGAATAATGTGAGTTAACAATGTGTCGACCATTTCTAGTACTGTTGCTCAGCATTTTGCGAGTTTGATTCATTCCATTGATTTTAAAAATGCATCTATTTTATCATTTGAAAGTAACTTGTTACCTCGCATTATTCAAGAAGCGTATTCTTGAATTAAAATAATGTAATATTGGAATAATTAATTAAAATTTAATTTAAGGTTGAAATCATATTTATTATTAAGCATTAAATTAGGTTCTTTTTCGAATAAAACACGCTTTTTGAATAATCCGAGATAACAATGTGTTGACCATTTCTAGTACTGTTGCTCAGCATTTTGCGAGTTTGATTTATTCCATTGATTTTAAAAATGCATATATTTTATCATTTGAAAGTAACTTGTTATCTCGCATTATTCAAGAAGCGTATTCTTGAATTAAAATTAATATAATGTAATATTGGAATAATTAATTAAAATTTAATTTAAGGTTGAAATCATATTTATTATTAAGCATTAAATTAGGTTCTTTTTCGAATAAAACACGCTTTTTGAATAATCCGAGATAACAATGTGTTGACCATTTCTAGTACTGTTGCTCAGCATTTTGCGAGTTTGATTCATTCCATTGATTTTAAAAATGCATATATTTTATCAGTTGAAGGTAACTTGCTATCATTTGAAAGTAACAAGCATAGCATGTCATAATATGTTATCATCATAATTACAATAAAATGTTAAAACCGAAATGTTTTGATCATTTTATTGTAATCCTGATGATAACAGGAGC